>JAPDOI010000690.1:0-311355 GCA_029168955.1 Aplectana chamaeleonis
TTCCTCCCACACTGATCTGCGCACAAAAATTAACACTCGATGTGGTGTTGTTTGAGGTGCAAATTAGGCAACGAGAACCTCAATTGTCTCTCGCCGAGAAGTCAGTTTTCATTGCCAGTTACCAAGTTTATCAATCAGGTTTTGATAGAAAACTCAAGGTACCATGTCTTGATTGATTTTCAAAATCAAAATGGCGAATATTGTTCAAATGTTTGATTAAAAAAATGTTAAGACTCACTCACAGTCACTCCCGATTTTTAGACTTCAGATTACAAAAAATCAAAATTCGACAAGAATTTGAAATGTGAAAACAAATGCAGAGTTCAGAAATTCAGGTTAAGAGTTCTTTGATTTCTGACATGTATAATATCCAGGATTCCGGATTATTTCACAATTTTGAATGCTTGCACAAAATTCGTAAAATAAATAGTAAAATAATTTTAAAATTTTAGTAAATAATACTTGGGAAATATTCAATATAATATATATGATGAATGAAAAAATTAGAAATTATCACAGAAAAAACATACATTAATAACATTTAAAATGGAATATTTCGATAAAATTTTCATGAATTCTAAAAAATTTAGATTCTGAATTAAGAAAAAGGTTTGAAATTTCTCTGAAGTCGTCTATTTTTTGACCGCTGGTGAATGGGAACGCATATTTATGTGAGAGATTCTTCCATATTTCGGTCTCATTGTAATGGATGCCGTCCAGTCGATATGTGTTGGTCAGTGGCGGCGGAAGAAGGCCAGTCCACCGTTGGTAAATCGGCACCGTCTATGCGAGGGGTGAAGAGTCACGCAAAGGGCTAGCATTGGCAAGGCTCCAAATCTGTACACCACCCTTCATTAAAGCCCCTAGAACTTCTACAAGAATCATCTTGGAACTTCTGGGATTCTAGGTGCATTTGGATCTAGTAAGTGGCTTTAATAAATAGTAAAATGATTTTCAAAGAGATTAGTAAATAAGGCTAAAAAATCATTTAATATCAATAGAGATGATGAATGGAAAAAATTAGAAATTATCACAGAAAAACATACATTAATAACTATTTAAAAATGGAATATTTCGATAAGATTTTCATGAATTCTAAAAAACTGAATTCTGAATTAGAAAAAGGTTTGAAATTTCTCTGAAGTCGTCTGTTTTTGACCGCTGAGTGAATGAGGAACGCATATTTAATGAAGATTCTTCCCATATTTCAGTCTCGTATGGAGCCGTCCAGTCGATATGTGTTGGTCGGTATGGCGGCGGAGAAGGCCCAGTCCGCGTTGGTAAATCAGGCCGTTATGCAGGGTGAAGAGATCTGAAAAGGGCTCGCATTGGCAAGGCTCCAAATAGATATACCACCTTGCTCGTAAAGCCTAGAACTCTGAAATCTTGGAACTTCTGGGATTCTAGGTGCCCATTTTGAGATCTAGAAGTGGCTTTAATAAATAGTAAATGAATTTTTCAAAGAAGATTAGCATATAAGGCTAAAAAAATATTTAATATAATAGAGATGATGAATGAAAAAAAAAATTAGAAATTATCACAGAAAAACACTACATTAATAACATTTAAAATGGAATATTTCGATAAAATTTTCATGAATTCTAAAAAATTTGAATTCTGAATTAAGAAAAAGGTTTGAAATTTCTGCTGAAGTCGTCTATTTTTGACCGCTGAATGAATAGAGGAACACGCATATTTATTGAAGATTCTTCCATATTTCGGTCATAAAATTAATGGGCCCGTCCAGATCGATATGTGTTGGTCCAGTGGCGACGGGAAGACCAGTGATGTCGCGTTGTCAAATCGGCCGTTATGCGAGGGGTGAAGGGTCACGCAGAAGGGCTAGCAATGGCAAGGCTCCAAATCTGCTGCACCACCACTCGTAAAAGCCCTAGAACTTCTGAAAATCTTAGGAACTTCTGGGATTCTAGAGTTGCATTTTGGATCTAGAAGTGGCTTTAAGTAATAGTAAAGTGATTTTCAAGATTAGTAAATGGGCTAAAAATCATTTAATATAATAGAGATGATGAATGGAAAAAAAATTAGAAGGTATCACAGAAAAAACATACATTAATAACATTTAAAATGGAATATTTCGATAAAATTTTCATGAGATTCTAAGAAAAATTTGAATTCTGAATTAAGAAAAAAGGTTTGAATTTTCTCTGAAGTCGTCTGTTTTGACACACGGCCGCTGAAGAGTGAATGGGAACGCATATTTATCAGAGATTCTTCCATATTTCGGTCTTGTGTGGGCCGTCCAGTCGATATGTGTTGGTCGGTGGCGGCCCGAAAGCCAGTCCGCGATATTGGTAAATCGGCCGATTATGCTGAGGGTGAAGGGTCACGCAAAGGGGCTAGCATTGGCGAAGCTCAAATATAATACACCACCACTCGTAAAAGCCTAGAACTTCTGAAATCTTGGAAATTCTTCCGATTCCTAGATGCATTTTGGATCGATCCAGTGGCTTTCAATAAGTTGTTATAAATAGTGTCTTCAAAGAAGAATTTGTATTCAATACATAAAAATGATAAAGATCAATAAATAGGTAGGGTGAAAATTTTGAAATTATAAAGAAATAAAAGAAACAAAATTTAGAATACATTTAGTATGAATTAATATCGCTATAAAAAATGATGAATTTGACAGGATTCGCTTTTTATTTTTTCAACAATGTTCACTAATGCTGAAAAGTTTGTCTCACTCTCAGAATTTGAACTACATACGAAATTTTGATTAAATTCAAAAATTTGGACAGTTCAGAATTTTAAAATTCGCTCTGAATTTCAAGTTTCAAAATTTTAATCGAGCTCAGTTTATGAAAATTTGAAATATATACAGATTTTAGATTGCTGAAATAAATTCAGAATATGGCAAATAAAACATCAGAATTCAAAAATCAGAACTAAATTTGAATTGAATTCTGAATTTTAAGATTTGAATAAATTTGCGGTGATAAAAATTTGAATCAACTGCCGACTTTTCAAAACTTAAAGCAGTCAAGAGATGTACAGAAAACCTAAAATAAATTTGAAAATCCGAAAAAATAAAGAGAATTTCTTAAATCATAAATAAATTTCGATTTCGAGATTAAAAATGAATTTGAAATGAACTTGAAAAAAATGGAAAAATTCAAAATCAAATCGGAATTCAAAAATCAGAATTAAATTGAGAATTTCCGAAATTCCAATAGTTTTCCAATGTTAAAAAATCGAATTAATTGCGGTTTTCGTAATAAATTCAAATTAGCAAAATCTGAGATAAGTCGCAAATTAAAAAAAAAACAAAAAACTTGTTATTAAATTCAGTTGATTATTACGCAGATTCTAGTGAATTGGATACAAACTGTTGTTGCCTGCGTGGAGTGGGTTTCGAAACCTGAAATGAACTAGAAAATCAAAAAAAGAATCGAATTCGGAAATCAGAAGTAAAATTGAATCACATTCTGAATTATTGAAATTGATTGAATTTGTAGTATTAAAAAGTTGAACATATTAGCGAGCTCCCAAAGCTTTAAATAAGCAAGAGTTTCCCAAAACAAAAACAAAATCAAATCGAAAATTCGAAAAAAAAATGGGAAGTTCAAATCACAGTTAATTTTGAAATAAATTCAGAATTTTCGAACTTTGAATAAATTTCCAATGTTAAAAATTGAATCGGATGCAAAGTTTTTGAATTGAACTCGAATTCTCAAAATCTGAAAGAAATTGAAAATTTTCAAAAAAAAAAAACGAAAAAACTAGAATTAAATGTGGTTAATTATTGTGCATACGTAAGTGTAAATAGCTATTGAAAAGGTCACGAAGTTCGCATTGAGCCTGAAATGGGAAGTTTTCGAAAATTCTCCGAATTAGCGGAAAGTGCGCGGTGACAAGTCTGCAGCCCCTCAATTTAATTTAGGCAAAGTCATTACATTCCAAAATTTAAACCTCAATACGAGTGATGTTTATTCCGTGAAACAACTACTCCGCCAATCTCTATTTACAATGTTTCTACAAAAGAACGTTAGTGACTGACTCTTCTCGTGAGCATGCATGCGTTCGCCGAGAGGAGAGTAATTATCTCGGGCGCGCCCGTTTATGGCTCACCTCAGGTACTTCGAGTAGGCGAGCAGTACGAAAATGGACTTTCTCAGAACTTCTTCATCGAATCGGATAGAGGGCGACGCGTACATTCGAGTGGTACCACACTATGGGGAAAAATGGAGAAAGAAACGAGTTATGGCGAAAAGTGGCAAAAGTCGCGATTTCGCGACTTTCGCGACTTCTTTGAGTAAATTAGGGCGAGTATTGTATTAGGGTGATGCAGAAATTATCGAGCATTGCTTTGCTCGTTCGACTGATTTTCCTAGGCAAATTTTGATACGCCACGAACTCGGAAAGTAAGTACAAGTGTAAATAGGTAGGTGCAAAAAAAAACAAAAATTTGTGTCTTATCAAAATTTTCACAATTCTATAACTTCCTAATTTTTTTCAAGGAGGTCCTCAATTTCCTGTAAATCCGTGTTCTGAGAAAGTTCATTCAATTAGTTCATTCTGCGAGTTTCGAACGTCAGCTCGCGACATAAAACTCGTAGTTTCGCATGGATTACTACCGTCCCAAATTTTCGTTACCAAGCTCAAGCAACAACCTAGACAGAGCTGATCGTGATTACGATCCAGAACTTCTTCAATCTGTATCACAAGTGAAAGAAGCAATAGAATTCTCAGAAGCCGTAATGGATAAATTCTGGGAAAAGTGGAAGATGGAATACCTCACAGCTATACGCGACAGCCATACAAGAGGTTTGAAAAAACCAAGACACACGCCAAAACCCCCTCAAATCGGCGAAGTAGTCATAATCGAGCAGGACCTTCTACCTAGAGGTAACTGGCTGTATGGGCAAATAGTCGATCTAATCATTAGAGCAGATGGTATGATAAGGTCAGCGAAAAATCCGTATGCCCAATCGAATCATCCTACAAAGACACGAAGATGCAGAGGAAAATATAACTGTCCAACAAATACCATCAGAACAGCAAGGTAATCGCGTCACAATTCTGAATGAGCCAGAATCTCAAACTCCAACAACCACAAGAGATGATAACGATGATAGCTCGAACCATCAATCACCCATTTCACCACAACGTCGTGACAGAAGTCACCTACAAAGAAACTCAAAAACAAGAGCTGTTGAGGCTATTCGGGAATTTGAGAGAAACCTCGAAGAACCTCTATCATCAGGGTCAAAACCAGCATCGTCAACCCTTTTGATGGCGCTAATGAGTCTTTCTGTGATAAGTGGTGCTACAGCTGTAAATGAGAACACAATTGAGTGCAGCAAAGGATTTGTGAGAATAAAACCATCTATCTCAAAATATGAATTATGCGTAAACGCCATCTGCCAATACTATGCGAATTCTTCAAACAGTATGGAAATCAATTTACCGATTTCATCGCTAAATCGGGCAAGTGAGATTCTAGTAAGATCACTGCATGGTGACAAAATAGTCACGTTAACAAGATTCTGCGACGCTCCGGACTTTTGAAAGCAATCATCTTCTTTGATGAGCAAAAAGCTGCTTGGAAATCTGCACTGCTGACCTATGGGAGCCGTTATCAGTTCAGCTGCAATCGTTTACATATTTGTTACCCTAATTTTGGCGATAGTATGGGTAGTCAAATGGAAAATTAGGCGAGTCAGAAGACAGCACAGCGGTGCAGAACTCAACGACCTTTCGACAATCGGTCAAGAGAACATCCCAACGCAAACTTTCCATCCTCGGCCGCTGAATTTCCCGTTGGTGACAAAACTTTTCCTGGCAATAATAGCGATGTCAGAGGAAGTGAGCACTTGTCAGCATGGCTACATGCGCCATTCAGTTGATGGCATTTGCGAATCATGGGGAAACTGTACAATCGATTACAAAGAAGAGGTGCTGTTTAACCGCGTTAACTATCAATTGTGCATCCAGCTAAATCACGGCAACAAAACCATTGGACTGGTGAAAGTAAGGCACAGGCCCATGAAACTCTCGTGCGCGAAAATATCACAATTCTACACAAGAGAATCGTTCCACAAGATCTATCACAGCACGAGATGCCCTCAAATGGGTTTTTGCAAAGACGACAAGTGCAACAGAATTCGTCTGAATGAAATCGTGCCCGAACTGAAACACACGGCGCGCTACCCAGGGTACTCAGTATGCGACAACCAATGCCAATGCTTGCTGCCATTTCCTGCGTGCACATTCCTCAGGGTAGCCCACATACCAAAAGGACAGAACGTTTATGAGATTGCCAACTGCGTGGAATGGCGACCCCATATCAGGCTTGAAGTCGAACTATCCTTATACGACAAAAATACAACAAGGACCATCGAACTAATGCCATACGTGAGGAAGGAAATCGACGAAATGTCACTGACGGTGATATCTGTTCAAAAACCCCACACACAGCTGATGGACAGACGATTTGCCATATCGGCTCAAGAATCATTTGTGCTGCCGGAACACTACAAACTACCGGTTCAGTGTGAATCGAAAGATATGGCACTGAATCATTTTGCCAACTGCACAAATAGAATGACTTGTTCTTGCGAAAACTTCCAAGCATCGCAAACCTGTCATTGTCCGCAGTATTCCTTCAAGAACCTGCGTAAAGATATGGCGAATGTGATGCCAGTGCATACACCATTCGTTCAATTCGGCAGTCATGTCAAACTATATGTGCAAAAGAACGCAACAATTTCGATCTACAAGGGACGCTACTTTATCATCCCGTACAAACAGGGGAATCCGCCCTATTCACTGAGGCAAAAGGTCAGCGCTCAACAAGATCGCTTGAAGGCATCCATATGCCGGACCTTGCCCCTCTTGTGAACAAGATACACTGGAAGCTAGCAACAGCATTAGCTTCCTCCTTGATTGTAGTGACAGGACTAACGTACATGTTGGGACCAACTGTGATCCTGGGCTACGATTCAGTGCATCCTAAAGCCGCTCGTCAGGATCGCTGATGTATTGAAAACATATAGTGAATGAAACATGTAAATATTCTATTGAATTTTCTCATTTCCCCTTTCTAGATTAGGCCTACGACCTCGATGCTCAGATATGCTGTTATGTGAACGACGCCGTCGATATGCTTCGCCGTAAACAAAGGATGCGTTCCAATGGCTGACCGCGCGGCAGAAATCACGGCACGGCCTCATCATGCTCTCCTGCGGTCAGATGTGTATATTAATTCAATGTGATAAGTCCTCATTTTAATTCGTAAGCCATTTTACTTTCGAAATTCGTTCTAAATCGTTCTAAAATTTTATATCACAAGCTGTTTATATGCTCAGTTCAGTCATCCGTTTAATCACTTGCGTTGTTGTTATGTTATTGCTCCATCCATTAGTGTCGCCTTGCTAATTTCACATTGTGCCTCGGGTGCGCGGAGTATCTCGCTCTGCGTGACCCAGCTCATAGTTAACGGTATCATATTTGTTCTTGACCCAGCTCGTATTTGCTGTGTCATGTTTGCCCTTGGTAAAGCTGAGGTTGCTTATAAAAGGCGTCCGGCTTGTCAACATTTTGTGGTTGTACATATTCACGCTGACTGCGGCTAATAAATATTATAAACCACAAAAAAACTGAACCACCGGCACAAAAGGAGTGAACTTGAGTCTTCCCGTCAGAAGGCAGGTGAAGCCCACCGGATAAATATACGAATACCGTCACCCTGAACCAGTTTCGTGACTTCAACGACTATCGCGACCAGCTTACGCGCAATCACCGTCACGACCTCCTAACAACATCATCTGAAGCCCTGACAACTTCCACGACGTCCTGACGACATCATCTGAAGCGCTATCTATTCTCCACGACATCCTGATGACGCCATCAGAACTCCTAGAGATTTTCACCACGTCCTGACGACGCCATCTGCAGTCGTATCTACTTTCCACGACGTCCTGATGACGCCATCTGAAGTCCTAGCGATTTTCACGACGTTCTGCTGACATCATCTGAAGCCCTATCTACTTTCCACGAAGTCCTGCTGACATCATATGAAGCGCTATCTTCTTTTCGCGACGTTCTTCTGTTATCATCTGAAGCCCTATCTTTTTCCCACGACGTCCTGATAACGCCATCTGAAGTCCTAGCGATTTTCACGAAGTTCTGTTGACATCATCTGAAGCCCTATCTACTTTCCACGACGTCCTGATGACGCCGTCTGAAGTCCTAGCGATTTTCACGAAGTTCTGTTGACATCATCTGAAGCCCTATCTACTTTCCACGACGTCCTGATGACGCCATCTGAAGTCCTAGCGATTTTCACGACGTTTTACTGATATTATCTGAAGCCCTATCTACTTTCCACGACGTCCTTATGACACCATCTGAAGTCCCAGCGATTTTCACGACGTTCTGCTGACATCGCCCGAAGCCCTATCTACTTTCCACGACATCCTGCTGACATCATCTGAAGCGCTATCTATTTTCCACGACGTCCTGATGACGCCATCTGAAGTCCTAGCGATTTCCGCGACGTTCTGCTGTCATCATGTAAAGGCATATCTTTTTTCCACGACGTCCTGATGACGCCCTCTGAAGTCCTAGCGGTTTTCAAGTAGTTCTGCTGACATCATCTGTAGACCTATCTACTTTCCACGACGTCCTAATGACGCCATCTGAAGTCCTAACAACTTTCCACGACGTCCTGACTTCATCATCTGAGGCCCTACAGATTCCCACGACGTCCTGCTAGCGTCGTCGAAAGGTTTGAATCCCATGTGTCTGAACTTTGCGTCTCTTTCCCAATGTCAGCTCAAGTCGTAAGTTGCTATTTTGTAATTTACGACTTGGGCTGAATTTGCAGTGCTAATTCGCTTTCCGGCTGATTTGTCTAGTCCATCTGAGTTCCGTGTGAATTATGAACCAGGCCAGGTATTGCGCCGGTACCCTTTTCAGCGTGCGTGTCTACATGCTGACAGCCGGCTGTCAGGTCAACAGACCGGATGATTAAATCAGCCGGACAGGGGGTTTACTACGAGCTCAGCGCTTTTGTAATAAGGTGTCGTAGGACCGTGTGGTTGACGGATGGCACAAAAGGCATTAATATTGAGCTGCTCGTCGAGGGTAAGGACTCGTAAATTTCCCTAAGATTGCACGGGGTAGCGCCAACATTCTGAGGCAGATTCGTTTGTCATAACAGTGACTTCCATCTACCCGAAGGTTGCTGTCCGCATGGACTTTCCTGAGCAGAGCAGGCTGCCAGAAATTTACAGCAGGGCGTGGGGTACGAATGGGATCAAAAAGCAAAACATAAGAAGCAACCTCCCTCTCTCCTCCCTTTTTGTCGCAACCCGCTACCCTTCCTTTCAATTTGTAAAATTCCCAAGCGATTATAATTGCTTAACCATCACTGTCATGATAAGGAAAGCGTACTCGCATTTTAGGTGCTTTTTTCTTTGATAACCAACACCATACCCTTGTTCTCAATAAATGAAATATGCATGGAGTGTGTGCAGGACGTAATGGAATGTGTGCAGGACCGCGGTAGGAGTGCGCAGGACGTCATGGAATGTGTGCAGGACCTCAGTATCATTGTGCAGGACGTTGTGGAGTGTGAGCAGGACCCCATTACGAATGTGCAGGACGTAATGGAATGTGTGCAGGATCTCAACAGGAGTGTGCCGAATGTCATGGAGTGTGTGCAGGACCACAGTAGGATTGTGCAAGACGTAATGGAACGTGTGCAGGACCGCGGTAGGAGTGCGCAGGACGTCGTGGAATGTGTGCAGGACCATTGTAGGGTGTGCAGGACATAGTGGAGCATATGCAGGACCTCACTATACGTGTCCAGGGCACTGTATGCGAGTTCTGCCACCGAATCAGGCCACATCAGCAAGAGCCGGTGAAGTTTTGCTAGAGCGACTGATTCTGTACAATTGTGTCTGTTTAAAACTATTTTATTTTCTCGACCTTTAAATTCAAACAGTATATGGTTTGTGTCGTATCTCTAGGAAGCTACAGTCATTCTCTCGCTGTCTTGAGAGCAGTGCGGTTGTTTCTACACTTCCACCCTGGTGTTTTCTCAGAAACAACCACTTGACTTTCATGATAATGCTATCATAGCAACGTCGCGGCTTCCTTTCATCCAGAGATTGACGATATTGTACAAGGGATACCCTTGAAAAAAGTGAAAGTTCTGAAAAATGGGCTCCGCGGAAAAGGTTAAGGATTGGGCATTGCTCTAAAATGTCGTGAATTTTTCTCATTAGATTTGGCTATCAAACTGATCCTCTTAATGTAGTGAAATTGTTGAATTGATTTCGCTGTTGTTGGTATATGTAGACAACATAACCACTAAATGTAGTGTAATTTTTGCAAAGCGATTTGGCAATATCAGAGTTAAATCACGCGTCATGAGGAGTTTTGCGTCGAGCGTAATTGGGATCAAATCAGAACAATAATATGTTCAGCAACAAAAACGTTCTGAAACAATGTGCGCCGTGAAAGCTTTGAAAACACGAAGACTGTACGACTAGCGTGAATAGCCGATAATTTGTGTGAAACATCGCTTTCGTGATTTTTACCTAATCGGTGAGGGAAGGTCTAGTACCTTACTTAGTGGTTAGTGGAAGCTACACTGAAAAGGCAAAATAACATTCGAAAACCTTATTTCCAGCCTATAAAGCCACATTTCGTTCAGCGTAGTTAATTTAGAAGTAGTTTTTTTTTCTTTTTGAGCTTATTTGCACGCCAGAGGACCTTCTGACGCGAGATTCGACATAGATAATTCATAGAGCGCCCGCCAAATCCCTTTGCAACAATTTCACTACATTTAGTGGTTATTTTGTCTGCATATACCAACAACAGCCAAATCAATTCAACAATTTCACTACATTAAGAGAATCAGTTTGATAGCCAAATCTAATGAGAAAAATTCACGACATTTAAGAGCAATGCCAAATCCTTGACCTTTTCTGCGGAGCCCATTTTTCAGAAATTCTCATTTCAAACTGATTTCTCATTTCCCTATCAATAATCGCGGCATTTGCCGCTCTCGCAAAAGTATGATGAAGGTGTTAGGTGAGTTATAAAATACGAAATTTCTTACTTGATAGTTGTTAACAATGTTGTTGATTGGTCCTTCGTTCAAGTTGTCCATAATGAGAAGCGACAAAGGAGCTGTTCGAAAAGACTTTGTAATCCAGTGGCACGAATGTACAATGCTGCTCATAGGTTTCTTCCAGAATGCACGCGGCGGCTCTTTCTCCGATTCATAGCGCCCTGCTTTGATAACTTCTTTCGAATTCGATATTTTTCAGATGTGAGAAATTATTTAAGGTTAAGAGGTCTATCCAACAGTGCAGTGGTAGGAAACAGGAGCGAAAAAGGTTCAAGATTGACTTCACTTCGTTATACAATACACATATGCACCTTGTGCAGCTGCATACTGTACATATTCTCATTCTGTATAACCCAGAGAGATTTTTCTCGAGAACCGTTTATACGAACGAAAATATTGGCAGTCATTATGCCACTGGATAATTCTCTCTATCAAGGATCTAAATCAGTTTTCGGATTTCGAAGAAGTTAAGTTCAAAATGTACAATACCGCTCGTAGGATTTGGTTAGAAAGCCCGCGACAGGTTTTTGCGTCTTTTTGGTGCCTTTTGAATAACTCGATTCAAACTCCACTTTGAGCGAAACTACGGTGATATTCATGATTCTGGCTCTGAGGGCTACGTAATAGTATAGACTTTGTGGGAATTTCTTTAGAAACGAAGTTTCGCAATCAGTCAGGTTTGTAATTACAGTCCCGCGGCTACGAGGGCGCCACCGTCTGTGTATGCGTTTCACTATGTCTGCCGTCTACCGAGAGCTGGTGGTACGTTCTAGGAACATTTTCATGGCACAATTTGTCCATGGAAAGGCTATTCGTCCTCCCATCGCGTCCTGGGAACATTCTTGGGACGCACCCCTGGTTGATGGCGTAACTTCAATAGTTCTCAACAAAACCCCAACAATGGCTATACCACTGGGTAGCCCTCAACGCCAGGATCATGAATATCACCCTAGTTTCTAAGGCCCCGGTCAGAGTTGGTGCTATTTGCATCTGTAACCCACCGACTCCCCCCAACACCCCCCGCACCCCCCCCCGCACCCCCCAAGACCCCCCAACACCCACCCGGTCGATACGTATGTTTAAAATGATGAAGTGAGGTTGAGAAAATCACTCGGTGTATCCAACTAGATATGACGATGATTACGTGGCCAACAGGATTGCACCTGTTCAGACAAATAGTGAAGGGAGAGCACAGTGAAGAAACAGAGGTAGCAGTGTGGATAGCTTTCTAGTGATACGCAATGTTTTATCATCGGTCCGCCCACCCGGTGATTTTCTCATCCGCCGTCATCCACGTATAGCATGGATATTGACCGCGTCGGATACACCGAGTGATTTTCTCAGCCTCACTCCATCATTTTAAACATGCGTATCGACCGGGTGGGTGTTGGGGGTGTTGGGGGGGGGGGGGGTGTTGGAGGGTGCGAGGGGGGATACACCGAGTGATTTTTGCATCCCATTAAAAATGCATTCTGTGGGTATCGACCGGGCTGGAGACGTCGGCTCATCCAACTATGACCGGGGCCTAAAGTTGACTCCAGAGCGAGTTATTCGGAAAGGACCAAGAAGACGCGAAAACTCGTCCTCGCGCGTTTTCTGACCAAATCCTACTAGCGGTAGTGTATGAATGGCGGTAAAGAGCTTCGGGAAACTGATCGGCTTCTAACGTTAAAACATGCCTGTTAAAGTCACAAAACACGCTCACCCTCAATTACCTGTTTGAACACGTTTGATCGATACGTATGTTTTGTTAAGGAGTAGAACGGTTCCCCGAAGCTCCATACTCGCCTTCGTAGTGTATTATCGAAAAAAGGCGCTAAAACGCGGGAAAGCGTCGCGACTTGCGTTGTGATCAAAACCCATGACCCGTATAGTAAACTATCTTGATGGACATAGTAAACAGGAGAAGGAAATGTACCTTGTCCGTTTTTTCCCAACGCTCCAAGAAGAACACATAACATAGCACAGCGGAAGATCTAATCGGTACATAAAATCAGATGCAAGTAAGGTTGATAAGGTTTTCTTACCGGGCTTAGCGTGAATGCGAACGCCGTCGAAAGGATCATAAACCATTTGAATGCTATGCCATAGACCTTATGGAAATCGGCAAAGTTGAGCTTTTTCCATCCAAAGTAGTAAAGGCAAGCACAGAAAACGATTCCGACGATAAGATTCACAAGAATCCGTAAGCGCCGGTAGTCTTCCAGCTCACTGAACTCAAAGGTTTAAATTTGAAGCGAATCACAGCATTCCAGAGACATCAGAGAAACCTTCTCATAAAATAGTCCTCAAGAAAGCCAACTCCAGTTTTCTGCCGGATCTTGGTCCTCCGCACGTCGTTGAAATAGCCGCCAGCTCCCATTCATGAATTTGCGAATGGATCGATCTTCATATACGAGCTTTTCACCACCGATAGGCAGGCAGTTTCACAGGTTAAGAAAGACAATAATTGTTTCATGTCTAGCCTGGTAAACTGCGGGGGTACTCAGACAGCAATGCCGGCTGAGGGGGCGAGAAATGCCGGCTGACTAATCACTGTACCCGGGCCAGCTCCGGTATTCACTGCATCCTCAACCGGTAAATGGAGGTCCGCTCACCCAGTATTATTTGCTTACCTTGTGGATGATATCGATCTGCAAGATCAGGTAAAGCCCCTAGTAGCCCCCCCCCTCTATTCCCCAGCAAGTTCGAGGCTCACTCTTCATCCCTTAAACAAGAAGCCTTACCTTGCTTCAAAATTCATGAACTGTCCCGCTGTCGCGCCCTCACAGTCACAACAAATCGTGATCGATGAGGGGTCAGTGATCCGAATCGTATAGATGACCACCCGTCCGAATGCCATCAAACGAATCAGCTCGAAGCCCATTCTGCCCTCGCTCATGTGGCCCTGGTTTACTTTAGCTCTTCACTATTGGGCCAATGGCATGCATATGCCGGTTCGCTCCCAGCGTAAATCCATGCTTCTCATCCTGTAAAATGCATGCCCGCCCTTTCACCCGGTAAGACGCTCCGCCCACAAAATAGGTCTGCTCGCTCAGCCGGGAAGCCTACTCCTCCGCCCCTTTTACGGTGTTACTACTCGAACACTAACGTCGGACAGGGAACGAAATCCTCATGCCGTGAAATAACGTGTTCGTCTGCGTTGGTTGCGAACACCACAACTCATTCTACGACAGCGCGAAGATATGCGCCATTCGGCGCGAAAAAAAGCTGTCACTGAACTTTCTGTCTCACCTAAGACAAAGATTTGCATTATATAGGTGAGTTATGAACCTGAAAACTTGTAGTAATGTTGTAATTGAACAGAAGTAATTAAGCTAGATCGTTGCCTTCCAACGCTCATCGAAGTACGTCGTTTTTTTGAAGTCTGTAGATGAATGAATCACTCCTGTTCCTGTTTAATCAACCTGCAAAGTCAACCAAAGAAAATTTTGGTGAGCGCTTCGCGCTCACCAGATTTGGCTTTGATTCGCCATCGCGGAACCCCCTAATAAGCATGCCTTGCTATATAGGACACCAGACCTTCCGTAAACCGTGGAGATATCGAAAGCGAAATTTATCGTGAACACTGCCTTTAAAAAGTTGAACGAGTGAACTGGTCCAAAACGGGTACCCGGTGCTCGAGAAAAATTTTCAAAACCACGTGATTTTGGTCGAAAAAGTGTTAATCTTCTTTCTTTCCTGTCGGTGTACACGATCTTGTTCGAACACTAATCATTGAGCTATAGTGCTCATTTGTGGTCAGGGAGCTGTTTATTATTGCACCTACGCTCTATAAAACGACGTAATTCACATCACACGAGGCGCGAGCGGCGCGCGCGACGCCTGAGCTTCCGTCTGCCCTCCACTCTCTCACTGTCTCTAACCTTCGCTCCGCAATAGCACGCCTAAGAACCATGTGAATTTCGTCGTTTTATGGCCTGTAGCTCCTATCAATTTTTGAAGTTGACAGCTCAAATTCTGAGGAACTTCAAAAATGATGCCAAGATAGACGAAAACATGTGAACATCCTTAGACTTAAGACAGTTATGTCCTGATGTGTGTGTGTGTGTGTGTGTGTGTGTGTGTGTGTGTGTCTGTGTGTGTGTGTGTGTGTGTGTGTGTGTGTGTGTGTGTGTGTGTGTGTGTGTGTGTGTGTGTGTGTGTGTGTGTGTGTGTGTGTGTGTGTGTGTGTGTGTGTGTGTGTGTGTGTGTGTGTGTGTGTGTGTGTGTGTGTGTGTGTGTGTGTGTGTGTGTGTGTGTGTGTGTGTGTGTGTGTGTGTGTGTGTGTGTCAGTGATCTATAGAGCTCCATTGTTGTAATTGTGTTGTTTTTAGATTAGTAGTAATTGTATTACTTTGTAAGTATTGTTACTTACCCTGTATCGCTGCTTTTGGCTTGTTTGTTCTTGTCCTTTGCCGAAGTGTCGGAAGAGCTACCGACCAGAGGCGATTTAATGAGGAGGCGGGGCGGCCCCCGCTGGCTAGTGGGCGGGGAAGCCCTCACGCGCCAGTGGGCGGGGCAGGCCCCGCGAGACCCCGCCACGGCGTACATAAGGCGCCATTTCGGAGCGAATCGGTCTTCGGGCGTGTGCCGGCAGCTTGTGCTGATGTCTGGTTGATCTGGTGGTAGGCGACTCTAGTGTCTGGCGGTCTGGTGTTTGGTGGCTGGTGTCTGGCGGTCTAATATCTGGTTGTCTGGTGTCTAGCGGTTTGGTGTCTGGCGGTCTGGTGTCTGGCGAACTGATGTCTGGCGGTCAAGTGTCTAGCGGTTTGGTGTCTGGCTGGCTGGTGTCTCGTTGCTGGTGTATGGCATTCTGGTGTCTGGTCAATTGCTGGTCTGATGCGTAGATAGTGGCAGTGATGCAGAAGAACTGAGGATCTACCCGCGATTCCATATTACTATTTACGCCAGTGTAAGGGTTGAACTCCCCGGGTTCGGGAAGGAGTTGGCAGACGGGTTCCGTCGTGAGGGACGGAAAGTCCGCATGCACACCTAGCACACGGGTTCCGTCGTGAGGGACAGAAAGTCCGCATACACACCTAGAAGACGGGTTCCGTCGAGAGAGACGGAAAGTCCTCATACACACCTAGCAGACGGTTTCCGTCGTGAGAGACGGAAGGTCCACGCACACACTTAGCAGACGGGTTCCGTCGACAGGGACGGAGAGTCGCGCACCTAGGCATAGGGATTGCGGATTAGTCAGAAGTAGCACTGGGCGTGCTTCCATAGTTGTTATTTTGTGGTTGTTGTTATTTTTTGTAATAAAGAGTATAACCTACGGTGTCTGCACAGCCAATAGTTGTTGTGTTCAAACTAGGGAATTAAATAGCAGGGGTGACTTGGAAGAGGTCAAGCTCAGCCGTGGTAATCATTCAAGCCCAAGTGGCATGGATGCGTTGATGAATCAAGGCGAAAGGCCTACCCAAGACCCAACACCATCTGACATGGGAGCCAAGCCGGTGAAACCATCTGACATGGGGGCCAAGCCACCACAACATCTATTGATTGCGGACATTCGCAGCCCTCACAACACAAGCATGATCAACAACGCAGTGGAAGTCGACGCGGAACGCGGAACAGTCGCGGCTGAAAGGAGTTACTGGAGGAAACTCAACTTGTATTCCCAGACATGTGGATGATAAACTTCAAAGACAAATGAGGGGTGTATCTGAAAAGAAGCGCGGTACTGTACGTTCACTTGTGCAGACGACAGTCCACGCAGCAGTTACTGATCGATTCCACGCTGAAGCATAGTGCACATCAACTGTTATATACCCAGTCGTTTCTTAGGGAAAAGGAGGAGCAGATTGCTTTGCTGCGATCGCAATTGTGTTCTTTGCAAGCACTGCTATCATCATGTAGTCTGCCCCAATTAGCAAACCATTAAAAAAAAGAAAACCAAAACCTAGTCGAACCATTGGGTCGGCATGACGATAGAGAGCACAGAGCTGCCGCGGGCACGTCCAGTAGACCTGGAGGACTTCCAGGGCGGGTTGCAGTGGACATCAAGGTGAGGGGAGCCCAGGAAGCCAAGGCTGAGCAGCATGTCATGCACTCCTGTGACGACACTATCTTGCTGGAGACTAACGTATTGGCTGCGCTAGGGATAGAGGTCAGATTGATCCCAGCATCGACAATTAGATATACCGAGAGAGTTGAGCAGGCGGAGGGTAGCAGACCTAGCAGCGCCATCACTAAGGTAGTGAGAGGGGTGCAAAGACGGGCTGCGATCTCGCCATCCTCTGAGGCTGTCGGAGAGTCTTCGTCGTCAGGAGAAGTGGTTGCTGCGGCCAAGAGCGATTTCTTGTCGAGCAATGACAGGCTGGAGTTGGAAGTTCGCCGTGTGTGGGATGGTTCCGGTTGTGTACCTGTCGTAAATAGAGATGTTGAGCTGAGGGTTATCCGTGATGCAGACGGACCCAGCAGACGGTCGGTGTACCGTGGGTGCAACCCAAGGATGGTTAACATACCTGAAGATGTGCAGAAGCTGCACAGGGTGGACAGGGTGCAGACGGAGGAGAAAAAGCGGAGTTGACCAGGTCACGGAGGTTGACAAAGCAACCCGCTGAGCTCCCGGAACTTGGCACAAGCAACTACAGCGAGGTGTTCGCTGCTTGCAAGGCAGAACCCACTCACATGTGTCCTGTCGGTTGCGAAGGACAAGAGAATTCACAGGAGTTCGAACTTTGTGGCAAGGGTGATCGAGTTGATGCTAGAGTACCTGCAAAGCTGGGAAAATCCTCTCACTCTGAGCAGGCGATGGACTCGTGTAGTTCACTCCATGTCGCGAAAGCATGTGCGAAACGTGCTCTTGTAAGACTTTTCGCAAAGAAAGTGGAGCCAGTTTGTGAAACGAACGGTGAGCTAGTGAAGACACCGGCTGTGATGGTTGAATCCCCGGTTATGAGAATCACTAGTCGAAGACGCAGAGGACGACCACCTGATAAGATAGCAGTCAAGCGTTGTTGGACACGCTGTTCTGGGGTCAGTGCTGACCATGAGAAGATGCGGCGGTGTGCCAAATCCCAACGATGGCTGGATGTGGTTCGTGCTGAAGGACGCGCTATAGGTGGTGTACCTCGCGAAGACTATAGTAGCTGCACCGGTAGACGTTATGAATGTGGTCGACGCCATGATTTCATTAGACGTCAAGGTTGTGATTGCGATGATCGAGACGAATGCAGTCGACGTGGTCGACGCTATGGTCTCTCTGGACGAGCTGAACGTTACTCCATCATTAGATGCGATGGTTCCGAAGTACGAGCTGAACGCGGTAGATGCGGTTGTTTCAACGGACAAGCTGAACGCGGTAGATGCGATGGTTCCAATGGACGAGCTGAACGCGGTAGATGCGATGGTTCCAACGGACGAGCTGAACGCGGTAGATGCGATGTCTTCGATGAACATGTCAAATGTGGTCTCCCAGATAGATGCGATGGTTCCTGCATGCGTGTTGGATGTGATGGCGAGGTGCCGACGACATCTGGAGGAGGAGTGTGGTCGAGTGGAACAACCCAATTTGTGGAGGAGGGACGTGTCAGTGATCTATAGAGCTCCATTGTTGTAATTTTGTTGTTTTTAGATTAGTAGTAATTGTATTACTTTGTAAAGTATTGTTACTTACCCTGTATCGCTGCTTTTGGCTTGTTTGCTGTTGTCCTTTGCCAAAGTGTCGGAAAAGCTACCGACCAGAGGCGATTCAATGAGGAGGCGGGGCTGCCCCCGCTGGCTAGTGGGCGGGGAAGCCCTCACGCGCCAGTGGGCGGGGCAGGCCCCGCGAGACCCCGCCACAGCGTACATATGGCGCCATTTCGGAGCGAATTGGTCTTCGGGCGTGTGCCGGCAGCTTGTGCTGATGTCTGGTTGATCTGGTGGTTGGCGGGTCTGGTGTCTGGCGGTCTGGTTTTTGGTGGCTGGTGTCTGGCGGTCTAGTATCTGGTTGTCTGGTGTCTAGCGGTTTGGTGTCTGGCGGTCTGGTGTCTGGCGAACTGGAGTCTGGCGGTCTAGTGTCTAGCGGTTTGGTGTCTGGCTGGCTGGTGTCTGGCTGGCTGGTGTCTCGTGGCTGGTGTATGGCATTCTGGTGTCTGGTCGATCGCTGGTCTGATGCGTCGATAGTGGCAGTGATGCAGAAGAACTGAGGATCCACCCGAGATTCCATATTACTATTTACGCCAGTGTAAGGGTTAAACTCCCCGGGTTCGGGAAGGAGTTGGCAGACGGGTTCCGTCGTGAGGGACGGAAAGTCCGCATGCACACCTAGCACACGGGTTCCGTCGTGAGGGACAGAAAGTCCGCATACACACCTAGCAGACGGGTTCCGTCGTGAGAGACGAAAAGTCCGCATACACACCAAGCAGACGGGTTCCGTCGTGAGAGACGGAAGGTCCACGCACACACTTAGCAGACGGGTTCCGTCGACAGGGACGGAGAGTCGCGCACCTAGGCATAGGGATTGCGGATTAGTCAGAAGTAGCATTGGGCGTGCTTCCATAGTTGTTATCTTGTGGTTGTTGTTATTTTTTGTAATAAAGAGTATAACCTACGGTGTCTGCACAGCCAATAGTTGTTGTGTTCAAACTGGGAAATTAAATAGCAGGGGTGACTTGGAAAAGGTCAAGCTCAGCCGTGGTAATCATTCAAGCCCAACTGGCATGGATGCGTTGATGAATCAAGGCGGAAGGCCTACCCAAGTCCCAACACCATCTGACATGGGAGCCAAGCAAGCCGGTGAAACCATCTGACATGTGTGTGTGTGTGTGTGTGTGTGTGTGTGTGTGTGTGTGTGTGTGTGTGTGTGTGTGTGTGTGTGTGTGTGTGTGTGTGTGTGTGTGTGTGTGTGTGTGTGTGTGTGTGTGTGTGTGTGTGTGTGTGTGTGTGTGTGTGTGTGTGTGTGTGTGTGTGTGTGTGTGTGTGTGTGTGTGTGTGTGTGTGTGTGTGTGTGTGTGTGTGTGTGTGTGTGTGTGTGTGTGTGTGTGTGTGTGTGTGTGTGTGAAACTGGTGAAACTGGTGAAACTTTTGAATGATAAGAAACATGGTTGGCCATTTGAGAGAAATGGAGTGGTATTGTGATAAGAGTGAATTGATTGCAAGTGTTAGGGTAGGTCTGCTTTACGTCCATCAGAAACCGTATGCACACCGTTTATTGCGGAACGCACCTAGAAGGGCGCGAAGCTTCGGGAACCCAGCTATAAGTGCGCCAAGCGCCGGGAAACGTTAGCAGGACCCAAGTAGAAGTGCGCCAAGCGCCGGGCGACGTATGCGGGACCCAACTAGAACTGTGCTGAGCGCCGGGGAACGTGTGCGGGCCGCAACTAGAAGTGCGCTGAGCGCCGGGGAACGTGTTCAAGACCCAAATAGAAGTGCGCCAAGCACCGAAAATGTGTGTGGGATCGAACTAAAAGTGCGCCAAGCGCCGGGGAATGTATGCGGGACGCATCTAGAAGTGCGCCAAGCACCGAAACCGTGTGAGAAGCCGAACTATGAGTGCGCCAAGCGCCGGAGAATGAATGCGGGACGCATCTAGATGTGCGCCAAGCGCCGGGAAGGTGTGCGGGACCCAAATTTATGTGTGCCAAGCGACGGGAAACGTGCGCGGGACCCAAACAGAAGTGCGCCAAGTGCCGGAGAATGAATGCGGGACGCATTAAGATGTACGCCAAGAGCCGGGGAACGTGTGCGGGACCCATCTAGAAGTGCGCCAAGCGCTGGGAAGGTGCGCGGGACCCAGACTTATGTGCGCCAAGCGCCGGAGAATGAATGCGGGACGGACCTAGATGTGCGCCAAGGGCCGGGGAACGAGTGCGGAACCCAGCTATAAGTGCGCCAAGCGCCGGGAAACGTTAGCAGGACCCAAGTAGAGGTGCGCCAAGCGCCGGGGAACGTGTGCAGGTCTCTCAGAAGCCTTCAACGGGAGTTTGTGTGGACGGACAACGTATCGAACTGGTGGGCGATTTCTGTTATTTGGGCTGTTTGCTGAAGAACGATGGTAGTTATGCAGCGGATATTCAACAACGATGTGCGAAAGCTACGTCTGCATTCAATTCTCTAACCAAGTGTTTGTGGTCTACCCCCATCGCGAAGGAAGTCAAGTTGCGCGTCCACTTATCCGCTATTCGCCCTATCATAATGTACGGATCGGAGACGTGGGCAGCACCGAAGACGCAGATGGAAAGGTTGGATTGCACGGAGAGGAAGCTGTTTAGACGTTTTCTCGGATATTTCTGGCCGCGGATGTGCCACAACGAAGATCTCTACAACGAGATTGACGCCTTACATCAACATTTGACACGAGGAAGGTGCCAACATCTCCCAATGCTATCTCAAGCGGCAACGGAAGTTCGTCTTCATCTGTTGGGCCATATTTTTCAAAAAGACCGCCAGACCGTCTTGTTCAACACGCTCTAAGGATGCTTCCAAGTTCTGTCTGGAAACGGCCGCCTGGACGTAGGCGAAAGTTTTGGACGGATGTGGTGAAGGAGGATTTGAAATTAATCGGCATTAAAAGGCAATTCAGGCGCAATGTTTTACTTCGCAGGAAGTGGAATAGCGACCGATGGATGGATTGTGTTCAAATTGTGGCTGAGGACCGTGACAAATGGATACGGCTGACTACTAAGACGGCACACTTCGGTGAAGATGCGGAAAGACCGCGTCAGGCAAAAGCCAACCGTTTAAGTCAAGTCAAAGCGGTATAATACCAAATATGCGGCAGCTAGGGTGGTGCCACCCCTATCCATAACGATGAAAGCTAAAGGACTCAATATGCAACAGGTAGGGCGGTTCCATCACGATTCATAACGGTGATAGTTTAAATTACCAAATATGCGGCAGGTAGGGTGGTCCCACCACGATCCATAACTATGAAAGTTCAAAGGACTCAATATGCAACAGCTTAGAGAAAGAATGGTTTTTATCCTCATTGAGAGCTCTGCTTCGATCATATTTTATTGGAGCGTCATGCCAGCAACCTCTATGGCTATTTATGTTATGGCTTGCTGGTTCATTGTCAACATGCTATTAAAGGAAACGCTATCACACCGGCCACAACAATCTCTATAGGAAGTAGAACAATATTCTTGCAAAATGACATTATATGAGTAATGGCACTTGACGACCACATCAAAACAATGCATTTTCACCTTGTAACATTACAGGTTGTGTACAAATTGCGGCAGCAGGTGATAAACATCACAGCGGCCTTCCTAGCAAGCTCTACTAGTCGGAGCAGTTGAGGTTCACAATGACCCTGCCCATTTCGATCTTACTCGCAGTTCTATCCCTCTTGCAGTACAATACCCACCCTAAGTTTTGGTAAAAAGGCAAAAAAAACGCGGAAAATCGCTTTTTTCGTCTTTTGATCATAATTCGCTTAACATTTGACGTTTTTCAAATTCGAAGACATCTTTGGAATCAGCATTGATCATTCTTTCTTTTTGATTCATACATGGCTTACTATCAAACAAGGCACATAGATTTGACACAATCAATCGAGCGAGAAGTGGGACAATAATAAATGCTGAAATGTGTATCTGTGTCTACTATTCTCCATTCAACTTGGTTTTGACTTGGGTTTCTTTTAATTACAATTTTTTTTTCAGTTTTTTTAATTAAATTCTAATTCATCTCTGGGTATTATTTATTAGCTATTCATTTAGTTATTTGTTTAATATTTCTTAATGTTGTCTGTAACATTCTTTTTTATACCACACTTTATATATGAATTCTCACTATAATTTGAATACATATAAATTTCAATTTCATTCATGTAATTATTGTTTTATTCAAAAATGTTTTCGCTAACAACGTTAAACAACTATTTGGTATCAATCGTTTTAGCTCTATCCTCAGACAAACCATTCAAAACGGTAAAACCCTCGAGCCTCAACAATCGAGGAAGTAGTTTTAGTTTCAATCACTTGTATCAATTTTTAAAACTTCTGGGATTATTTTTGGAATTCGAAAATAACAACAGTCGTACTAATTTTAAGAAAGTTTGCAAGTTTAAGAAAGAGGTTATTTCTTGACGTAGTTATGACACATTTCGCCCTCCCAAGATGTGTAAAATCTCCAGATTTAATGAGACGTGAACCTGAAAAACGTTACCAATCGATTTTTGTAGTATTGCTGACTTCGAAACTGTCTCTATACCTGAGAAACAGTCAAGATTTACTTCTAATCTTGCCTAGTCTTAGATGAACTTCGTTATGGCGATCGTAACCCTTCAGCATACCCGTATCTCCACTCCCTCCACTCTGTCTCTCTCCCTTTCTCTCGACGATCTGACTGACGCACTCCTCGCTCGCGAACAGTCCCCAGGTGGATTGAATTCGCGCAGCAGGGATGAACTGAAGAGCCAGACCACCCAGCAGCCAGCGCGCGCGGCTGCGGCGCGTCACCGCATTGATTAATCTCCTAAGGCCTCTTTCAGAGTGCGATCGCTGATCGATTCGATGACATGTTTTGAATAGAGATCGACATGCGACGCGATCTCGACCGATCCTCATGTTTATCATCCCATCGCGTCGCTCGGCGATGGAACTCTGAAAGAAGTTCAAGCGAAAGGTCTGCCTCGGCCAATTGACGGCTCGTCTTCAAATGCGAATATAAATCATCAAATACAAGGATAGTGTCGGAAAATAGAATTTTCTTGGGCTTTCCGATTTTTTTATAAAAAGTTCAAATTTATCCGAATGCTAGAAGGAAAACTCGTTGTGGTTCTCTTTCAATATGTGAATCTCATCCCTTGCTCTTCTTAAAATTAGAAACAGACTTTCGATTCAGGTTTAGCAGCTTAAAGGAATTCCTTGACGTTTGACAGCTAACAATGCTCAACCTCCCAAACTTGCTTTCTTCGAATTATTTCCAATTTTCTCCACATTCCTGGGCCATTTTTCGGAAATCGGTAGGCCAAATCCAATCAGAAATCGAAATTCCGCCTATCCCTGGTCCTTGGTGGGTATGGTTAGAATCTACGCAGGCTTGTGGGAACACAGTGGTGTTCATATTGTCCAGTTGTGGATGCCTGTTTTGCTAAAGATCGAGGAATCAAAGTTATTTCCGGGATCATACTGCCCGCGACGAGCGACGCGATGTTTACAATCAATATCGACCGAAAATCGATATGCTTGATATGCACTGTCGCCGCCGCTGGTCGCTGGCAGTATGATCTCGGCTTATTCGATTGAGCACGACCTTTTGCATAGGAGATTATTCGATGCGCGGCCGCAAGCGCTTTCCGCTTTATAGTCCGCAACCAAGGATTTACTCACCGAAGGCACGAATATTTTAAGAGGTTACTGGTAAGGGTCTTACCCCACAACAGCACAGATAACACAGTTTTCCTCGTAGAATTCGAATAGATCTGTTTTTTAAAGTTGGAAGAAAAAAACGAAAAACTCCAGAAAATTCCATATTCCGACCCTATTCCTTGTATTTAATGTTTGAAATCCGCATTTGACGACGCCGTCAATTGATTGAGGCAGACTCTTCGCTTAGGAGATCAATCAATGCGGTGACGCGCACCAGCCGCGCGCTTTGGCTGCTGGGTGGTCTACGGCTCTCCAGTCCATCCTTGCAGCGCGAATTCAATGCGATTCGGAGGACTGTTCTCGAGCGAGGAGTGCTCAGATCGTCGAGAGAAAGGGAGAGAGACAGAGGGGAGGGAGAGGAGATACGGGTAAGCTGAAGGGTGACAATCGCCAGAACGAAGTTATACAAGACTAGGGAAGATTAGAAGTAAATCTTGACTGCTTCCCAGGTATAGAGACAGTTTCAAAGTCAGCAATACCACACAAATCGATTGATAAGGTTTTTCAGGTTCACGTCTCATTAAATCTGAAAATTTTCAACATCTTAGGAGGGCGAAATGTGTCATAACTACTTCAAGACATAACTTTTTTTTTAAACTTGAAAACTTTCTTGAAATTAGGACGATGGATGTTATTTTCGAGTTCTGATACTAACTCCAGAACTTTTGAATATTGATACAAGTGATTGAAACTCAAACTACCTCCTCCATTGTTGAGGCTCGAGGTTTTTACCGTTTTGAAAGGTTTGTCTGAGGATATAGCTAAAACGATTGATATCCAAATAATTATTTAACGTTGTCGGCGAAACCATTTTAAATAAAACAATAATTATATGAATGGAATTGAAATGTATAATTATTCAAATTATAGTGAGAATTAATATAAAAATAGAGTAGTATAAAAAAGAATGTTGCAAACAGCACCAAAAAATACCAAGTGAATAGCTAATGAATAATACCGAGAGTTGAAACGGACTTAAATTTTGAGGAAATAAAAAAATCAAAAAGAAATGGAATTTCTAAAACGAAAAAAAACAGACATCAAAAACAAGTTGAATAGACTAAAGTAGACACAGTCACACATTTCAGCATATAATATTGTCGCATTTCCCACTCGATTGATTGTGTCAAACCTATATGCCTTGTTTGAGAGTAAGCCATGTATAGATCAAAAAGAAAGAGTGATCAATGCTGATTGCAGAAATGTCTTCAAGTTTGAAAAACGTCAACTGTGAAGCGAGTTATGATCAAAAGACGAAAAAAGCGAATTTCCGCGTTTTTTTCGCCTTTTTACCAAAACTTAGGGTGGGTAATGTATGACTTTCGAAGACAGGGAAAATTTACATTTTGCCCAGTTCTTTTTTTGGCATCGTGAACATATGCTTCGTTTATTTGCTACTAGCTGTTTTCTGTATCATGATCATAGTAAAAGTGGTGTATTCACTGAGGTGGATTCACTCAGCTCCTCAGTTGTATTTTGCACAAAACAGCCCCTACGCATCAATGGTAGTGATAAAAGGAGTGTGAGTAACGTGGAAATGAAGTGAATGATTAGCAACAAAATATTTCTGAATCTGGAATAGATGTTCAGACTTCATCCCAGCAAGAATGGGATACAACTGTTCGACTCCGAGCTTTCCCCTGGTAGATTCAAGTCGCCTGATCTATGCAGGATCCTGTGTGTTGATCATTGTTGCTTCCCTAGTTCTGCAAGCTGTTTTCGCTCTGGTAAGATTATTTTGAATTTGCGTAAAACACTTAAAGAAACACAAGGAATATTTTCATATGATAGCAATTATCTAGTAGTGTAGGGTCAGTGAATTATGAAGCCGCGACGCTGCTTATCGTGAAAGGCCTTTATGGCTATCAATTGAAGAACAGGCACGATACGTAGAGTCTGTTCAGACGAAACAGTCCGCAAATGCGGTTGGCGTGCATGTCGAGCGACCGTCGTGAAAGCATTGCCTGGAGTAGTGAATAAATAGGGGACTTTGTTTATTGCTTCTCGAGCCGAAAACTCTTAGAGGCATTGACCACGATAAAATCAGTCTCCGAGTCCGTCTTCACCAGTAATGTTGAAAAAATGGCCAGAAACAAGCACAGAAGAGCCCTATACGGTCTTGAATTTGAATGTTCCGCTCACACAACGCCCACTTCTTTCAACCGCTTCTGATCTTTAAATGACTGGAAAACCCATTTTAAGAAAACGGCACACATTCAGGGGACTCTAGTCCACTCCAGTTAACTATGCTTACCCTATTTGATGATCGATTACCTTCTCAAACTAAAATTCTGGGTCGGACAACTTTATCGGTAGCCGTTGTGGGAGTGGGCGTTGCGTGAGCGGAATACTCAAATTAGGGCAGTATAGGGCTCGTTCGTGCTTGTTCTTAGACGTTTTTTCAACGTTTCTCGTTAAATATGTAGGGCTCGAAACTCTCGATTTCCGGTGAAATCTCGGAGACTGATTTTATTGTGGACACTGCCCTTAAAATGAGATGGTGCAATGCACATGGCTGGATATTGTAGTCTTTCCTGATAAAGAGTATCCAAAAATTCTGCAACTGTTCCTTGGGTGAAACGAACGGTAGACAACGGTTTTTCGACGTGGGCGGAGTGATGCATACGATTTTCACCCAACTCCTGACAGCTGTTGGTCATACTTCAGTCCTTAATGTTCTGAGAGGGACCCACCGCTTTAGGGCAGTGTTTACGATGATTTTCGTCCCTGAGTTTTTTCACATAAAACAATGTGTTGGCCTCGAAGTGTTACCAAAATCACGAAGAAACTGCGAGAAACGCATTAAAACGTCTTATTTCAGTGACATTATTCTATAGCATCAACTAGTTGTCCTGTTAGATGATTATGTGTCACCGGTGGTTGTCACCGGTGGAAAATGGGGTCAATTGAAGAGGGAAGAATATTTTACGCAAAGCAGTAATAGTTAGGGGCCGGGGCCTAAGTAAAGAACGGAGCAATAGAGAATAGAGGATTGCTAAGGACGGGTCCACAAAAGGCTTAATTGTCACAATAAACACTTCCTGTGATACATAAGAGGCGGGGTGATACTTAAAGGCAGCGTACACGCTCGTAAACGTGACTTACTTGACTTAATCGGTTGGCCTTCGCCTGACGCGGTCATTCCGCATCTTCACCGAGGTGTGCCGTCCTAGTAGTCAGCCGTGTCCATTTTTCACGGTCTTCAGCCACAATTTGAACACATTCCATCCAGCTGTCACTATTCCATTTCCTGCGAAACGATACATCGCGCCTGAACTGTCTTTCGATGCCGAGTGACTTTAAATCCTCTTTAACCACATCCGTCCAGAACTTTCGCCTACGCCCAGGTGGCCGTTTCCAGACAGGATTTGGAAGCATTTTCAAAGCGTGTTGTACGAGACGATCCGGCGTTCTTCTTAGTATATGCCCGAGCAGTCGAAGTCGACTTTCCATTGCTGCTTGAGATGGCGTTAGGAGATGCTGGCACCTCCCTCGTGTCAAGCGTTGATGTACTGCGTCGATTTCCTTGTAAAGGTCTTTGTTATGGCATACACGCGGCCAGAACTATCCAAGCAAACGCCTAAAAGCTCCCTCTCCGTGCAATCCAACCTTTCCATCTGCGTTTTCGGTGCTGCCCACGTCTCCGATCCGTACATCATGATAGGGCGAATAGCGGATAGGTAGACGCGCAACTTGACTTCCTTCGCGATGGTGGTAGACCACAAACACTTGGTTAGAGAATTGAATGCAGACGTAGCTTTCGCACATCGTTGTCGAATATCCGCTGCATAGCTAACATCGTTCTTCAGCACACAGTCCATATAACAGAAATCGTCCACAAGTGCGATACGTTGTCCGTCCACACAAACTCCAGTTGAAGGCCTCTGAGAGACCCACATCTGCTTGCATTTGTCGGGACGAAGACGAATCCATAAGCTGCAGCCTACTTTAAGACGAGCTTCACAATCCTTTGCAGTTTTGCGTTGTTTTCAGCGAATAGCACAATGTCGTCGACGTACTCCAGGTCAACAGCGGAGCGTCCTGATGGTGTTAGGATCACATCCGCAGGAAACTGTTCTGCAACTCTACGCATGATGTCATCAACCGCGAAGTTGAAAGAAAAAGGTCCTGCAACGGCTCCTGCCTTACTCCTGTTTTCACCTCGAAAGCTGACGTAAATCCGACAGGTGTACGAACTGCTGCTGTTGTTCCTTTGTTCATGTCCTCGATTAACCGAACATACTTTTCCGGGACTCCATCTGCTCGCAGAGCATTGAGCAATCGATCACGATGAGGAGAGTCGAACGCGGCTTCAAAGTCAAAAAAGCAAGCTGTAATGGCTTCGAAAACCGCTGCCACGATTCAATTACTCTTCTCGACGAACACTTGGTCGATGGTCGATCTTCCAGGTCGAAAACCGGCTTGCTCATCTCTGGTCGTTCCTTCACGATGTTTGATAAGTCGCTCGAGAATGATACGTTCTAAAACCTTGTACATGACACGAAGTAGAGAGATTCCTCTGTAGTTCTTAGGATCCGTGACGGATAGCTTCTTGTGAAGAGGTACGATGATCGCATGTCTCCACGAATCGGGTATCCTTTCGCTCATCCATATGGCACGGATGGTGTTGGTCATTTCACGAATCCCAGACGGAGGAAGAGCTTTCAGCATTTCAGCAGTGATGTTGTCATCTCCACCTGCCTTTCCATTCTTCATTTTCCGGACACAATCCAAAACTTCAGACTCAGTCGGCGGTTCCTCACTGACATCGTAATGTGCTCTCTGAACATGCGGGAGCTCAGGTACTGATGGCGCTGGACGATTCAGTAGTGAACTGAAGTAATCCTTCCATATTGGCAGCGTCGCATCACCAACTGCAACTCCATTGGTAGTGTTCAAGACAGGAGAACATCTCTTCATCTTCCCGCTATACTGTCGCAGCAACGTGTAGGCTTTCTTCGGATTCTTCTCCTCCCAAGCCTTTCGAACTCCTTAGCTCTACACGTCCACTCGTTCGCGGTCACTTTGAAGCTGCCGACGCAACTTCCTCCTCAGACGCTTCTCCTCCACGAAGTTTCCTGCAGTTCGGAGAGCACATACTCTGTTGTAGGTAGATGTTGTTTCTTCTGAGACGTAGGCGAACTTCTTCTTAGGCTGTACAACCGGGAGTGCCTCTTTCGAAGCGTCCTGGATGCACTTGACAAAAGAATCCGCGTCGCAAAGTTTCTTCTTAGTCCGTACTCCGATGTGAATAGAAACGCGTTGTCGGAAATTCCTTCTGCACTCTTCATCTCTGAGACTTGTCATGTCAATCCTTTGGAGAGGCTGGAGCCCCTCGCTTCCTCTTATGAATGCTCGCAGTGAAGTTCAACAGAACAGGACGGTGATCCGAATCGAATGCGACATCCCACACAGCTCTAGATCTTCGAATGTCCGATACTGGAATATTCCTCGTCAGGACATAGTCAAGCTGTAGTTTCAAAGTTGTCATCTTCCGCTTCCGCTGCTCTTCTGGAGATAGCCGGGTTGGTCCCTGCCACGTAAGCTGATGGCGGCGATGATTCCTCTTGAATGTCGATGCAATAATCAGACCACTGCGTTCACAAAAGTCGACAAGGCGGTAGCCATTGTCCGATGTTTGCTCCACTGGGTAGAACCATTTACCGAGTACTTCGGATTCCTGATCAAGTCCCATCTTCGCATTTGCGTCAATCCCCACGACAACAGCATGTTGACAAGGTATCCTGGCCAGCAACGTATTGAGTTCCTCATAAAACGCATCCTTCGAATTGTCTTCGGCGGTTTCAGTGGGCGCATGAGCACTCACTATCCACAGATTGAATCCTTTGTGATCCCGCAGTCGTACGAATGCATTCCGACACGACGTTGAGCCGAACTCCTTGACCATACCATTGAAATCCTTCCTTACAGCTATTGCACAGCCTCCCACTCTCCTATCGTCAGCGTTACCGCAGTAGATGGTGTACTCTCCGACGCTGATGACGGGTCTATCCTTGAGGCGGGTTTCCTGCAAAGCAGCAAACGGTGCATGGAAATAGCTCAGAAGTCTGGATAGCGCAGTTTTTTGGATATCACTCGACAGCGATCGACAGTTCAGGGTGGCGAAATTGTGGCTTGTGGCCAAAGACTCCATGACTCCCTAGGTACGGATCCTAAGGTGTTATGGACCAGAGGCCTTAGTGTGCCGGACGGCAACACCTTTATGCAATGTGCGGGATACTTTCGCGATATAGTTGTGCACGCTATATCGCTCGAACGTTCCCTGTGTACACTCAAACGTCTGCTGGGTTCAGTAGAGGCAGGGGCACCAACGAGCAGGTACCAACAGACTTGTATACACACCCCCTCGTAAACGTAATTGAGATAACTACGGAATTAGAATGGTATGGCACCGAACACAACGCCAACGCACTTTAAAGCTTCAAAAACGACCCACAATGACCGCTACAGGGTGGGAAGTTGGCCCCCGCCCTGTATCTGCCGCCCCTTGTATTTGCGTCCTCCCCCAAAACAGGGCTGCTGGGCCATTCCTTCGTCGGCGACGTTTGTAGGTGGTGGAATAGGTACAATAAGTAAACCACACACATCGATGACGTTGAAATGGCCCAGCACCCTGTTTTGGAGGGAGATTGCAAATACAGGGGCGGGCAGGATAGGGCGGGACCAACTTTCCACTCCTGGAGCGTCAGGGTCGTTTTCAAGCTTCAAAATGCGTAGGCGTTGTAATCTGGGCCATACCATTCTATTTCCGTAGATATCTCAATTACGTTTACGAGCGTGTATGCTGCCTTTAAGAATTTCGTGTACTTCTGGTGCGTTTTTCTCAATTTCTACGTCATTTTAGTTCTACTCGAGGGCCACTTAATCAATATAGCGAACAATCTCAAAATCTAAGATTATCGTGAACACTGCCTTTGAGTTTCCACGAGGAAGCTGGCAAGTTTTTCGTCGCAAACTCTGTCTTGGGCCCATATTTCGTGTTTTCGATTTGAGCTAGCAATCAGACTATTTCCTGATTGTTAGCTCAAAATGACCGTGAAATTTACCACCTTGTAACACTTTTTTGCCACCAGTGAACCTCAAAGCCATTGAATAACATTGTCAGAAAAGTATTACCTTCAAGGAAATAATGTTTTTGACGGTAAAAGACTAAGGAAAATGGGGCATTTTCTAGAAATGTCATCCCTATAGAATCGTTCGCCATGGGACCACGTAGAGACACGCATTTTTCAGGCTTTAGCTATCTTAAACTGATACCCTCTAGAAAACGTTCTAAATCACATCATTCGAGGCGCGAGCGGCGCGCGCGACGCCTCCGCCTCCACCTACCCTCCGCTCTCTCACTGTCTCTAACCTCCGCTCCGCACCAGCACGCGTAGGAACCATGTGAATTTGCCAGTTTTATAGCCTGTATATGGAATTCGCTTTTTTATTGACATCGAGGTGAGAAGAAAAGCGAACTGAAGTGAGATGCATAAATTCACTTCGATTTCATTTTCGAAACTATACTAAAAGAAAGGTTTTTTTTTCGTAATGTCAAACAAAGCTTACGAAGATGGCGAATAAGTGCTACGCGTATAGAATTGGAATGGATGAGATAGACCAAATTTGAATCGTAAATAAATTCTGCATTCAAAACTAATTAATAACGCTGTAGAAAAGCAAAATATGAAACGAAATAAAGGCCTGCGAAATTACATTCCAATGACAGAGTACAGGTGAAAGGTGTTGCACAGATCATTGCAGTCTGACTATTCTTAGCATGCGAGGACGACTTCAGAGACCAATAGTTTGAAGGACTGGAATCGCGAGGGCTGGGGTCTATGGCAGTCTTCAATGATACGTAGGTACACAGCGCCAGCACGAGCTGCAAATGTATGGGCACGGACTCCATTTTTGGCAGTAGAGTATGAGGTTTTTGCATTCCCACCTCTACAGGTTGGCTATTGAGTATTATTCCTTTCACTTCTGTGCTGCAACCAGGGGTGGTAGTAATCTTGTCTTTTAACACGAGTCAACCACGCGCTCTTGACCGTTGGTTGACCATGAATCAGCCATGGCTTAGCCGCGGACTGACCACCTCTGTAACAAGGATCAACTCGTTTTTCAAATGTAAAGTATGCATTACTTTAGGAAACGCAACCGCTACACCACTAAGTCATGTAAAAAGCGATAAACGCATCGCATCCTCTTTTAAACCTTTAACTCATAACAGTTCGCTAAGGTTTTTGTAGACCACTGGAAACGGTTTGATCTCATCGATCATTATAATTGCAGGCCAACATAATGAGAGTTGGGAATTGAGGGAAACAATGGATTTTTTTCAATTTCAAGGCAATAAATCGAAAAAGAATGACAATTTGTACATTTTCTTGCAGCTGCTAATTTGTACTATATTATCTGTATAGGACATCATTAAAAAACACCAAATAAGACTAAACTGCATTTTCTCATTCAATATTATGTTATAAACAACAAATTGGTAATGCATTAATCATGCTTACTTTGGTAGCCCATGTTTCTACATAGAGCGAGAGAAAGAAATTTTAAAAGTGTGCGTTTTCGAGAAATCAAAGCTAGAAAAAGAGTTGTGTTAACCGCTCACAAAAAGTCCTCCATAGGACTTTTTGCGCGACCATTCTTCGTCTCTCCACTGCAGGTATATTTCTCACCGTCTGCCGAAGAATCTTCAGCCCGTGGTTCTATGTGTTCGCCGCAGAAAGAAATTGCATTCGAAAACCGCTCAATGACTACGCAAATTTTCATTTCAAAACAGGAGCATCAGTTTCTAAGCCAAATTTTCGCCTCCCCACTTCTCCCAATCTTGAGAGTAAGCCCTTATTGTTCGTACTGCTTGAGAATAAACCTCTCTCATACCATATTTGCTTCCAAAGGAGCTGGCGATCTGCTACCCAATGACCGCGTGATAGCCAGCCGCTTAGCGGCGGTCAACACGCAGCAAACATGCAGATTACTACCACCCCAGGTTTATACGGTGAAATCGAATTTATTGACCAGACTTTTCGGCGAGTTCGCTACTATAAGAGGCCTGAAAATTACGTGGAGACAATTTACTTGCAGATTACATTGTCAAGCGCTTCTTTCATTCCTGCGAGTAGCCACTATCCACGAGAACTTCAAAATAGTAAAAACTCGGATAACGAAACCAATCCTTCTCGATTCCATCGAGGCCAAGCCCCTCTACGGTTCGTGGGCGACCTGAAGCAAGCCGGACTTGGAGATTATTGAGAAATATCCCACTATGAAGTGTGTTCCGCTTATTGAGATGCCGGTAGAAGTTAACTAACGCATAGGACTGGAACAACAAAAATACTTTCGAATACTCACTGGATTATTAGTTGTTCTCCCCAAAAGATGCTTGAAGACAGTGTTCACGATGAATATCACACGTGTGTTTGACACAAAAATGGGGTTTATAGTCGTGAGGTAAGTAAGACTGAAGAAACAGTGAAGAAAAACGCTCAGAATAAGCTAGAATAGCGGTTTCTAACGAGCTCATTGGCCCTGGTAGTCTCGCGCAGGCGCACGCTAATATCAAAATATGCGCGAACCGGTAAGGCTGGACGCGGCAGAGTTGCTTGGCGATTTTCCATCGAAGACGTGCCGGCGCCACAAGCTCGTCCGAATGAGGGGCGGACCGGTATAGGTAGGCGCACTGGGATAATTTCTAAAGGCGTTTTTATCGACTTCTGCCCGTTTTCGCCGCTTTCTTCGACCCTACCCCCTCCAGCATCTGCCAGCTTAGTGTTGCACACTAATACCTTTTATAAAACGAGGAAACGAGATTTATCATGGACACTGCCTTTGAATGCACAGTCCAACCTCAGGATCGTTTTTTAAAGGTTGTCTACTCAACTCGGAGAGAATTTCTTACTGCTCACGATACATAGTTTGTTCAGAATCGCTCAGATCTCACTACGAAGGGGGTTATGGCCCCTCAATAGTCTTGAATTTAGAAGTCTCGAAGTTTGAGGACGAGTTGTCTCGAGCATGTCTGTTCATGCAATTCGCACGCAGTCATCTCTCTCGTGCAGGCCACAATGTAATTCCAAACCGCAAACAAATGGAATATCATAGATCATGGCTTGAGTCAATGGCGAGTCTCATCCCCACTGAAGTCGAAAACTTGTTAGGCTATAAAGATGCGCAAAAAATAGATGTTTTGTCGATATTCAGGGTATGCACATTTTTGTTGGAAGGGCCAGCCACTATTCGTTTGTGAGAAGCAATTGGCCAGGTGTGCAACTCCAATATTTCACAATCGGAAATCTCGCACACACTATTGCGTATCCCCCAATCTTCAGCGTCCAAACAACGTGAATACCTCACGAGATCGCTGTGAGAGTTCTGGCCTAGGAAAACTCAAGAATCAGCGGTGAAATGTCTGCTTTTCGCCAAATATGTAGCGTTGAAGTAGCCGAAAAAATCATGCCCACCGAAAAGTGGTCTAGAAATATTGCGCTGCCGTGATTTAGCTGACAAGTAAATGGGAAATAAAGAGGCTAGCTTAGGCATTCTGAACGCCTCTAAGAAAAACCTGAAATCTCCGATGCTACAATGGGTGAAGTGAGACGCCTAATGTCGTTTGACTTTTCTCGAGTTACTTCTCCCTGGCAAACTCCTTTCCTTTGCATGAAGCTCTCCCTTTGGGTAACATAGAAGTCCATACCGTTCAGCATTGGATTTTGAAAGAATAGGCGTATATCATGCATTACCAGCATGGCGGTGGCCGTCGTATAGGCGAGAAACAGCCCATCAATCATAGGGCCAAAGCTGGTAGAGTTATACAGCAACAAATATTTCTCGGTCGTAAACTCCAGTGTGACGCAATTGCAGATATGTCAAAGGATGAAAGGATGGAAATCGGATTTCGCATTCTATCTTCTTCAAATAATGGCGTTCTTCTGTGTATTGAGTTACGTTGGACTCCTAATCTCCTACATTCATGGCACTACTCTTTTCGAGTCACCGACACTCTCACGGGTATGATTTGGTTGAATACGCTCAGTATACGATTGGTGTCAGTGGGAAATGAAGCCACACGAAGCAATGCATCTGTAGGTGGCTCTATACTCCCTTCCATAAATATACGATACCACCGAAATTGCGATTTCTGGAACTTCCAGTAATTCTTGAACTGCGAAAGTGTCACCACTGTTTTTTGCGACGCCAAAGACTGTAGTTTTGTTAATGGTCAGCTTTTTGGTGGTACTTTACACACCTACACGTCTAGAATATGTATTTTGACCGTTCCATAAATATACGAACATCTGCGAAAAACTGCATGTTTAGTGGCAAGTATTGGAAAACTTGACTTACTTACTTGACTTAATCGGTTGGCTTTCGCCTGACGCGGTCATTCCGCATCTTCACCGAGGTGTGCCGTCCTAGTAGTCAGCCGTGTCCATTTTTCACGGTCTTCAGCCACAATTTGAACACATTCCATCCAGCTGTCACTATTCCATTTCCTGCGAAACGAAACATCGCGCCTGAACTGTCTTTCGATGCCGAGTGACATCAAATCCTCTTTAACCACATCCGTTCAGAACTTTCGCCTACGCCCAGGTGGCCGTTTCCTGTGACTGCCTTGAAGCCCCCCCCTGTCACTGCCCTGAAGCCCCCCTGTCACTGCCTTGAAGCCCCCTGTGACTGCCCTGAAGCCCCCCTGTGACTGCCTTGAAGCCCCCCTGTCACTGATCTGAAGCCCCCGTGTCACTGCCTTGAAGCTCCCCTCTCACTGCCCTCTCACTGCCCTGAAGCCCCCCTGTCACTGCCTTGAAGCCCCCCACCCCGTCACGGCCTCGGAGCACTGATTTCACGGCCCGGAGCAGTGACGTCTCGGCCACAGAGCAGTGACGTCACGGCCCCGGATCAGCGACATCACCCTCCCTCCCGGAAAGCGTTGCCGCTCTCGTCCAAAAATACCCCTTTGTGACAGGGACTTAAAGGCTGTGGTCACGACGAAAAACGTTATAGAAAAATTACAAAAACCAGCTTAGATCAAAAACAGCTGAAAAACTATGAAGGTATAGCGGTGAAAAACGGGCTAGAATTAGAGTTTCAAGGACCCAAAGAAGCTGTTTCGTGCACACGTGCACAGCGATGACGAAAAAGATCGCCGTCTCATGCCGAGCAGTCAAAAATCATCGACATTCAGAGGACGAAATAAGTGCAAATTTAACGAATAAAAACAGTTGAACAATGAAAGCATCACTTCAGTCAATGTTTTTGACTAGATGTGTATATAAATCCAAAGCTTCATTGATTGAAATTCAATTTCAAGCCAGCTGATGTTCTTGATATAAGAGGTCACCGATGCCGATGATGTGGAGTGGGCTCGTCCACCATCAAAAGACAAGAAAGTTCAGGCTTCAAATTTGGCCCAAAACAGTGGTTTTTTCGCGATTTTTTCTTGTAGGTCCTACTACTCGAGACCCAGAAAAGGGTTTAGAGAAAAAAAGACGACAAGCATATTTGATCGCGACCACTGCCTTTAAAGTCCCCGTCCAGGGCCGGACCTGTTAGGCCGACAGCGGCTTTCTATGAGGTGAGGCGCCTTTTATACCGGTTGAGCACGTGATAGATCACAGGAAAAATCAAATCGGGACTAAAATTGACGTGAAGGACGATGCGTGCGTTTGGCCTACTATGCCTTCTCTGGCCTCTATTGTCGTGAACTACTTTCTACGACTTCTTCCCATCTTTTCCCTCTCTTCCTCTCAGGGAGGCAAGCGCCGGAGGAGAGCAGGGGCCTCCCCTGAAGCCCCCCTCGGGGGAGGCCTCCGATGTCGCTCCCTCAAGTCGAAAACGGGCTCTAATGTCCGGCGCTTGCCCCCCCCGCAGAGTCTGAGTACATATGGCAAACAGGAGTCCTATAGCTGATGAGGCTAGGACTCCCAGCCGACTCCCGTAGGAGACCGCTGCCAGTGTCGGAGCCCCTACCTCGTGTTGATTCGATTGGGAACGTTTGATCGGGTGATCAAGCGCTCGAGTCGGCGCAACGGCTGATGATTTCCCACGGTTCTCGACTTCCGTAGTGGGATTATGAGAAACAAGGGCAATGGTTTTTATACACGTTTAATGCCACCTGCTTTAGTTTGGATCAGTAAGCTTGAAACTTGCTGCTTGCTTCGTGGTGCTGGCGCAAGGGTGCGAGAGCGAGCGAGCGAGAGCGTGCGAGAAGGAGCGCCTGTGAGCGGCTTACGAATCGTGTGACCACGATGACCATCGATTTTGCGTAATCGCACGCTCTCGTCACGTATGGACGGAGCCTGAACGCATTAGTCTGATCATTGCATCGACATTCAAGAGGAATCATTGCCGCCATCAGCTTACGTGGCAGGGACCAACCCAACTATCTCTGGAAGAGCAGCGGAAGTGGAAGATGACATCTTTAAAACTACAGCTCGACTATGTTCTGACGAGCAATATTCCAATGTCGGACATTCAAAGATCTAGAGTTCTGTGGGATGTCGCATTCGATTCAGATCACCGTCCAGTTCTGTTGAACTTCACTGCGAGGATTCATGAGAGGAAGCGAGGGGCTAAGCCTCTCCAGAGGATTGATATGACAAGTCTCAGGGATGAGGAATGCAGAAGGAAATTCCGACAAAGCGTTTCTATTCATATTGGAGTACGGACCAAGAAAAAACTTTGCGACGGGGACTCTTTCGTCAAGTGCATTCAGGATTGTGTGAAAGAGGCACTCTTGGTTGTACAGCCCAAGAAGAAGCTCGCCTACACCTCATAGGAAACAACATCTACCTATAACAGAGTATGTGCTCTCCGGAATGCAGGAAACTTCGTGGAGGAGAATCATCCGAGGAGGAAGTTGCGTCGGCAGCTTCAAAGTGACCGCGAACGAGAATGGACGTGTAGAGCTAAGGAGTTTGAGAAGGCTTGGGAGGAGAAGAACCCGAGGAAAGCCTACACGTTGTTACGACAATATAGCGGCAAGCTGAAGAGATGTTCTGCTATCCTCAACACTACCAATGGAGTTCCAGTTGGTGATGCGACGCTGCCAATATGGAAGGTTTACTTCAGTTCACTACTGAATCGTCCAGCGCCATCAGTACCTAAGCTCCCGCATGTTCAGAGAGCACATTACGATGTCAGTGAGGAACCGCCGACTGAGTCTGAAGTTTTGGATTGTGTCCGGAAAATGAAGAATGGAAAGGCAGGTGTAGATGACAACATCACTGCTGAAATGCTGAAAGCTCTCCCTCTGTCTGGGATTCGTGAAATGACCAACACCATCCGTGCCATATGGATGAGCGAAAGGATACCCGATTCGTGGAGACATGCGATCATCGTACCTCTTCACAAGAAGCTATCCGTCACGGATCCTAAGAACTACAGAGGAATCTCTCTACTTCGTGTCATGTACAAGGTTTTAGAACGTATCATTCTCGAGCGACTTATCAAACATCGTGAAGGAACGACCAGAGATGAGCAAGCCGGTTTTCGACCTGGAAGATCGACCATCGACCAAGTGTTCGTCGTGAGAAGAGTAATTGAATCGTGGCAGCGGTTTTCGAAGCCATTACAGCTTGCTTTTTTGGACTTTGAAGCCGCGTTCGACTCTCCTCATCGTGATCGATTGCTCAATGCTCTGCGAGCAGATGGAGTCCCGGAAAAGTATGTTCGGTTAATCGAGGACATGAACAAAGGAGCAACAGCAGCAGTTCGTACACCTGTCGGATTTACGTCAGCTTTCGAGGTGAAAACAGGAAAAAAGGCAAGGAGCCGTTGCAGGACCTTTTCCATTCAACTTTGCCGTTGATGACATCATGCGTAGAGTTGCAGAACAGTTTCCTGCGGATAGGATCCTAACACCATCAGGACGCTCCCTTGTCGACCTGGAGTACGCCGATGACATTGTGTTATTCGCTGAAAACAACTCAAAACTGCAAAGGAATGTGAACCTCGTTTCGAAGTATGCCGCAGCCTATGCACTTCGCCTTCGTCCCGACAAATGCAAGCAGATGTGGGTCTCTCAGAGGCCTTCAACGGGAGTTTGTGTGGACGGACAACGTATCGAACTGGTGGACGATTTCTGTTATTTGGGATGTTCGGTGAAGAACGATGGTAGTTATGCAGCGGATATTCAACAACGATAGGCGAAAGCTAAGTCTGCATTCAATTCTCTAACCAAGTGTTTGTGGTCTACCCCCATCGCAAAGGAAGTTAAAGGCAGTGTTCACGATAAATCATCGATGTTCAGGTTTTTGTTGATTATGATTGGTTAAGAGCTTACTGTGACATTAGCGTCAGGTAGAACTGCAGAAAGTGAAGAGGAAGCACTTTTTTTTCCGCCTAAGCAGGGTCTCTTGTGTGACGTCATATTTTTGAGATTGTAAGGATTGACAGGTGTAGAGGAATGAAGTCTTTCCATGTGATAACGTGATATACCTTATCTTCTTCTACTTATCGAAGCCATTACCTTTGCTGACCGGCTGTTTACGTGTTCAAGCTTCTTCAGAATGGATCAGTCTGGAAGGCGGGGTAGCCCAATGGGTTGACTGGCCCACGCAATTTTCACCCACTTCCCGACAGTTTTTCGAGATTCTCTTTTCACTGTTTTCATCGGTAGGACCAAAAGCTCACGTTTCCGTGAAAAAAACTAGAGATTTTTTCATCGTGAACACTGCCTTTAAAGGCAGCATACACGCTCGTAAACGTGGTTGGGATAGCAATGTGAATCGAACCGTATGGGCTACAACATAATGCCTACGCATTTTAAAGTGTCAAAAACGACCCACAATGCCGCTACATGAGTTAGAAGTTGGCCCCGCCCTGTATTTTCACGCCCCCTGTATTTGCCATTTTCCTCCAACGCAGGGTTGTTTGTCCATCTTCGCCGTCAGTGACGACTGTGGTTCACTTGTTAGGCAATCTACCAACAATACGGACGGTGAATATGGCCCAGCAGGCTTGCGTTGCAGGAAAAGGGCAAATACAGGGGACGTGAAAATACAGGGCGGAGCCAACTTCTAACTCATGTAGCGGCATTGTGGGTCGTTTTTAACACTTCAGAATGCGCAGGCGTTGTAATCTGGGCCATACCATTCTATTTCCGTGATTATCTCAATCACGTTTACGCGCGTGTATGCTGCCTTAAAGTTGCGCGTCTATTTATCCGCTATTCGCCCTATCATGATGTATGGATCGGAGACGTGGGTAGCACCGAAGACGCAGATGGAAAGATTGGATTGCACGGAGAGAAAGCTGCTTAGACGTTTGCTCGGATATTTCTGGCCACGGATGTGCCACAACGAAGATCTCTACAACGAAATCGACGCCTTAAATCAACGCTTGACACGAGGGAGGTGCCAGCATCTCCCAACGCAATCTCAGGCAGCAATGGAAAGTCGACTTCGACTGCTCGGGCATATAGTAAGAAGAACGCCGGATCGTCTCGTGCAACAAGCTTTGAGAATGCTTCAAAATCCTGTCTGGAAGGCCGCGTGGATGTAGAGAGTTTTGGGCGGATGTGGTGAAGGAGGATTTGAAATCACTCGGCATTAAAAGGCAATTCAGGCGCGATGTTCTACTTCGCAGGAAGTGGAATAGCGACCAATGGATGGATTGTGTTCAAATTATGGCTGAGGACCGTGACAAATGAACACGGCTGACTACTAGGACGGCACACCTCGGTGAAGATGCGGAATGACCGCGCCAGGCGAAAGCTAACCGTTTAAGTCAAGTAAGTTAGTCAAGTGTAGGCGTAACGACCTAAAATTGAGTCATGCCAATCACGTACATTGTAAGGCCTTCCCGAGTGAGGCTGTCCGCAAAGGTTATCGGCGTGCGTGTCGAGTTTATTCTTGACTTTCCACGGTTGCCAACAACTGACTGGATTATTATTCTTCAATCTTCTAATAGTTATACCAATTTACCAGTCGGAGAAATGCCTTCGCGACTGCCGCTCGACGCGCACACCGACCGCGTCTTCGGACAGTCTCCTTCGGGACTTGAGCTGCGCTCGGCTTCTTTTTCCACAAAGATAGATGTACAGGTATAGGTCATCGAATCAAACATAATAGGACTCAAGGAGATGGAGCACAAAAAAATCAATATAGGTCTGTTCAAAGGCAGTGGCCGCGATCAAATGTCCTTGTCTTCTTTTCCTCTCTGAACCCCCTTCTGAGTTCAGAGTAGTAGGACCTATGAGAAAAAATTGCGAAAAAAGCGCTGTTTCGGGCCAAATTTCAACCCTGAACTTTCTCGTCTTTTGATGGTGGGCGACACCACTCCACAACATCGTCATAGTTGACCTCTTATATCAAGAACATCAGCTGGCTTGAAATTGAATTTCAATATATTTATGAACTCATCTAAACAAAAACATTGACCGAAGTGCTTGCTTTCTTTGTTCAACTTTTTTTATTAGGTAAATTTGCATTCATTTCGTCCTCTGAATGTCGATGATTTTTGACTGCTCGTCATGAGACTGCGATCTTTTCGGACGGCGCTGTGCACGTGTGCACGAAGTGACATCTTCAGGACTTAGAAACTCTAATCCTATCCCATTTTTCACGCGCTCCCTTCATAGTTTTTCAGCTGTTTTCCACCTAAGCAGATTTTTGTAGTTTTTTTTCGATATTTTTCATCGCGACAACTGCCTTTAATAAAGGTGCTTGCCCCTCCGGGCATAGGAGACTGTCCTCTAAAGCACAGACGTACTACCCATGTTCAGATCACTGGCTCAAACTACCAAGGCAGCTTCTTCTCATTCGTCCTCACCAACTCGTGTCTCACTGCTCATCGCCTCCTTTACACAATATTTCCACTAAAGGCGCAGTACATCCTCACAGCGACGGTAGAAAGAGTTGGTTCTTCTTGTTTCTTGTTAACTCCTGCAATAAGAACAGAAGCAAGAGCAACAGATGTTTTGAAGCAAAATTCTCTAGGGATTTCGCGTTTAGATTGCATTACAATTTGATGAAATGAAGAAAGGTATCTGCACCCATTTTAGGTTTGTATCGCACTAATTTTCCTATTCTACTGTTCTTATTTCGCCATTACTCTCTCCCCGCTGGCATCGGTGGTATTCTGTCCGGCGCACTTCTTTTTCTATTTCGAAAGACGACCGCTCTACGAGGTTATGTCGACGTGGGTTTTTGTTCCAATGCATAAGTGAAGGAATTCTTTGGAGGCAGTGCTAAGGATGACATTCCATAACCAGGAATATTGGGTAAATGGTAGACTGGTCCTTGAGAAAAACTCATATGATGGAGCACTGGAAATTCTTTACAATTACCCTCCAATTTGAAAAGATGTTTACTCGCGTCCATTGCTTGCGTGCGCGCGCGCAATGCGGTTTTTCCTTCTCACACATACTCTCACGCAGGCTCTACGCACGCGTTGAACAAAGTGAAATTTACTCTGGATTAGAAGGTGTGGGTTTGAAACCTCTTTGATGTCATGGTTCGCGCGAGAAATTTCAATTCCATTCACTTTTTCTTCAGCCAAATCAGCTGTAACCAGATGAAATCACTCTCAATCTTCGAGAACTCAAATTTGGGCCTGCGCTAAGCTACATGCATAGCTCTGTGTTCGAGAAGACAAACCCTAAATTGGAGATTTTTCAAGTTGGGATGGAATGAGGCACCGTATCGGATAACGCTAATAGCGCGAACTTAAGCTGTTTTCTATAAAACGCCTCAGACTGTTGCTCTTAACAAAACTCTCTTTCCGTGGGATTTATCCGCAGCTTTCCTTCACCACCGAAGAAACAAAAAAGGAGGTGAAAAATAGATTATGATTCCATTTGCGCCAGATAACTCTGCCGTCTACAGAAACAAGGCTCAGCTCGGTTGCGATGTAATTTCTTTCGGACTATTTAAGAAAGCATTTTACGAATAATCTAACAAGGGAACTCGTCATAGCCTTTGTAGAGGCTAATAGGAATACCCTACAAGTGCGTTCGTAAAACTCCTTTCGGTTAAGGTGGACAATCCGAGGCAATTGTACTACATTTCTAGAACCATTTCTAGACGTCAAATCTGAACTAGGGGGGGGGCAATTCTTGCAAGGGAAAATTAATCGTTTCAAAATTATAAAGGCATCCCAGAAAATGGCAATTTCGCTAGCATATCATGGACTTTCGAACTGGGACCAATTCCATACGATTCAGCATAGTCGAAAACATCAAGCAACTTTATTTCCAAAAATATTCCATCACCCTTTCTCAAGAAATATTCGACAACTTGAAATAAGGCCGTTTCAAAATTATAAAGGCACTATAGAAAAACGAAAAATTCATTCACAAAAATAAAAAAACAACAACATTAATAGCGGATTGGTCCACCATGATTAGCAATAACTTCAAAAATGCGATCTGGCATACTAACCGTAATCTTCTTCAAGAGAGAGGGGTTCAAATTGTCCCGAGCCCTCAGAATGGCGCTCTTGAGGTCACCGATGTTGTTATATGTACTTCGATAAACTCAAAATGATAGAGAAAGACTATGGCCTGTAGTAAACCACCCCCCTCAGATTATCTGATATTATTATGATAAGATGATCTGATTTTCTTTCAAAAAAGTTTCAGATGATCTTAATTCCGTAATGATTCATAATTATCGTTATCAGTCACAACTGGTCGATGAAACTTAGATCTATAGTTGTTCCATTGGCGGTGAATTGCCCTCAAGGTCACAGTCCAAGCTCAGGGGCAAAATCTGAGATTTCCGCAAAATTGTGAAGTAGACCCACCCCATATAACACCCGCCAAGTGCGAGCTCTCAATTCCTACGAATAAGCGAGATATTGGAGGAAGCCACCCTAAGGTGCCCTTCTCAGGAAGCCACTTTGGCACGCCCCTTTCACGATTTTTCAAGCTCAACAGTGGCGAGATGAGCGATGATTTTCGATCAATAGCCTCGTTCTTCCCTTCATTCTCAGCCTCTCTCTTTATTCTAGTCGACTCGCATACATAGGTTGCAAATGACGGAAGTTACTAGCCTCGGACAACTCGTCCACCATACTTTGTCAAAAACGATCCACAATGACGCTACACGAGCGAGAAATTGACCCCGCCCCTGTGTCTGCCCACCCCAGTATTTGCGTCCTTCTCCAAAACAGGGCGGTGGGCCATTCCCACCGTCGGCGACGTTTGTGGTTTACCTATTGTACCTATCTCAGGTAAAACTAGTTGTCCTGAATTCGTCGAAAACATGTCCTGAATAGGTCGAGATTCCAAAAGTTGTTCTGAATTCAGGGAGAAGTTGTCGAGAAGTCGGCAAAATCGTGTTTTTGTCAAGAAATGCTGCAGAAACGCTGCAGAATTCAGGACATTTTCTCGCCGACTAGAGAATTTGTTCCGATTTCGTCGAAAATTTTCGAAACATTCTGGACGGCTGCTCTAGAAATTCGAACTTCGTAAATTCAGCGGTATTTTCGACTATTTCTCGACAAATTTTCAATCTTTGAAAATTTCTCGACCAGTTTTGCATGTCGTCAACAAGCAGCTGCGCTTCAAAGATAAAATATGTGCGCAGCTCAAGTAGAGCTGTGTCGAACGCTGAGCAGGGAATCGGGAGAAGGATTGAAAAGGACTCAAACAGTAGTGTGCAGGAAAGAATCGGCACGGTATGAGACGTTGGTTTCGACGTGCAGGACAACCTACACGAATTGCGCAGGACATTGGGCACGAACCTGCACGAAGTGCGCAGGCCATTGGGCACGAACCTGCACGAAATGCGCAGGACATTGTGCAGTGCAGGTACGGACCTTCGCGAAGGGCGCAGGACATGGTGCAGTGCGCGCAAGGATCTGCACAAAGTGAGCAGGACATGCGGGAAGTACCTCACACTTGAGTGATTTTTACGGCGAAAATCTCGTTTTACCACCCACTACAATGTACCGCTGTTGACTCAGGTTCGCTGACGCATCCTCGAGGGGTCGGAACGGATCTAACGCGGAACTGCTGCGGTACTATCGCGGCGATGCCGCGCCGTTGTGGAGGCCAAAGACACTTCTGCAGAATCGTCCTGGCAAAGTGACGATCGCGGATCCGCCATGGTACTGTCGCGGCACAGTCTAGTGTATCGGCACTATCGCAGGACTCAGTACATTGTGTGCAAGGCTCCAGTAGCCCTGCGCAATTCGTCAAATAAAGAGTAGGACTTTGGTGGGAAGTTGGACAGGATTCGAGCAAGGGTGAGCAGGAAATCGCGCAGAGCAAGCAACCACCAGCGCACCTCCCGCCTGTGAGCAAGACACAAAAGTTGCAGTCTTCCATTGTACAGATGAGCCCAGGCAGAAGTGGTTGTGGAGAACATGTTAAAAACTTGTTGAGAATTCAGTTCTTTTCCGGTATCATTATCATGATCAGAGTGAACAAACCAAAGGGTATAAAAGGCGCTTCATCTCACTGAATGCTCACTCGGCATTTCAAGGCCGATCCTGGGTGGTGACTTCTAAAGGATCCTTCAGAAGCCGGTGGACGAATTTTGGTCGTTCGAGACCCCCCCCCCCGATCCGAGGGGCCCAGGGGATGGGGAGGGGGGTCTCGCACCCGAAGACCGCGGGAAGCATCATGTGCCAGATGCCGACGGCAGCTAGGACGAGCTCCCTATAGCGGTTCCGGATATGGACCGAACTCCATTACTGATACCAAAAATCGTAACAATTTGTCGAGAATTCAGCAAGAGATCTCCTGAATTGGCTGAAAATTCTGGAGAAAACGGTGAGAAGTTGTTGAGAAATCATCGAGAGTTCTCCAGAATCAGTCGAGAAATTGTTCTGGATTTGTACGAATTCAGAACGAATACCCGCTGTATTCAGGACAACTAGTTTCACCTGAGTATTCTATCACACAAAAATGTTGCCGACGGTGAGAATGGCCACCGCCTCTGTTTTGGAGAAAGACGCAAATACAGGTGGCGGGCAGATACAGGGGCGGGGTCCACTTCTCACTCGTGTAGCGTCCTTTTGAAAACGCGTACACGTTTTGTTCTGAGCCACACCATTCTATTTCCGTAATTATCTCAGTTACGTTTACGAGCGTGTATGCTGTCTTTAAAGGCACAGGATACCCAAAAAAATAATTTTCAGATCTCGTAATCATCCTGGAGAGAGTCACACGCTGATCATAGTGGTATCTCTGAAAGCATCCAAGACCCCCTTTGAACAGAGTTATGGCTCCTCAAAGATGCCTAGATTTTAAGGGTGAAAAATTTGTGGACGAGTTTTCTCAGGCCTGTATTTCTCTTCATTCGCAATCGTAGCGCTAGTGCGAGACAGGATAATCAGACAGTCCGGTAATGGATTGAAGAACGGCGACTTGTTGGAATTCATTCATCCATCGAGCCGCTATCGAGTTCGAAAGTCTGTTAGGGGGTCGGGCCTGTGGTGGTGAGCGGAAAGGCTCGGGCCTGTGGTGGTGAGCGAAGGGGCTCGGGCCTGTGTGGTGGTCGCTTATATCTAGCTTATTCGCAGGAGATGAGATCTGGCTTTTGGCACGTGTTATACATGAGGGGTCTTCTACACAATTACATGAAAATCTCAAAATTCATATCTGAGGGTGTACTGTGCCTTTAAAATGTTAGTCATCTGAATGGTGCTTTATCAGATGAGGTTGCTATCCTTCACCACATCATTAAGATAATCTGACAGATCATCCCAACATTCCTTCATACCATCGCTTAAGATAATCTTAACTTCAGTCTGAGGGGGTTTACTACAGCTCTATAAGTCTGGCATATCTAAAGTGAATAATTTCATCAGTTTTCATCTACGTGTTGCTATCGCCAGTTGAGGGGACGAAATGCCGATCTAATAGATCGCGACGGACACTACTTTTACTACCTGCCCCCTTTCTGTACTGCAAAGAAATGTGGCCATCATATATCACACTGATTATAATTCGTGATCGGGCGCGTGTAAAGTGTTATTTTGAGAATTTTGCTATCCTGGAGAATGTAAAATCCCTTAATTCTATTATTCGACATTAAGCACATCATATCCTTTTACTATCACCTAACATACCGTTTCTATGAGCAGTTCTATGCTGAAGATCTGATAGTTAAACCCTGCAATGTGTTTAATGACCCCTTCCACCCCTGGCCGTCCTCGTTACCCATAGAGGGTCTGCAGACTTAAAGTCGCGGCGTTGCTCGCAGCGACGAGCAGCAATGACTGATGCAATATCGATTAGATTCGGCGACGAGGGTGACCGACGCGGCGTGAAGGGCAACTAGGGGACACCGCAGAATGCTTTGAGACTGCGACGACCCTGCACCACTGCCAGCGAGCGGCAACCGACGCCGCGACCATAATGTTCGGGAACATTTTCGTCGCCGCGTCAAAGCTGACGCTCGGCAACTAATCGCCGGTCAGTGCAACTCTGCAGACCCCTATACTACTCAGAGAGTCGGGGGGTCTGATTAGGCCACTATAGGCTTTCTTATCGGGTACCTAGTCGAGTTGAAAGGAACTTTCGCAGAAGCAAGTGCTTCTCCGAGGAGCACGTGACCTGTTCGATAGGACTACGTGGCGCAAAGAGAAAAACCCTTGCCGCACCCCTATTTCTCACGCTGCAGCACGTGGCCTGTTCGATAGGACTACGTGTCGCTGGAGGCGAGCCCCACCCCTTCAATGGGAGCGGGTCCCGCCCCCCCCCCCAACAATGATACAGCCCAAGTCACGGCCCGCAGCAGGGGATCACCCCCACAGCAGTCCGCGACAGGTACATCACCCTCGCCACGATCAACAGCGAGGGACCTCCCTCGCGGAGGACCGTGGGGAAGACCCCCTAAAGGTTCAAAAATCGTCGAAAAAGTGACTCGTAGTCACCTTCCAGGAGCAGCCCCGAAAGGCGGACTCTCTCTGGTATCGGACCCTCTATATACGTGCTGTGCGGCTGATATGCGCCGGGTCAGTTCTGAAGCGATCGATCAACGTGTTTAATCATAGGCATTGTGGCTCGTTCGTCATCTAAACTCATCGTAGTCGAATCAAAAGCGTATCATGGCCGAGTGAAACGGCTATGATTGGCGGCACGTGCTTCTCACTTGGACGACGATTGGGCCACGTGGCGCACGGAAAGTACGTGGCCGTGTCGTCGTCCAACCGCTTCGTAGTCGAATCGAAAGCTTATCGTGGCCGACTCTCTGAGTAGGTGAACGAGTAAGAAGCAAAGAGTGGGAGAGTGCGAGACGACCAGGCGCTCGCACCAGCCATCTAGCTTTGTGGCATAGTCGCTGTCGTTTGGGTGCGCTCTTTTTTCTTTCATGCGCCTGATTCTCGCCTGTCACCAACACTGGCTACGATTGCGGGGAACATCTACTCGGATGTAAGTTTCGTGAAAACGATCTCGTTGCGTGCGCCCACCTAAACTACGCAATGTTTTGTCGTTCTCTCGCACTGCCTTTGAGACTGATTTCACAACGACGTAATGGGAAGGTGAAAACCACCCTAAAGGGGCCAAAAAAGGTGAACGTGAGCTCGACCTTACGTCGCCATTTTCTTTGCGAGAGTGTTTTTCGGGCTTACTGGACCCTGAAAATACTTTCTGCATTTAGCCCTCTTGAAAGTGCTAAGTCAGTAGCATTTAAGGTCGAGGTTCCGGATAGTTTGATACCACCCTAGAAGAAAGGCTTTCAGGAGCCGATCGGCTGTAGCCAACCAAGTCAATAAGCATCTACATCATGCGAATCGGGTGTAAAAATCCACCCGTTCCGACCAGCTCGAGCTTACCTGAGCCGTCTGTGGCCGTTTCTGTCGATACGCACGCTATACAGACAGTTGGCACGGATTTCACTGATGCTTCGCGTTCCTTGTTCTACACTGGCCCAAACTCGGTGCACGTATGTTATAATAAATGCGGACCTAGTTAACGCCAATGCACAACAAATTAACGCCAATGCACAACAAAGATCGCAAGGTATCAGCACGATCTGTGCCCGCAATACATTGCTCACTGAAGCTGAGAAGCCCCCCCCCCTTGTTAGGGCCGGTATGAGGCCGCCGGAAATGAAGACGAAGGCCATCAGAATCGCCTTTGTTTATTCGGATATTTTGAAGCGTCCTATGTAAAGGTCTGGATACCATCATTGTCATATGGTAAGATTTAGTTTCGGCTGAAGTACAGCAGACTATGGCCGGGTAAGGACGGCTTAGGCCGGCTTTAGGAAGAAATGACGGGGTCTGACTTTCTGCAGAGCAAGTTTGCACAGCTCTGGAATCGTTCAAAAAATTCACTTATTCATTTGGGATGACCACCTTCACTAATGGTGATTCGCTTGCCAGAAACTCTTTTTCTCCCAAAACCCGCACAGGGATATCCGGGGCGCTCAACGTAAAAGCGAGGTATGAGTTTAGTTTTCCCAAAGATTATGGTCGATCAGCCTCAACGCCATTCAACTGCAACCTACCGTTTCTAGCACATTTAATTTACCGCAGTAGTAAAAGTCCATGGTGCGGTTTTGGTTGGCACACGAGCACTACGGTGAAAAACTTGGCGCTTTGCCAGTTTCGACATCGATCATTCTAGGTGAGTTACGGGTTTTTTTTTCACGCTTGTTTCTGCTTGTTTTTTTATTTCAGACTCTTTTACTTTTGCTAATACGGGCTTTTCTTAGTGCGTGAGGGAAATTTGCCGTTTATTCGGGCTTGATGGTGTTTTTTTTTCAAAATTCTACCATAAGATTGAAAAATGTCAGAACGGGCAGTTTTTCGAGGGAATCTTTTGACTGGGAGTGCCAAGCCCCTATTCACAATAATAAAAGAGTCAGAAACAGAGATAAAGCGGAAACGAGTGCGAAAAAAATCAAAAATCGCACCTGACCCAAAATATCAGCTGTGCAGTCGATCGATGTCGGAACTGTAGCGCCTGGTTTTCCAACGCAGTGTTACTGTGTCGACCGCAACCTCACAACTGCTTTTTCACGTTGCGGTAAACTAGATCCAGAGTCACAATCACATTTCACTAGCGTGAAATTTTCAATTTCCCAAAAGACTTTGTGTTTTTCTGATCGGCGGATGCTATAGAGACTTCCCTTTGAGCTGGGTCGAAGCAGTGTCCACGATGGAAACCGTCTTCGAGTTTCCACCGGAAATCGAGAGGTGCGAGGCTCATGGCAGCAGCAATTCTGAAAGAAGGCCAAAAAACGCCCACTCCCCCTAGATCGAAACAAACAACTGAAAACTCGGGGTAGGTAGTAAATGGGGTGTTAAACGCGAATAAACCGCCACCTCCAAGCCGCCAACATACCGCGACATAAATGCAGTGGAGCCGCCAAATTAACGCGAACAAACCGCCACCTCCTGGCCGGCTACGAACCGCGACATATGTAGGTGCGACAGTTTGTTGCCGGTTTAACGAAAGCTCCCTCTGCTTACACTTGCATTATGCGTGACCTTCGTCCGCATAAGTATTTTCTACAGTTGGACACGAACGACGTTTACGGTGGAAAGACGAGGGATTGGAAAGTTTATACAAGTAATGCCATTTATTTTATTTATTAGGAAGAGCATTCAAAGGGAACTTCCTAATATTTCGCTTGTTCGAAACACGATCAGAACGCAGTTTTTAAATTTTCCTTGGAAATCCTAATTCTCGTAATTTTTTATGAGCTCCGTGAGTTTTCAGGACCACTCTCGAAAAGAAATGTTAGGGTAATCATTAGTCTCAATCACCCAAATGCGTGTGATCTGACAAAAGTTTGCATTTGTAGTAACTTTGTTAACTTTTTTTTTAAATTTTTTCACATAAAAGTTTTTTTGAAAAACAAAAAAAATTCTCCAAAGGAAATTTCGAGCGAACGAAAATTGAAAATTTCTGGATGAATTATTTACAAGGTGTTCTTGGGAAGGTAACACTAGGTGCGAAAAAGACATTCCGAAACTCGTCGAGTAATGCATAAATTCAAAGAATGTTCTACATTCAACTGAAATGGATAGTTAAAAACCTATAAGAATGATGATAAACTAGATAGTCTATTTTCGTTCTTGAAAAATAATTCAAGTGTTTTTTTTTGGAAGCGTGCAACTGAAGTCTGGCGTCCGAGATTGGGGTAATGGTGTGGTTTCGGTCATAGATGCACTGGAATTTGTGAAGTGTTTGGCGTCTTCTCAAAATGAAACTAATCCCCCGCCCGCAGTTAGTGCTGAAAATATATAGAAACACTGTTACACACTCATATGCGCATCATGCAAGAAAAAGATTTTGCGCACATATTTCAAGATAAGAATTTGAAACACTTCGAGTGGCTCTACCAATGCACCAAAGCAAGTGCGTCGCGGACCCTCAAAAAAAAATAAGAGGCTACGATGGCACTGATCTGGCAATGAAAGAGGAGTATTCGAATCTTGCAGAAAAAGGAGAACAAATACAGTTGGTTTTAGAAACAAGTTCGCATTTCTTTCCCACAAAACTCGCCCGATAAGCCTCGACTAATGCTGATTAAACATTACTAAAGCATCAAATCACTTGAAAATCAGTCGCTCGGAAAATTTTCACTTTTTTGCACTAAAAAAAATTGTGGAAACCTGTTCGAAACGCGAGCAAGCTAATAATTTACTACATACTCTTCATAGCCTGTGCTATGCAATGAATTATGAAAACGAAACTAACCTGATAATAGCGAAGCGAATGAATTTCGGAAGAAAATAAACAAAAGCGGGAGAAGTGTCGGCGCTCGCCAAAAAATTAACTGCTGATTGGGAGGGATTGATTAGTGCCACCAAAGAAGACGGCCAACGTGTTTCAGCAATGATCCCTGTTTTTTTTATCCCTCATCGCCCGTTTCCCTGGCGGAAGCCGTTAAAAGACTATTCCTTGGAACACCTTTCAGTTTTAAAGGTAGGGTGACGTCCTGAATCAAAATGGCTAACAGTCCTATCAAACTTCCTTAACCCTCTGCATTAATTGAACTCGTAAGTGCCCTCAGTATAGATGGTCAAAACTGTTCCTACTGTATCTTGCTAACCGCATCCAAAAACTCCTCGGGAGGAGTTTTTCGTTAACCACCAGTCCCTCTCGCATTTCAGCACTATTTCCGTGCTGTCTGCGAGAGTATGTTAATCGCGAACTTACCGCGAGGATGCCACATGTCGGAATTTTAGAGAAAAAACAGACCTGAAACGTTTTGAAATCGCTTTTTTTCGTTACAAAGGTTACAATTGTCGCTTTTTCGAGGCGTTTACATCGAAAGTGTAACAAATGCCTACCGCTGAGCGATGTTAGGGTGAAACTAGAGCGAATTCTCTCTTAAATATCAGGAGTCCTCCTTAGAATCTTGTGTGGTTAAACTCGCGTTTAACGCGAACTTAACGCCTGTTAATTCGCGTTTAACACCCCCAATTACTACCACCCTCGGTTTCGAGGAAAGAACAATAATTAAAGGCAGCGTACACGCTCGTAAACGTTTTTGAGATTACTACGGAAATAGAATCGCATGGCACAGAACACAACGCCTATGCATTTTAAAGCGTCAAAAACGACCCAGAATGCCGTTACAGGAGTAGCAATTTTGGCCCCGCCCGTATTTTCTCTCTTTTCTCCCCGCCTGTATTTGCTCTTTTCCTCCAACGCAAGGTTGCTGGGTCATCTTCACCGTCGGGACTGTTGATGGATTGCCTAACAAGTGAACCACTCATAAAGTTGGAGCTCGCCACCCGCTAACCAAAAGTCCGGCGGCGCGCAGCACCTCGCGCGGCTCGCGAGCGGAATGGTAGCGGATGGCGAGCACTGGCATGCTTGCGCTCGGCACCCGCTCACCACATTACGGCGGCGCGCTCGCTTTGCGCTGGTCGCCGACGGAATGATAGCGGGTGGCGAGCTCTTGAATAGGGCTTCCGCTTGAAATTTATGCCATACTTGAGCTTTTGCTTGGGCTCTCCAATGTTTTCGCCTTAAAGGGGTGGAGGGAGTGGTATAGCACTTGGCCACGCCCATTTTTCCGTGCCGCACATACAAAACACCAACTCAGCGTTTTGCTCCCAGTTCATATTCAGGAGAGTCGGCATGGAAAAATGGGCGTGGTCAAGTACGATACAGTGCCCCCTCCTGCTGCGATGGCACCGGTTATTTTCACTGTAACAGCACATATTTTTGAAAGACTCAGAGGGCCAGGACTGTCAAGATTTGTTACCGATCTATTACAGTCAGTTTCACATTAATCAACAAATTCTCAGAACTTCAAGTGTTTCCACTTGAAAATCATAACAAATAGACGCAATACTTCTCATTAACGAGCCCACAATTTCCTAAATCGCATTTCAACTATGGTGCTCATATCGATCGAATATTTAAGTTATCCAGCCAATGATGGAACTGCCCGGTTTCCCCCACTTTCATCGCAGGAGTTGGGGACTGCTCCAAGGCACTTGACGAGCACTGACCGTTATTGGAGTTTCCATGCCTCTCAAAAAAGATGTAGATACAGGCAAATCACGTTTATGATTTTCATCTGATGATATTTAAAAGTCTGGTAATCTAGCCTTCCCTCCGCAGACCGGATTCCAGTACCCGGGATCTTCGTCTATCACATTTGCAAATTAGCCGCGGAGCGCGTTATGGTCTTTGCTGATTTCAGGGCTTTCATCAATTCTTTTCGAGATGAGGGGTGAGCGTGTGGCGAGCCAGGTCCAAAATGTGCGCGGGTGGCGAGCTCCGACTTCCTGAGCACACACGTCACTGACGGCGAAGATGACTTAGCAACCCTGCATTGGAGGAAAATGGCAAATACAGGGGCGCGAAAATACGGGCGGGGCCAAACTTGCAACTCCTCTATCGACATTGTGGGTCATTTTTGACGCTTCAAAATGCTTATGCAGTATGTTGTAAGCCATAAGAGTTCGATCCACGTTGTTATCCCAACCACGTTTACGAGCGTGTATGCTGCCTTCAAATAAGGTTAATTTGTTCAACCTATGCATCATGGGGAATGGTTTGGTCACCTGATCATCGTATGTTTGGTTAAACTCAATTTTTCAGCTGTTTGCTTTGACCAATATGCTCTTGGGAAGAGTGGGCGGGGAGTGCGTTGAAGTCGAAGGCCGATTAGGGCTATTAGGGGCTCTTTTTTAGCCGTTTCTCCAACACTGCTTTTGGCATTGGCCGCGAAACACTCTAATTCCGGTGGAAACTCGAAGGCTGCTCTCATCGTGGACACTATACTTTGACCGAATCGAATGATTCGAAAAATCATTCGATTGAAAAAGTCGACTTCGAATAATTCGAAAAGTCGAATATTCGAAAAAGGCAAATTCCCGAATCATTCGAAAAGTCGAATATTCGAAAAGTTCAAAATCCCGAATTATTCGAAAAGTCGAATATTCGAAAAGCTTCAAATCCCGAATTATTCGAAAAGTCGAATATTCGAAAAGTTCAAATTCCCGAATTATTCGAAAAGTCGAATATTCGAAAAGTCCAAAATCCCGAATTATTCGAAAAGTCGAATATTCGAAAAGCTTCAAATCCCGAATTATTCGAAAAGTCGAATATTCGAAAAGTTCAAATTCCCGAATTATTCGAAAAGTCGAATATTCGAAAAGTCCAAAATCCCGAATTATTCGAAAAGTCGAATATTCGAAAACTTCAAAATCCTGAATTATTCGAAAAGTCGAATATTCGAAAACCCCAGAATTCCGAATTATTCGAAAAGTCGAATATTCGAAAAAAATCTGAAAATGTAAAAGTATAGTGGACACTGCCTTTAGGCATTCGCTGCAGTATGAAACTTATTGTTCTCTAGGAGGGTTCTGGAACGAAAATTTTTGTGAGTACTACCATGTGCTGAAGCTCTCCGTCTCCTCACGTTTTTGATATCAAGGATGATGATTTTCACCGTTTTATGTTAGTCGTATAGAAGATTATCGCCTCACATCGTGCGAGGGATTTCCCGAGATGGAGCCAAAAAAATATTTTATTTAGAATGAATGAAGCGTCTAATTATGTTGTTGGTATCGTAAATGTCTCAGCGTATCTCATTATGTTTGCCACGCTCTTCTTCAAAGGAACTCTTACGTTCAAAAGGAACAGCGAAATCAGAATGACTCTCCAGGTACGGTCTGTGCAATTCGAGTAGGAAGCCTCGACGCTGCTTGACGGGAAAACTTGAACGCGTTAAGAGGAAGAGAAGATGGCTATCGATCGAATGTTTGCGCCCCCAATCGGGGAGTGCGGCTTGCTAATTGAAGCAAACGAACAATATTTTTCAAATCTCCGTGTCGCGTTGAATAACCTCCCCTCCCAGAAAAATGGTTTGTGCTTCATTGCAGCATGTGTATCAGGACCTTGCAGGCCGCGGCTGTGTCTGTGTGCGAGTTAGCCTTTTTTGTGTATTGGCAGTGGGGACCCACATCAGCCCTTCCCGAGTTCTGGAGGCGACTTGTGGACGGATATTCTATGCTAATATACTACGATGTGCTCATTTTGCCATACGTATTATTGAACACGTAAGTTGAGAGTAAATCGCTGTACAAACTTCATGCTATTGGGCGTACCTCACTCATGTTTAGCCTAGCTCCCTCATTTTGAGCCCATCAAAGTAAGGCTTATCGGGCTTGTCATGTCAAATTTTCCTTATCACTGTTATATTTTGCCATGACCGACCGCTCCGCTGCTTACTAGATCCAGACTCTTCCGAGCGAGCTACAGTTGACCGCAATGTTAAAAAGGCATGGTGCGGTTGCGGACTCGCACTATATTACGGTAGAATCTGGCACTTTGCCAGATTTCGTCATCGATCAGCGCCAACCGTCGTCTCTCTGCTTACGAGAATATCAGCTGTGGTGCCGATCGATGACGAAATCTGGCAAAGTGCCAAAATCTACCATAGTTTTAGTGCGAGTCCGCAACCGCACCATGTCCTTTTAGCCTTGCGGTCAACTGTAGGCTTTAAAAGCGCTTGAGAGACGAGGTTACAATCAAAGTCTGTTTTTGGTTAAGCAGGGTTAGGAACGCAATTCCCATCAAGAATGCTGTTTCTCGTATAGTCCCATCTCCATAGGCTCCCTAGTACATATGAGATTTCGGATCAGATGACATATCACCTTTTTCCATCAGCACATTCTCACAGCAATCTTATTTTGTGCTAATTTGAGATTGCCGAACTTATTAGTCCCTATCGGTATGCAACTGGCATGGAGTCTCCTATTTCACTACAGGGTGCGTAATTACGACTAACGACTGACGAATTTAATGACTAAAGGGCTTTTTGGATGTTACGACTAATGACTAACGACTAACGGAATTTAAAGTGTTTTCGTAAGCAATCCCCAAATTCGTTAGAAAGTCAATAGTCATTCAAATCACGCTCCAACCCGAGGCTTACACCAGGAAAGATACATATTACCGTTGTGCCCTGTTGGTTGATCCAGGTGAATGGTACAAAATAGCCATAGCCTTCAGTATTCGTTATTTCTAGTGACACAGCTTCGCAGTTTAGAACCCCCCATTCTGACCCCAAGCGAACGTTGCGCTAGGCTAAGCGCAGCACTTGTACGACTTCGCGTCGGTCACGCTACTTTATGGTAGGCTCACTGAACCGGTTCCGGCACTGACCGGCTCCAGCGGAGATTTTTGCAGAGGGCACTATCAGAGGTGATCGTGTGGAGCAGTACCTGCAGGCCACAACTGCCCAATGACGGTAATTGTATGTAAAGGGAGCCGTCCTTCGATTTTCAGTCAAGAATTCGAGATATGGGGTTTCCATAAAGTGCTACTGGGACCTCCCTGGGGTAAAATTCTCACCTGGATGCGAATTACTTCCAACCTTACCCCATTATGGGAACAAGCTCTAAACCACGCAAGCGCTCGCGACGCTGAGAAAAGAACAATTAGTGTAAAGTCGGTGCAATTCCCTGTGTTGTCACCATCGGTTAGATCTCAAACAACATCATATAGGGCAGAATGGCAAATTTTGCACTGGAAAAAAAGCAGGGTTCTGGTATTTCTCGGTTTCCCATATGGTTTCTTTTCTTCCCGAAAAAATGAAAAAAAATTGATAAACACACTCGAGTATTATACTTTTGTGCATATTTTTAGTTATGTATGTGTAGGCTTGCAGTTTGAACTAGGTTCTCTAACAAGGTGTGATTTGTGCCTTTAATGGCCATGAATGTTTTGGAAAACATACATCTCTTCATGCCTTCCTTCTTTTCTGTTCAAAAGGGTTTTTTTCTGCCTCAACTGTGCTTATTTTCGAAGCTCAGATTTTTAACTACCAACGATTAACGACTAACGATTACCGAGGGTTTTGGCCGGTTGAACGACTAACGGCTAACGAATTACAAAATTTCTATTACGCACATCCCTGGTGCACACCCACGCCGCTTCGCGGCGTACTTGTGGGCGTGCTTTAGGATCTAAGGATTATTTAAATTGCAGAGCAGTGCCTCGCTGTGCTCAACAGCCTTGAAGTCACAGTCCAAGCTCGGGGGCGAAATCTGAGATTTCCGCATAATTGTGAAGTAGACCCACCCCATATAGCACCTGCTAAGTGCGAGCTCTCATTTCCTCCGAATAAGCGAGATATAGGAGGGAGCCCCATGGTGGCTCCCACATCCGGAAGCCACTTTGGTACGCCCCTTTCACGACCTTTGGGGTTCAACAGACGCGAGATGAGCGATGCTTTCCGATCAATAGCCCCTTTCTTCCTTTGATTCCCAACTTCTCTCCTTGTTCAAGTCGGCTCGCATACATCGGTTACAAATGAAGGAAGTTACAAGCATCGGACAAATCGTCCACCATGCTTCCTTAGCTCAATTTTTGAGGGGCTATAACTTCGTTCCCCGAGGGTCTTGTACGATTTTAGAGACATTATTGGAATCAGCGTGGGGACGTTTTCAATATAGGCAGACAAACAGAAAAACGATTTTGAGGTTGGTCTGTGCCTTTAAAGGCACCGTACGCGCAACAAAAAAAACTGTGTCTTATTTTTCTATGTTTTCGAGTAGGCAAACTCTTGAGGTAAGCGATAATAGCAAAGAAACCCCGAAAAACTCCTGATTTGGATAAATAAACGCGTTTAAAATCTTCTGAAAAATTGATTTTTCGCCCCCTCTGTCGAGTTCGGTGTGTCCAGTGCATTACGCCCGAAGTTTTTCCGAACTTCTGAAGTGGTTTTACGCTTTAAACTATCTAGGAGAGAAATTTCTTTTGCCTTTCTCCAACCAAAATCGCTTAAAAATAAAAAGCTTCCACTGTGCAAATTTGGATGATAAGATTTTTTCGAGAGAGTTCGCAATACAGTATCTCTTGCGCCTGACACGGCGCTTTTGTTCCTTGTGCTAGATGGCAGGTGAGAACTGGTGGCGGATCCTCATCTTTAACCTTTTCCAACCTCATAACCCCACGTTTTTGACGCGCCAAAGTTTACCGGTGTGGTCTATCGGGCTCATTCATGGAATTTATCCAAAAAATGGAAAGTGGTTTCCAGCGCGAACGATGCCTTTAAAGGCATTATTCACGATAATCTTCAATTTTGAGATTAAAGGGTAAATCGATTGTTTGGCCTCTGTATAGAACTGAATTGACGAAGAAATCGTAAAAAACGTACCAGAAGGGCACGAAATCCTTTACTCTCACCCCGCCTTTTCACTCTCACTGGAACTGTTTATGGTGACAATGAAATCTTTTGTGGACCTGTGCTTTAAAATTCTCCACTTACTGTTGCTCAGTTCTTTGCTTTGGACTATAACTAATACTGTTTTGCAAAAAATGTTTTTACATTTCCGATTAACCCCATTTTTCACCGGTGACAACCACCAATAACATGTTAATACAACCGGACAACTAGTCCAGACCAGGAAACAATCTAACTGAAATAAGGCGTTTTAGTGCTTTTCTCGCCGTTTCTTCGTAGTTTTGGTAACCCTTAGTGGCCAACGCATTGTTTTGAAAGGTTGTTTTGAAAGGAAAACTCGGGAACGAAAATCGTCGAGAACACTGCCTTTAAGCCCGTACAGTACCGCACAATTTGTTGCAGAAAAAGCATGCGCGGCGTTTTTTGCGCTCACAAAGCGCTGCATCGCCATAACTTGCTTTAGAGTGGTCCGATTTCAATTTTGAAGTAATTACTGAATTGCTTTCATTGAGTTCTATACGATAGTGTTAGAAAATAATATGTTGAACTCGAGAAAGGCATTGAGAAATGCAATAATTGCACCACATAATCCCTCACTATGAACTGGTTAGACGACCATGATAGCAGAAATCTTTCATGTTCTGATCTGTGGTCGACATGAATCTTCGAAGGAAATACACATTTTTAACAGGATACCGGAGTTGTAATGACTCTCTACTTTTGCCTCACTGAGAGGAACACGAAAACTACCTTTGAAATTCATTTCGTCAATTTCGAAGCGAGATATGGCGTTACGGCGCTTTTCTTTGAGAAATGTGCCGCGGCTCTTCCGCTACTGCCCCGTGACTCCACCGCGATCCTGGACTTTCCCGCAACTCCCCAGCAACGCTCAACTCTTCCGCGACTTTGCCGCGACTTCTCCGTGGGTCAAGCTTTCGCAAGTCTGCCGCGACTCCCTCAGGACTCTTCCGCGACCCTACCGCGATTTGGTCGATGAAGATGAGTCCGCGGTTCTGCCCCGCATCTCCCCCGCGACTCCTCCAGCAGGCGCCAAGCCGACGGAGTTGCGGCGGATTCGCGGCAATATTTCTCAGAGTTTCATGAGCAGAATACGTCACAGAAAGCTTCTTTTGCAAAAAAAGACTTGCGCGCTACTGTATGTTTTCACCGAAATCAGTTACGCTGTGCTCAATCAAGCTCGCGCAGGGAGCCCTCGCAATGCAATGCATAACCCTTTACAGTCTGACACATTCGAAAGAAGAGAATCTACAGAGGAAGTTATGACACACTTTTCCATCGATTGGTGAACATTTCGGTTCAGATTCATGTCCTGCTCAGTTCTTGAGCTCATCGCAGAAAGCTATCTTTCTAGAAAGTGATTATGAATGAACAGTTGAAGCAATAGGCACGCATGAATCCTAATATATGCAGTAGAATGTTTGCCCATTGACACGGGAGGTAAATCACCAAGGCTGCATGGGTGGACAATTTGTGTGTGACGACCGGTGGCCGTATTCGTGAAACCACGGGAGCTTCCCGGGAGGGTTCAAAGTCCACCTGCAGCATACATTGGCTGGTTCTAACAACATTCCCGGCAGGCTTCCGTAGTTTTATGAATACGGCCACCGGAGTCAATTGTTAACGACGGGTGGCGATGACTAATTTCCGTTCATTGTCACACACACATACACACACACACCCCCAGACGGTCACACACACCAAGCCAAATAAGGTTATTAGGACAGGTATCTGTCAAAGATCTATAGAGCGCCATTGGTGTAATTGTGTTGTTTCTAGACTATTAGTAATTCTAATACATTGTCAAGTATTATTAGTTACCCTATAATGCTGCTTTTGGCTTGTTTGCCTTTGCCCTGTGCCGATGTGCTGATAAAGAATCGCATTCCATGGACCAGAGGCTATTAAATGAGGAGGTGCGGCTGCCCCCGCTGGCTAGATGCTATGGTTCCAAAGGACAAGCTGAACGCGGTAGATGCGATGGTTTCAATGGACGAGCTGAGCGCGGTAGATGCGATGGGTCTAATGGACGAGCTGACCGCGGTAGATGCTACGGCTTCGATGAAAGTGTTCCACGTAGTTTGCAGAATGGATGCGATGGTTCCTGCATGCGTGTTGAACGTGGTGGCGAGGTGCCGACGAGATCTGTAGGAGGAATGCGGTTGAGTGAAACAACCCTATTTGTGGAGGAGGGACGTGTCAGTGATCTATAGAGCGCCATTGGTGTAACTGTGTTGTTTCTAGATTAGTAGTAACTGTATTACTTTGTAAAGTATTATTGTTTACCCTATATTGCTGCATTTGGCTTGTTTGCCTTTACCCTGTGCCGAAATGCTTATAAAGAATCGCATGCCATCGACCAGAGGCTATTCAATGAGGAGGCGGGGCTGCCCCGCTGGATAGTGGGCGGGACAGACCCCGCGAGCCCCCGCCACAGCCTACATGAGGCCCGATTTTGGAGTGAAAGGGTCTTTGTGCGTGTGCCGACAGTCTGTGTTGATGGCTAGTTGAGGTGGTGTTCGGCAGCTCTGGTGTCTGGCGGTCTGGTAGCTGGTGTCTGGCAGTCTGGCGATCTGGTGTCTCGCGGACTGGTGTCTCGTGGCTGGTGTATGGCAGTCTGGTGTCTGTTCAATCGCTGGTCCGGTGCGTCGACAGTAGCAGTGACGCAGGGTAAGATCGAGAAGGGCTTAGCAGACGGGTTCCGTCGAGAAGGACGGAAAGTCACGCACCTAACAATAGGGCTTGCAGATTAGTCAGAAATAGCACTGGTCGTGATTTCTTAGTTTATATCTTGTGTTTGTTGTCATCTCTTGTAATAAAGAGTATAACCTACGGTGTCTGCACAGTCAATGTTTGTTGTGTTCGTACTGGGAAATTGAATAGCAGGGGTAATTTGGTAGAAGTCAAACTCATAGCCGTGGTAATCAATCAAACCCAAGTGGCATGGATAAGGTGATTAGCCAAGGTGGAAGGCCTACCCAAGTCTCTAAACCATCTGGGCTGGGATTCATGAACGCAGCCGGCCAGGTTTGGGTTTGGTTAGGGCAGCAATCCCAGCGGTAGCCAAACCGCGAACCGGCATTCACAACCGCCCCATCGCGGTTGGGTAACTCACCATTCCGCGGCCACGTACTTGCCACTCAATTGACGCCGAGAATCTCGATTGGAGAAAATCAATATTGGCACTCGGGTCGGAATTTCCCTGACCCGTCACAGTTTTTATTGCACATGATTGCTAATTTTGCTTGCTTTTTTAATTCTTATTTTTGTCTACCTTGTGTTTTACCTTCTTCAATGGATCGCAGGCATTTAAAGGGATTTTTGTCAACTTGGAGATGTTTTTTTCCATTTTTAGGTTTTTCATTTTTTCCTTTTTTTTAAATCCTTTTTGGTTTTTTTGAAAGTACATAAAGTGATGCTGCTCTCTCACGATGAGCCGCAAACCTGCTGGTGAAATTTTAACCCCCAATTTAGCTTTTTCCTCGCATTACCAGCCTTTTCAACTTCTTTTTTTTTTGAAATGCCCCTCTATTTTTTTTGTGTTTCTCATGGCTTAGGTGTTGCTGCAGGGATCATCATCGTCCTCTCGGTGAGTTTTTGGCGTCAAGTTCTCCGTTTGTCATTTGAGTTCCGAATTTTTCTTTTTTGTCTAAGAATCCCTTTTCTGTTTTTTTTTCTCTTTGTCATTCTCACACAAGCTTACTGTCGCTCACAACAGGAGAAAACTAAAACGACTCCTTAGGAAAATCATACGGAAAAAGCTCAAAATGCAAGGGAAAAACAAGTTTGAACTAAAACATCGAGAAAACCCATGTTGATCAGAGAACCATGTAAAAAACATAAACATTTGAAATCCAAGTGGGCGCTTCGAAAAAAAAGTAGAAGAAAACGTTGTAAATGCAAAAAACCAAATCATGCATCACAGTACCAAGCCAAGTTAGGGTTTTCCAACAGTAAAATAACGAAAACGTGTAAGAAAAATGCTGGGAAAAAATTCTGAGGAAAAAATGAGGGAGTTCGGAGCCGAAATGGGAAAGAAACCCCAGCGAAGAGCCTGTGGCTGCTCGGTAAATGGTCAGCGCACGGAAGACAAGAATTAGGAACAAAAAGTGGAGGCAAAAAGAACAACGATGTGCTATAAAATAAAGAAGAGAGCGAGAGTAGGGAGGACAGGCATAATGATTTTAGTTAGCCATGGGCAACATACATAAAACTTACAGATGAGGTTGATGATTCTGAGAATTTTCGTTGTTATCGAGAGGAACACATTATGGCTAGAGGGCCTATAATGTGGCAGTCAATAACGGCGGCATTCCTGTATGTTCAGCTTGCCTCGAAGATATCAAGTTTTCATGCGTATTCGCAAAAGGTGCGTTTCCTCAGTGTTGTGCACTGATACAACACACCATCAATTCGACGACTAAGCCGCAAAACCGCTGCTAACCGCGGTTAACCGCAGCTCCGAGGTGCGGTTACGCGTAGCCCAATCGTAGCCCAGCCGTAACCAAACCGGATTTTTCGTGAATGCCGGTTTCATCCGCTAGCCCAGCCGTAACCGTGGTTTGCCTTTCATGAATCCCAGCCCTGACATGGGGGCGGGGGCAAGCCACCACAACATCTATTGATTGCGGATATCAGCAACACTCACAACATAAACATAATCAACAACGCAGTGGAAGTCGACACGGAATGCGGAGTAGTTGCGACTGAAAGGAGTCACTGGAAGAAGCCCATCACTTGTATTCCCAGACAGGTCGATGATAAGCTCCAAGAACAGATGAATGGTGTATCTGCAAAAGAGCGCGGTACTGTACGTTCACTTAAGCAGACGACAGTCGATGCAGCAGTTGCTGCGATCGATTCCACGCCGGAGTAGAGTGCTCAACAGCTGTTCTATGTCCAGTCGTTAGTCAGAGAAAAGGAAAACCAGATTGCTTTGCCGAGATCTCAAATGTGTTCCCTGCAGGCACTGCTGTCATCAAGTACTCCACCTCAGTTAGCACCGCTAGTCGAGCCAATCGATTGGCATGACGATGGAGGACAGAGCCCTGCCGCAGGCTTTTCCAGTAGAACAGGAGGACTTCCTGAGCGGATTGAACTAAACTGCTATGATTTTTTCCAAAACGCTCAGTGGCGGCTATTACGAAACAGAAAAAAATCCTGGCGAATCAAGCCGATTATGAAAATTTTCCAAGTTTTGACTCCTACCATATCTTAGCCACCGCTGGAGCTGTCTTCTCACTTCCTTGTGGGTTCAGAGGTTCAGCCGCTGATCCCTGGAGAAGAAAGGTGTGTGAATGAAGACACACAGCTCTGCATTCCTTTTATACCGTGCCCCTTATCAATCAGGTATCATCAACTCGGTTTACAGTAGGTCGCCGGGATTTTTTGCCTCTTTTGCAATACTCCCCAGTGGCCCGAAGGAACTCCCCGTTGGATAGACAGGAGGAGTCAGAGCCTCGAAGGGACGTCGTATACGGCGCTGACGAGATCGTGGGATAGGGCTTGCCCTAAGCAACAAGCTGAGTCAAACGATACGTCTCTTCCTAGTGATTCACTAGAGAGGTGCTGGCCAGCGTCAAAGCCTAACCCCGTATCTGATCCAGTCCTCAATGCGCTCAAGAAAATGCTGAAGGCCCAGTCTGTTAGCGAGCCTAAGAAGAATAATGGAAAAGGATCCCTTAGTGAGTTCTTACGAGCTCTTTAGGTGAAGTATCATAAAACAGTGTGGTGCGACAGCGACAGATGGGATATCTCTTGAATCATCTATCTGATTCAGCGAATGCCTTAGTAGAGAATCTAGCGCACAATGGACAGGAGATGTTTTTGATGAGATTGTGGGGCAGCTGCTCTGCGTAAGGAGCACTCCAGGCGAGAGACTAAAGGCCTAGTTCGATTGGAAAAATCTGGAGAAGGCTGAGGAAGAATCTGTATTCGACTTCTGTTGTAGACTACAAGGGGTGGCCAAACGCATATCACCGGAGCAGTGCATGGACTTTCAGCTGGGAAGTAAGTTATACGAATGCTTGTCGGCCTGGCCGGGCCCAAGACGGTGTTTCCAGCGTGGCGAAAAAGGTCATCTATGGCGGGCGTGTCCCAAGATGAAGAAACCCAATGCTTCGCCTGGAGTCCCGAAAGATGTGAACGTGCGAGGTGGGGAGAAGCAGCAGGAACACCGTCACGGACGTGTGCCTTTTTCGGCGCGCTTGAAGTCACGGTGCCAAAATGTCAGCAAAAGCAAGAAGTTGACCAAGGCGTACGGAGCCCTTCAGCTGTGATATCGAGGTGTTCGGTATGCAGTACAAAGCTGTGATTGATGCCGGGTCAGTTATCTCCATAATGCCGGTAGCGTTTTTTGGGCGAGCCCAGGAACAAGGTGTGCACCTAGATCTTATGGTCACTATGTTGGGTGAGCCTCATGAAAACGAGGTATACGATGCGTCAGAGAAGACCATGAAGTTCATCTTGCGGATTGCAGTGGACATCAAGGTGAAGGGAGCCCATGAAACCAAGGCCCGATTGCATGTCATGCAATCCTCTGACGACACTATCCTGCTTGTGACTAACGTATTGGCTGCATTATGGATAGAGGTCAGGTTGAGCCCAGCATCGACGAAGAGATCGGCCGAAAGAGCTGAGCAGGCGGGAGGCAGCACACCTACCAGCGCCATCATGAAGGTAGTGAAAGGAGCACGGAGACGGGTTGTGATCCCACCATCCTCTGAGGCTTTCGCACAGTCTTCGACGCCAGGAAAAGTGGCTGTGACCTAGAGCGATGTCTTGTCGAGTAACGACAGACTGGAGTCAGGAGTTCGCCGTGTGTGGGATAGTTCTGGTGGTGTACCTGCCGTAAATAGATATGTTGAGCCGAGGGTTATCCGTGATGGAGGCAGACCCAGCGAACGGTCGGTGTACCGTGGAGACAACCCAAGGATGGCTGACAAACCCGAGGATATGCAGAAGTTGCATTGGGTGGACAGGGTACCAACGGAGGAGGAAAACGCGGAGATGAGTAGGTCACTGGCTTTGACAAAGCAGCCCGCTGTGCTCACGGAGCCTGGCCTAAGCAACTACAGCGAGGTGTTCGCTGCATGCGAGGCAGAACCCACTCAAATGTGTCCTGTCACTTGCGAAGGACAAGGGATTTTGCAGAAGTCCAAAGTTTGTGGCAACGGTGATCGAGTTGATGCTAGAGTACCTGCACAGCGGGGAAAATCTTCTCACCCTAGGCAAGCGATGGACTCGTCTACTTTGCTCCATGTTGCGGAAGCACGTGCGAAACCTGCACTCAAAAGTCTTCTCGCAAAGGAACTGGAGCCAGTTCGTGGACAAAATAGTGAGCTAGTGAAGGCACCGGCTGAGATGGTGTCGGTGCTGACCAAGGAGAGGTGCAGCGGTGTGCCAAACTCCAACAATGGCCGGATGTGATCCGTGCTGAAGGACACGCTATAGGTGGTGTACCTCGCGACGATGGTAGAAGCCTCACAGTTAGACGTTATGGACGTGGTCGAGCAGGGACGCGTCAGTGATCTATGGAGCGCCATTGGTGTAATTGTTTTGTTTCTAGATTGGTAATAATCGTACATTGTAAAGTATTGTTACTCACCCTATATTGCTGCTTTTGGCTTGTTTGTCTTTGCCCCGTGCCGAAGTGCTGATAAAAGAATCGCATGCCATCGACCAGAGGCTATTCAATGAGAAGGCGGGGCTGCCCCGCTGGCAAGTGGGCGGGGAAGCCCTCACGCTCCAGTGGGCGAGGCAGGCCCCGCGAGTCCCCGCCACAGCCTACATAAGCCCCGTTTCAAAAGTGAAAGGGTCTTTTGGCGTGTGCCAGCAGTCTGTGCTAATGTCTGGTTGATCTGGTGTTCGACAGCTCTGGTGTCTGGCGATCTAGTGGCTGGTCTCTGGAAGTCTGGGGATTTGATGTTCGGCAGCTCCGGTGTCTGGCGGTCTGGTGGCTCGTGTCTGGCAGTCTGGCAATCTGGTGTCTGGCTGGCTGATGTCTCGCGGTCTGGTGTCTGCTCAATCGCCTGTCTGGTGCGTTGACAGTGAGAGTGACGCAGAGGAAGTTTGAGAAGGAGTTAGCAGAAGGGTCCCGTCAAGAGAGACGGAAAGTCCACGCACCTAGCCCTTGGGCTTGCAGATTAGTCAGAAATAGCACTGGTCGTGCTTTCTTAGTTTATATCTTGTGTTTGTTGTCATTTTTTGTAATAAAGAATATACCATGCGGTGTCTGCACAGTTAATATTTGTTGTGTTCGTACTGGAAAATTGAATAGCAGGGATGACTTGGTAGAGGTCAAACTCATAGCCGTGGTAATCAATCAACCCCAAGTGGCATGGATAAGATGGTTAGCCAAGGCGGAAGGTCTACCCAAGTCCCACCAGCATCTGACATATCTAATATAGTGTGATCGCTAATCCAGAAATATTTCAGAACGGTTAAATCTGAGATGAGGAGTATTTTCTATCGACACAGCTCAACGACGACCCCTCTGCCTATAATTTCTTCACATGACAAGACATTCAAACGGAGAAGTTTATGAAACACAAGACACTCGTAGCGTTGTTATAAGTTGCTGCTTCTTAATAAAGATGTGTTGTTGTTTGGAATAAAAAAAATCTACGTATATCCGCGAAACTATTGGTCATTCCGAAGATATGGACCGTCTAATGTGATGCATTCCACCGAAATTTACCATTCATCTATCACACCACATTCGACCAGATAATAGAGAAACTGCTTGCGATCCTGCTCGCAACTGTTCAAAAAATGAATTTGGCGGAAATCCAAATACCGTTGCCAGCTACTTTTGGCTCTGGTTTTCATAAAAATCCGGGTTTTGAGCGGTGCCATTTCATTTGCCAATTCAATTCACGTAAAGACCTCGTTCGCGCTGGAAACCGATTTTCATTTTTCAGGCTGGAACTCCGGTGCGTTAAAGGCAGTGTTCACGATAATCTACGATTTTGAGATTAATGGCTAAATCGATTGTTTGGCCCCGGGTAGAACTGAAATGACGAAGAAATCGAGAAAAACGCGCCAGAAGGGCCCGAAATCCTTCACTCTCACCACGCTTCTTTACTCTCACAAGAAGTGTTCGTTGTGAGAATGAATTCTTTTGTGGACCCGTGTTTTGCAATTCTCTACTCTCCGTTGCTCCGATCTTTCCTTCGGACCCTAACTAATATTGTTTTGCCTAAAATATTATTCCATTTTAGATTAGCGCCATTTATCACCGGTGACAACCACAGTGAACATGTTCATCCAACCGGACAACTAGTCCAGGCCAGAGAATAATGTCACCGAAATAAGGCGTTTCAGTGCGTTTCTCGCTGTTTCATCGTAATTTTGGTAACACTTGATGGCCAACGCGTTGTTTGAATGGAAAACTCGAGAACGAATATCATCATGAACACTGCCTTTAAACGCGTAGAGCAATGAGGCATCTCCCACTTTTTCACAAAATTCTGATGCGACCGTTCAACAACATGAATAACAGTTACGGCACAACTTGCACATGAAAATGGAAAATTTCGAAAATGACAGTTACGAGGTCTCCAAATTCAGAAAAAACTTCGAAAACGATTTTGTCGCAAAATTTTACTTCAATTTTATAGTGTGTTCAGACTGAGTTTCCTTTACGAATGAAAGCTTTCTATGAGCACTGTCGAAATTTTCTTTCACTGTAGAGCCAAAAAAAACATGAAAAAATAATACATATACGGCTTTCTGCGCGTACGATGCCTTTGAAGGCAGTGTTCAGGTTAGAAAATGTGTTCCAGTTTCCACTAGAAATGGGTAGTGGAGGGGCATGCTGTAACGCTGAAGTCGAAAGAACGCATGAAAACGAGGCAGGAAGAGTCCCAAAAGAGCCCGAAGTTGCTACTTTGAGCGCGAGGCAAACACCAAAAGCGCAATGCCCGCCCTCAGAGGTGAACCAATGAAAACTCGAGATCGTGAGACAAGTGATGTTTTCTGATCAATAGCCCTGTTCTTCCCTTCATTCTCAACATCTCTCTTTACTCAGGTCAGCTGACCTACATCGGCTGCAAAAGAAGGAAGTTACAGGCCTCGAAGAACTCGTCCTCCACTCTTTCCTACCTCAAATTTTGAGGAATCATAAAACCGTTCCCAAGAAGTCTTGTACGATCCCAGAGACATCATTAGAATCAGCATGGGACCGTTTACAGGTGGAAAAACAGGAAAGCGATTTTATTTTCATCGTGAACACAGCCTTTGGAGGCAGCAGACACGCTCGAAAATGGTATCAATTTTATGTCATAATTCGAAGGTTTGAAGCTAGTAGTATGGCAAACTAACGAAAAAACCGACGAAAACTGCATGCAAATACAGGAATAACGGCCGTTTTCGTTATGGGATAAAATTGGACGAGTTACCCCCGAGCGGTTGAAATGGCTCATATTAACGATAAAAAGGTTGGGATAGCGAAGCCGATAGGCTCGTACAGCCTGTGCTAGAACGCCCACTTCGTTGGAAGCTTCAAAAACCAGCCGAAGTGACCGTATTCGTATATTGAGGGGGCGGGGTTGAAAGCTCATGGGCGTGGCTGACGAAAATTTTAGACTCAAATCCAGTAGTTTCCACTTGTTTTTGACGCTTCCACTGGCGTGAGCCGTGAGCGTACTACTAGAGGCCATACGACCCAAATAGCGTAGTTATCTCAACAACTTTTTCGAGCTAATCTGCTGCCTTTAAAGGCAGTGTCCACGATAAAAATCGTTTTTCTATTTTTCAGCCTATCTTGAAAACGGTTCCATGCTTATTCCAACGATGTTTGCGAAACCTTGCACGACCTTCTGAGAACGGAGTTATGGTCCCTCAAGAATAGAGCTAGAGAAGCATGGTGGACGAGTTTTCCGAGGTTTGTAACTTCCGTCTTTCGCCGCCGATGTATGCGAGCTGACCTAAGTAAAGAGAGAAGTCGAGAAGGAAGGTAAGAACGGGGCCAATCATGGGAAACCATCGCTCATCTCACGATTTCGAGCTTTCATTCGTTCACGTCGGTGGGCGGGCAATGCGCTTTCGGGGTTAGCCTAGCGCTTAAATGGGCAGCTTCGGGCCCTTTTGGGGCTCTTCCTGGCTCGTTTTCATGCGTTCTTTCGACGTTAACTTTACAGAGTGTCCCTCCACTACTCATTCCTAGGGTAATTTCAAACACTTTTTTTATCGTGTACACTGCCTTTAAGGGATGTAGCCGCTCAAACATTGTGCACCGACGAAAGTGTGTCACAACCGTAACTGCGATCACAGTCGGCTATACGTCAACGCATGGTACTATGTACATACCGCAGCAGATTGCTAGCTAGATACCGGTTAAATCCAATAGAGTTTTTCTCTAGAACAGAGAAATCAAATTAACCCTCAACAGAACTTTTGCGGTTAGCATTAGCTAGCCTGGTAAGGGGCCTTCGGAAGGTTACTATTCTCACCACAGTTATCGAGTTATTCGATAGCAAGTGTGAAGCGTATGGGAGGGCAGAAGAATCACTTTCAGTGGAATTGAACCATACATAAGTTGTGTTCTCATATCATTACACCTCCCTGCGATGAAAAACCGGATCATTTGATATGCAGTTGTAGTTCACAGCAGTGGACAGTATGATGCCGCCCGCTATTCATCAAACACGCCTTTCTTCCGACAAAATTACTTCCGTGAATCTCTTTTTTCTTCAGTACACCATTTTTTTCCGCAAGGCTAGTACTTTTTTACCGCTTATCTTTTGTTGTATCATTGTGTTATAGAATGAAAGTTTCAACGAATCGCTATCGGTTCATAATCGTAGCTATCGGATTGATGTGTCTAACCAGTATTTGTTCCAATTATATTATAATTAATTTCACATTCATATGCATGAAAGAAGACATGACCGAAGTGACTGAAGGAGAAAATGGGGTGAGTTGTTACAAGCACAACGTTTTCTCTCAGATTGGGCTCTCAACCAACTACGTTCGCAAAAGCATACACTGCATAGACCGAGTTCGACAGTTTACGCGACACGATACCGCTACAACGCCTATCAGACGAACTGTTTTTCGATCGTTGTTGTAGTAAGGAATTGGTTCATGCTGTCCGCCGTCCACATCGTTTACTCACGTGATCACAAAAGCAAAAACACATTTTTGAGTTCAATTTCTTTTGGGCACAGTTTCCAGTAACGCGCAAATTTTTCGCAAAAAAAAGCGTTTATGGGCGTTTTTTGCGCTCACCAAACGCCGCATTACCATAACATGCTTCGATGTGATCCTATTTTGATTTTAAAGTCATTTCTGGTTTGCTTTCGTTAAGTCCTATACGATAGTGTTAAAAAACAATAGATTCTACTGCAGAAGTTCACCGGAAAATGCATATTTTCACCACAAAATCCCTCAATATGGACTGATCAGACGGTAATGATAGCAGAAATCTGTCATGTCTTGACCTGAGGTCAAAGTAGATTTTAGAAAGAAATACACATTTTTCAACAGAGCACCAGAATCAAAAAGACTTCATACACATACCATTGTATTCGCCTTACTGAGAAGAACACGGAAACTAATTTGAAAACTCATTTCGTAAATTTTGAAGTGAGGTATGGCGATGCGGCGCTCTCTGAGCGCAAAAAAACCGTAAAACGATTTTTCTTGCGAAAAAATTGCGTGCTAATGTAGGTGCGTAAAGTACGAAACTGACGGCGTGCGACTTCTGAATCAGCGCCTGCCCAACAGAATAAACTGATAATTTTCTTTTTTTTCAGACAATCAAGAGCGCGTACGACTATAATCAATCTCAGAAGAGTTCAATCATATGGGCGGTCGCAGCGGGCACTATTGCAGGAACATTTCCAATAAACTACCTCTATATCAAATATGGGGCGAGGTAAAAGGAGCATGAACTGAGGGGCTTGTTTCATCACAGGTAACAGTGTGGGGTATATGACGTTAGAGTAGTTGTAGGAATCGTTCAGATATCCTTTTCTCGCCGCCGGTACAATATCCATTCTCTCTACCTTCCTGATACCCTTCGCAGCCAGTCTTGGGATCCCGTTTCTGATCATTGTTAGGTTCTTACAGGTCAATCATAATTTCTTTTTGTTTTTAAGTGTTCCAGCGATGTTTTTGTGCGTAGTCATAAACAACCTAAATACGTTCGTGAGAAACAGGGACCCTCTACACATGGAGGGAGTCGTCCGGTTTTTGCAGTTCGACGCGTCACTCTACTCAATTCAATTGGAGTAGTCCCGAACGGAATTAGAGCCGCAAAAAATCGGGACAACATCTTCCTCGGTGTGTAGAGAGCCCCTATTCCCATTCGCGAAGCGTACATAGGTAGTTGTAGGGTTTGGCGTACTCAGCCGACTTCGCTGCTGTTGGACTTATTTGTGTGAGATGGGCTCCTCTGTCAGAAGCAGCCATTTATGTTGCTATTCTCACCCTCTTTACTCCTCTCGCAGCTATAATCACAAATGGAGCGACTGGATTTGTAGGTTTCACCATGTTGTTTTTTCTGTATAAAGCCGTGGAAGCCGAGTGGAAATGACATGCCTCATGAACCACTCGATAGGAAAACGATTCTCGAATATTTTGAAATATTGACGATTCGAAAAAATAGCTCACGCAAAGGAGCAATTAGTTAGAATACACCTCTTACAGATCCATTCCTTATTGATGCAGCCAAAAGTTCTAGGCGTGAACCACAATAAGTCCATAGTGCATCATCGTCAGATTCTGGGAACATTTCACTGAATCAGATCCCTTCAAAGGCAGTGTTCACGATGTAATTGTTGCCCTTTTTTGCATGAACGTAAGCTTTAAGTCCCTCTGAGAACATCAAGGACGGAAATGCGACAAAGGAAATGGGTGAAAATCACGTGGATCGGCCGACCCACTGGATCTTTCCGCCCATACCATTTAACAGTTTTCCACCGTTAAGTTCATTAGTTGCCGATTTTTTAGTACTCTTCATCCCGGAAAATCCTAATATTCAGACATGGCCACTTAACCATAATATATTTGAAGAGTTTTTCATACACAAAACAGAAAACGAAATCACTTACCTAAGAATTTTGAAGCTCAAAACCATTTGCGACGTTTGGTTTGACGTTTGGTCCGCAGTGCGCAAAACACACCAATAGACGTTAATAAATATTTAAGAAGTTTTCTTGGACAGTTTTTTCTTTGATATTTGAGGGTTTCACGGAGACTTTCCCCTGATATCCTATGCTCCGTGAATTTGCTTATTCGAAAACATAGGAAACTAGAACACGGTTTTTTATGGCGAACACTGCCTTAAAGTCAGCGTTCAAAACGAATGTACCGGCGTCCGTTGCAACAATAGAAGTGAAATAACAGCTAAAACGAGCTATACATAGCTTTATGCGGCCCTCAAGCTCGGTTGTGCTGTGCCCGCTCCGCCCACTCCTTCAACGGCCAATAACTCAGGCAAGCCATCGCTCGGAACGGGACCGGAGAGCAACTCGAGCGAAGTTGTCTCTCCGCTCCGAGCGAAAATTAGCCATCTACTCGGGCCACAGGAGTCACTCTCCGGGCGACCGCAGTTCCGCTCGGAGCGATATTCAGTCGCACTTTTCGCTGTGTTCGCTGTCCGGGCGATTTTCAGAGTTTTCCCCCAGTTTTTCTTTATACCCGCCTCTTTTCGAGAGGTGCGTAAATGTCGTGGTCCACGGCAGAGCAATCCCCGCCTCGGTCCGCGACAAGGGCGTAACCTTCGCCAAGGTCTGCGGTGAGGAACCACCCTACTCAGAGAAACTCACGGCCCATCCGCGGCGGAAGATGAGCGCGCCGTACGGTCCGCGGTGCTTGACGGTTTATCCGCGGCACAACTGATAGCGGGTTGGTCAAACGGCCCATCCGCGGCGCTGATTGTTCTCGATGGGGCTGGTTCCAGGGCGCACCGGCAGTTGAACATCTTCCACCTCCTCATCTTAAGCCTAATTTGACTGCAGGTGGTCGCTGCGGCCATGCGAGGGACAACTGTTCCTTTTTCATCGCGCGTAATGGAAAGCCGCTCCAATTGTGATCGCTTCTTGGCAAACATCCTACATCGCTGGGTCGCGGCGACGAAATCCTATGTTTTACTGCATCGCTGCTTGAAGAGCGATTCTAATTGGTCGCTGACCATCGCTCCACCGCGGCCAAAATGGCAGCGATGGAACGATTTCCAGCGAATGACACGTTTCGTCTAATGAACGTTGACCTTTTCCCATGACCAGAACAGTGTTTTCGAGTCGGAACGCGTTGTTGATGAATAGCAGCCATTAATTTCACTGATTGATTGAATTTCTTCTATCATCCGTGGGCCTATGCACTATGAACAGAATCGCTGCCGCTGCTACATCACTGCAGCAGCGGGTGCAGAATCGCTGCGACGAAAAACAGTAGCGATGCAGTCAAAACTAGGCTTCACTCATTCACATCTCACTTGAGCGCAGGCACGGCTGCAGTGGCAGACATGAAAAAACATGGCAAATCGAATGATCGCGTCCTAATGTGTTTATCACATGCCCAGCTGGTATAAAAGGCGCCTCATTTCTTTCGAAATCCCATTCGACATTCTGATGCCGGCCCTGGAAGGTGGCTTTGAATCCCTCTCCGGAGGCCAGCATGTTTTTGATCGCTGGGGGATAAGGGATCTTCACGGCTGTGGGGAGGGGGGGGGGGCGGTATTCTCCGCGGTCCGCAGGGAGTGTGGTTCCTTACCGCAGACCTCGGTGGAAATATTGTGAAGGCTTGCTTTTGGTGTAGTAGCTGACAAGACACGCTTTTCGACGTCACATTTGCGGAAGAGGACGGTCCGCGGCGGCTCTCAGGACGATCCGCGGCGTCTCTCGGGATGGCCCGCGGCGCTTTGCCGGCGCTTTACCTACTTCGGTGAAGGATCGTCCGGTCGTCGGCCGCGGACGATTCTGCGAAAGCGCCGCGGATGGGCCGTGAGTTCTCTGAGTACCTGCGGACCGCGGCGAGAACCGCCCCACCCCCAGCCGTGGGATCCCCTATCCCTCAGCGGTCAAAAATATGCTGGCCTCCGGGAAAGGACTCCAAGTCACCTTCAAGGGGCGGCATCAGAATGCCGAATGAGGACTCGAGTGAGATGAGGCACCTTTCATACCGGCTGCTCATGTGATAAACACATAGGACTTGATCATTCGCTTTACCATGTCTTTTCATTTCTGCAACTGCACCACGCGCTCTTCAATGATCCCTCGGATGATGGGTAACGGAATTAGGCTCCGGGAAATCGCACTGGCTGTATTTGCAGAGGCCAAAACAAGACAGAAATTTGCCAGGTGATCCGATATTCCAGCCTTAGTAGTCACAGATAGCGAAAAGACAAGAAAAACAAAAACCGATTGTGCTAGGGGCTCGGCTCGGCTTGGCCTGCAAACACTTCATGACATCCTGCATACTCCTTCGGGGCCTACACACTTTTTCACGGCGTCTGACGCATTCCCATTTGGGTTCCGCACCTTTTTTTATGGCGTCTGACGCACTCCCTCTTGGGTCCCGCATACGTTTTACGGCGTCTGACGTATTCCCAATTGGGTCCCGCACAGTTTATCCGACGTCCGGCGCACCGTCAATTGGGTCCCGTATACTTTGTCCGGCGTCCGGCGCACTGTCACTGGGGTCGCGCACACTTTATCCGGCGTCCTACGCACCGCCAATTGAGTACCGTATACTTCGTCCGCCGTTCGCCGCACTGTCAGTGAGGTTCCACAATTCATCACTCAGAGAACAACCAATTCTGCGCCTATCTGTCTCTGGAGTTGGCACCGCTGTCGCCCCTAGTACGACCGGACAGCGGCCTAGGGGCAAACTGGCACCGTACAGGGACAGCGGTGCCAGTTCGCCCTCGGCCGCTGTCCGAACGATGACGTCATAATTGGGAGGAGCCGGTGTCGCTTCGAGCCATGGTTTGTCTGAGAAGGAAGAGGGCGATTAGATCATAACGCATGCTAGTTTGAGGGCCGTATTAAACTATCTATGGCTGGTTTTGATCCTTTCTCTCGCCATTACTGTTGCAATAGACCCCGGTACATTCAATTCCCGGAAGAAATTCGAAGCTAGTTTTACCGTAAACACTGTCATTAAGAGACCGCACGCTCTACGGCTGATTGGCGAGCGTGACTGGCGCTTCCTTCGTTCAGTCAATTCAATGGGTTTTAGAACTAGAATTTTCGTTGAACATGAGCACATATAAAAGTTTCCGGAATGCTATTGGCATGTCTCCACGAATCTTCCTTTCTCATACAACGCCAAGAAATCGAGTTCATGGAGTGCAGCACTTAGGTGGACACCCGGTACCAGAGGCAAAACAGTAGTGGGCAAGCAGCGTGGACACGCGGACTCGTCGATTTTATTCAAGGACGGTCAAGCTGCTCGTTGGTTAATAGAAACGAATTAGTGCCAAACTAGTATTTTATATGGAAAATACTAGAAATGGGTTCTCCCGCTAGCATTGCAACGATTTATGGGCTGTTGTAGCGTTATGTGGGCGGTTTGTTTTTTCAGCTGTGCTCATCTTTCGGCTGGAGGTCTTCGTACTACATACATGGCGTATTCGGAATAGTCACCTTTATGCTGTGGTTCATTTTTTATACGGATGAACCAGAGCGATGTGATCGTGTTTCAAAGCGAGAACTTCTGCTTATTCAGGTAGGGGAATGTGAAATTACCATTCAAAAAAGTAAATGATTGTCTTCTGTTGCTAAATCTCTCTAGGCTTAGTCCCTAGTCCAGAATTAGCCGCAAACGCATGTCACTGCTACGATATACGCGTGCTATACTAGGAAGGGTTAAAGAGGCAGGCTCCATGATGGGTTCCGTTTCCGACTTTTTTAAAAATATATCAAAAGCTAAGTTGCGGCGATCTTGCAACTTACGTTCGCTTAGAAGTAGTATGGCTCCTGGTTGAGTGCTTCCGCGAGTATTCTGGCTCCCTCGAAGGTTTATTTGTGGTAGAATGCACAATATGATCGAACGAGAATTCCGATTCAACTCAGGGGTGTCCTATCCTTTTGATACGCGACGTAAAACAAAAATTTATTCTAAAAAAAGTGCATAAGCATTTGGTCTCACTCAAATGTGGTATAGACTCCGGCGACCCCCCAGTGACCTGTGGATTTTAATTATCATAAGCAGCGGTGCCGTGGGCCTCGGTGAAATATAACTAGCGATAAGGAGGTTCCGACAAAAAAACCACCGCTCCGCGCTGTGACAACCGAAAACAGGAGTTAACTTGAAATGAACCAGAGTCTGCAGAGGTTATTCTACATTCTGATCACAGCAGTATTGACGAAAAGTATCTAAGGGGGTGTCCTATCTTTACGATACGCAGTGTATTGAAGCATCTGACCTCTGTCACTTTCAGAAGGACAAGTCTGCCGAGCACATCTCACATAGCAAGGAAGTTCCCTACAAGGTCAGCCAATTTACAGCATTTGTTCTATTTCGGTTATCAAGGTACATATATTGCAGGCTCTGCTCACTAGTCCCGTGATATTATGTGTGTGGTTCAACGCTTTTTGTGAAATGACCGCGATGATTTTGCTCTCTACATATTCACCCACATATTTCCGCCATATTTTCGGATTTGGGGTGGAGACGACTGGTGTTCTTGTTTCGGTAACAACAGTTGCCCAGCTACCACTAAAAGTCGCGGCCGGCTTTCTCAGTGATCGCATAACGTAAGGTGTCGTTTACGAACACAATCTTCCAACCACCTGAGAACCAGTGAATAAGCTGTAAATGATTTCCCCATTGGTTGCGTCAACTCTGAACACACAAAAACGACCATATTTTGTGGGTAGTGACTGACTCTTTGTCAGGCCAAGTTAACCATGAGCCAATTACCTTGATACAGGTTTTTTGATTCTCCAATTCTGTCAAAGAGATGTTCATCATTTTGTTATACCTAAGAGTAAACGTGTGTATAGTCCCTCTAACACAATTCTTTCCTTTTACACTAAAGAGAAACGATTTAGCTTCCTTTCCGAGGTGGTAAAAATGAACATTTTTAACACGATGGCCGTCGGCTTGGTTGGAGTGATGTTTTGCATCGTTGGGTAAGTCCACGTATAATCCTCCCATCTGTCATCTCGTTAACGAACAAATTCAAAGGTTCCTACCGTTGCAACTCAAATGGCTTTCCGTGGTCATATTCTCACTCATTCACTCCTTCACGAGCTTTAATTGCGGTGGTTTCTACAAATGCGGGACACTTGTGGCGAGGTAAGCTAACAAATGGCATTCAAACCTTCGCCATGCAGCCTTGCCGGAAGGGTTGAGCAGCTAATCGATTGAGTGAAAGAAAAATTTAAGCATCCTGAGCCTTATTAACGTACCAAGTCGACAGCTGATCTGAGCATATTTCGGTGACGCCCTTCACTGTAAGGCACCGTCCATACGTCGCGAGAGCGGGCGCTCCCGCTGTTGTGCGCCTCTCGACGCTCATCAACGCTGCCCGCAAATTAACACAGGAAAACATCCCCCATCTCGTGTTGATTCGATTGAAAACGTTTGATCGGGTGATCGATCGCTCGAGTCGGCGCAACGGCTGATGATTTCCCACGGTTTTCGACTTCCGTGGTGGGATTATCAAAAACAAGGGCAATAGTTTCGCTACAGGTTTAGTGCCACCTGCTTCAGTGATGGAGCAGTAAGCTTGAAACTTGCTGTTTGCTTCGTAGTGCTGGCGTAAGCGCGCGAGAGCGAGCGGGCGAGGGCGCGCGAAAAGGAGCTCCTGTGAGCGGCTAGCGAATCGTGTACCCACGATGACCATCGATTTTGCGTAATCGCACGCTCTCGCCACGTATGGACGGAGCCTAAGGGGTAGCAATGAGACTGTGCATGCTCAAGATGCCACATACCAGGTTGTTCAACAAGTTTTGTCGTTCGTTAAGAAAAACACAATTTCATGGTTCAGAATACACTTTGTTATTCAGTATAATCTCCCTGAACATTGATACACTTGCTCCAACGATCCTCCAACCTGTGGATCCGATCCCTGAAGTGAGAATCCGGAAGGTCTGCAAAATACGCTTCAACAGCCGTTATGACCTCTTCATTCGATGAAAAACGCTTGCCACGCATAAATTTTTTGAGCTCTGGAAACAAACGGAAGTCGCTGGGGGGCAAATCTGGTGAATACGGTGGATGCTCCAACAATTCGAACTTTAATTCATGGATTTTAGCCATTGTCAAAATGATCTTGTGACACGGTGCATTGTACTGATGAGAAAGGATTTTTTTTCTTCTGCAAACCGGGTCTTTTTTCGCGAATTTTTTCCTTCAACTGGTCAAAAAGGTAACCAAAATATTCAGATTTAATTGTTTTACCAGTTCGCGAGTAATCCACAAACAAAATCCCTTTCGCATCGCAAAAAATTGATGCCATAACCTTCTTGGCCAAAATCCGGACACGAACTCGTTTCGAAGCCGAACAACCAGGTTCACACCACTCTTTAGCCTCTTGTTTTGATTCGGGATCATGGTGATAGACCCAAGTCTCATCCGTAGTGATGAATCGACGCACAAAATCTACTTCATCCTTTCTGAAACGCTCCTAATGTTGCTGAGAAAGTCCCATTCAAATGTGTTTTGTTCCATTATTAGCGAATGCGGCACTCATTGTGCACACAGCTTTCTAAAACCCAAAATTTCAATTAAAATATGGCTCACACTGCCTAATGAGATGTGTAGAGTCTCTACTAAATCTCTCTCAGTCAATCGACAATCTTCCAAGACCTTACAAAACATTTTTATTTATTTATTTTATTTATTTACTCAGCATGCACGCTAAGGTGCATCGAAAAATAAAAGAACAGTATGTACGAAAACAAATCAACCATTTGCAGGAGCCACTAGGAAAAAAACGAAAAGTGGAGGCACTTCAATATTAACATCTAAAAAGCTCATCATACCCTTGATGTTAGGTATTCCCTACCCCTAAGAACTTAGCTTCAAAGCCACCAACAAAAAAAAAGTTCAAATTTCGGTTGACTAGACAAGAAGAGTTTGACGGAATACTATGAGAGAAACCCCAACGAAAACACCAATGTTTCTGGAAAAGAAAGAGCAAGCGAGGAACCTCCATTCTTTTCATAAAACAACAGCTACAACCAAACAGCTGCAGCAACAACAGCTACAGCATATCCTGAATTTTGGCTATGATTTCTGGTATTGATGCGCTTTTTGGACGTCCTTCACGTGGATCGTCTTCAAGGCTTGTACGACCACGTTAAAGTTCAGCGACCCATCTTTCTACCGTTCTAATTGTAGGTGAACAATCATTATACACTTTTAACATTCGTTCGTGGATTTCTTTTCGTGCTACACCTTCCAAAAATAAGAATTTAATCACTGCACGATATTCAATTTTTTCCATTGCTGTGACACGGCCACACTAAATGGCTTGTAAACAAAGAATGAATTGACAGATTGAATGAAACTTCACATACGTTCATATGAAAAGTGTACCAAGAAAACCAAAGAATTTTGGGCTAGTAGCAACGCCCTCACATACCGAACGAGAAAACTTATTGAACAACCTGGTACATACTATCAGAGGAAGTAGGACCGGTGATTGCACGTCTCTGGGTAGCTCAGTTGTAACACCTCGTACAGTCGGCTGACTCCTTTGGTGATCCCACTGCGAGTTCAGATCATAACTAGTCTTCCGTGTGCCCGTCCCTACCCTTACCGTGTTTTATATGGAACTTTACCTAAACAGTAACCAATTTCAAGATATAACAAGCTTGCTGAGTTGAATACAAAACTTAGGGGTCAGGCATGGATCGAACCCCCACCGCAACGCTTCCCGGGCGAGAGTGTTACCATTACACCGCTCTGCATTTATCAGCTGATTGGCACATGAACTCTGTAGGCACGACAGCAATGACCCGATAACGGGTATGATCTGGTAAGCACAAGTCGGCAATAAATCCAGTTAAGCTGAGGCTTTAATAAGACAGAATTTTGATTTTTTAAGAATGTTCCCTGAGTGAATGACGCTCTCGCCCGATGCGGGTTCGATTCCTGCCTGAAACATAAGTTCTGTATTAAACTCAGAAACATTGTGAAGTCTTGTGAATATATACTATGCCATAAAAAGACATGAAACATTCAAAAAGCAGTAAACAATCTCGTTTTTTGCGCTGAAAATTATTAGAGCATTGAACCTCGACTTTTTGATGTCCAGGTCAATACTTGCTTTGTTAGGAAGATTGAAGGACTTGCGAATGGCCTGAGGTCTACGTTTGATATGACACCGTTAGTGCAGTATCAACAGTGCTACATATTTACAGGCAACATGCCCACGTCGTAATCGCCACTATTCAGTTCATGAAGTGTGTTGCGCTCTTTGCAGCTCCTGCTCTTGTGAATCTCATCGTTGACGATGATTCCAACAAGATTCAATGGGCGGTTGTATTTGCTATCTGCGGAGCAGTAATGATCACGGTATTTCTTAGTTTCATGAAGGATGGAAGGTTTTATTAATACGATCTCGCTTGTTTTGACTAGTAACGCTCAATTCCTAAGGAATAACTAGTGCCTTTGAACTCTCCACTCAACAAAAACGCGAACCTGGTCCGAGCCGAGGAGACTCATAGTCAGCAAGGTTGTCCTTACGCTCCATAACCTCGGCTTGTACATGCGAACACTCTTGTGATCACTACTGCACAGTGACGCCGCCTGATTCCAGATGCTCTGGAAGCTATTTACGTCCTCGCAGTAACTCGCAATTGTTTTTTTCTCAGTCCCAGGTTTGAACCAAGTCGAGGTACCATCTATTTCAGAGCCAAATTTAGTGTGTGCCAGCGCGGAAACGCGCTCGTAGCGCGAGATGGGCCGGATTCGAACGACCTTCCCTACCTCATCAGCTGATCGAGTGTTTTTTTTTCTAATTTTTCCCAGTTTTTCTTCATTTTAGATCTTTGTTCCGACATTAAGTTACGATTCCTAGATAACCTGCGTTCACTAAGGTTTGGTTTCAGGATTCAGGGCGAACTCCAGCCATGGAAGGGATTAATAAATTCTTGGGATTTTTTCCTTTTTCTGCTGTTTAACTAACTTAAAGCACATTTCATGTGGTTCGAAATTGACTGTTGCCTTCTTTAGCCACTCTTCCGTCGCGTTATTCGAATTTTTTACTGTTTAGGTCGGCCCATTCCACCAAAAACCCTGTTAAATGTGTATGATTCCTTTTATTTTTATTTCGTTTCGGATTTCAAATGTATTAACAAACAATACAAACAGGTTTTTATTGAGTAACATCGCGAAATAAAACAATTTAACTAAAAGTTGAAAAATCCTGTTCTTTCTTGACGTTTCCCGCTGATCCTGAAATTAATACGTTAACAAGTGAAGCTTGCCCGGCAATCATGGCATACTAAGATTGAAAACAGTCGGAAAAGGGACCGGAAAGGAAGAATAGCCGAAAAAATTAGGAAAAACTCACACAATCAGCTGATGAGGTTAAGAAGTTCGTGCCAACCTCTTATGTCGCGTGCTCCGAGCGTGAGTCCGCAATGCCACACACTAAATTTGGCCCCGATATAGAGGGCACTTAGCAAAGCCTGCAGTCCAACAGGAGTGTCCAACAGGGGTAGTTTTAAATTTTGTAGTCCGGCCGCCGCGTTTAGCGACCCAGCCACACGAGAAATCTTGAATCGTTCAAGTACATAAGCGAGAAAAACTGAGGAACTTGTCGACCACGCCCCGAGAAAAGAAAAAATGGATCACACCCATAGACAAATTTTTAATCTCAATGGGGACGAGACGCACGACGGATCTTATTTAAAATCCATGTTCTACCATTTGTTATGGGTCTAGATTTACATTAGAGTCTGCTGAAGTGCGGTGGCTGCGAATGGCCAAAACAATTGGGTCGAGACTGCTCGTCTACAAAATTCTCGTCGCTCAAATTCTTGAGCATTAAGAAGGCCGTTCACAGTGAATTCTGGGGCACTGTTGTGGCCAGCGCAAAATTTTTTCCGAGACAAGCGGAAAAACGACTCTGAGGTTGGACAGTGTCTTTGAGGCCTCGAAGTTGAAAACCGAAATATTATTGTACCGTAAAAACGGTTACGTGGTCCTGAAGGGCGGCCCATTGGTTGATCATTTAGCCGGGAACATGACCGCCAATACAATTGAAAACAATTCAGTGCTGGATTGACGCAAGAGATCCTTGACAGAAGAATCGAACGGAATCAAATCACCAGGCCAAGAGCGTGCAGGAATCGACCGCTATGAAGGATGATGCTATCAGTGCAATCAAACGATCAGCTCACTTATCAGCACTTCCTTGGCTTGATCCTTCCTGTAATCTGAGTGTTCATTTGTTTCTATCGACGGGGGTAAATTGGGCACGGGGCGGTTCTGGGACTCCAAAACGCTTGTTTGCAGCCGTTATTTTGCCAATTCTGACTCGTTTTCTATCGTTCTTTTGACACGAGAAAACCTAGACAAGCAGCAGCGACTGTTCATCCATACGTGTTCCATCACACTGTTTTGCCACTGGAAATGCTCTACGAGTTTCACCATGTTTCAACGTACCAACTTCACGCGTATTCAGCAAAAAAAAACGATATGGATAAACGGTGGCTGCTGCCTGTTTAGGGAAACCCTTTCGACACTGAGAGCCTAGGATCCTTCTCGCCTATCATTTCACTGTGGAAAGTCACCGAGGATGATCACCGTGAACACTGCCTTTAATTCGAGGGGAGAACGGTGAAGCGTCCCCTTCGGAGCGGACGTCTCACCGCCCTCCCCTCGACAGAGTACCGACCATCAAATCAGGTCTATTATCTCGGTTACCTCCCCAACAGTTCGTCAGAGCACCACTGCCGACTGCTTTGAGCCTTGGTTTCCTTCGCGGATCGCGCAATTCGGATGGCTCTTTTGCGGTTTTCATTCAATGGCGGACTACACTAATTCAACATATGAAAAATGGAATATGGTTCTATGCGTGTACGGTGCCTCTAAAGCATCTAGGGACTCAGATTTAATGTTACTGTAGCCATGACATTTGTGGTATTCATGCGTGAATCCTTCTTCATCAAATCCCTTCTTCAGGCCAACCTTCTGTCTTTCCCAATGTTCACGGATCAACCTGCATCATGGACTACAAGTGCGCCGAAGAGCTTACACAGCGAACGAATTGAAGTGAAAGAAATGCGGAACGGCTCATAAGTTACAGTATAAAACGCAGTTTGTAATAAAATATTGCAGCAACGATTTTTGTGGAGGAAATCAAACATTCTGCACCGTACTGACTCTGGGATATCGGGAAGTAATGTACAATACCGTCGGTTTCCGAGCGCTCCTCAGGGCATAGTTGAGTTGTATGGTGGTGCGCAGGTTTACCACCGACGAGGGCGAATCGGATGCTGAAGAGTCTCCTTATAGATTTAAGTCTAGTGCGTGGAGGGTCTGCGGTGGTAATTTCCATGCCCGTTGGCCGGTGGTGTCGCCGCCGCCAATGCCTCGCGGCCAGTCGCAATAATCACGCCTGCTTCGTCCACTAGACTAAATCTGATAAATAGACTATACGTAAATGGCTTCTCGTACCAGCGCAAACATGCTTGTCAACACCACAAAATTAGCTTATGTCTGTGTTGCACGTAGAAACCCTGGCTTCAAAAAGTATGTAGTGTGTGCATATTCTGCAACTATCCAACAATCGCAAATACTGATTCCAGTCAACGGCAGCATACAGGATCGAAAACGTTCGTATGATACCAACGCAGACTGAACCGTGCGGCTTCCACCACAGTTTCGCTTTTTGAGGCGTCAAGAGCAAACTACAACGACTTCACATGCTTAATAACCGAGTTCCAGCCCTGTGATTACCCATCCCACATGTATATCGCCTCCCTCTGCCGAAAACAATTCAAATTCACTGTTCATGAGGAAGCAAGCGATCAACAAGAGAAATAGCACAACCAAGCGGAAACTGACGCGAGAGATCGCATGTAGTTAGCCGTATTCATGTCACTAACAGAAGTCTGCCAGGAAGGTTTTCAAACCAGCCGATGTATGCGGCGGGCGGACTTCAGACCCCCCCCGTAAGTCTCCCGCAGTTTTATGAGTGCGGTAACGGGTTTGATTGAGCGATCATAATTAACCTACTGGCCAATCTCTCCACTCTTCCGAGGCAGTTGACGTGCAACAAATATTCTCAGACCCAGAAAAATGGATTTCGATCACCTTACTCGGTTTCTCTTAGCGCAAGTGTTATTTGACGTTCTAAGCCTCCCACAATCTTTTAAAAAGGCAGGACCTAAACTTATTGTGTGTGCCGCCTTTCAAGGCACTGTTCACGATGAATATCACATCCGAGTCCGATTCAAAAAATGGGGTTGGTTAGTTAACGAATAGTGAAGAAACAGGAAAGTAAAGCGCTCAGAATAAGCTAAAATAGCCGTTTCCAACGTACGTGTATATTCAGGGTGCAGACGAGCTTACACGCACTGCTAGTTTCCGAAAGCGCGCGCTAATGGTGAAATGTGTGCGAATCGATAACGCTGGGCGTGGCGGAGTTGCTTGGCTATTCGCCATCGAAAACGTCAGCGGCGCCACAAGCTCGTCAGAGTGGGGGCGGGGCGGGCTAAGCAGGCGTACTGAGAAAACGAAAGCTTCACTCCGCGGCCGTTTTTATCGAGTTTTGGCACGTTTTCCCTGCTTTCTTCGGTCATATCCCCTCCAGCATCCGTCAGCATAGTGTTTCATTCTGAACACTCGAGAACGAGATTTATCGTGAACACTGCCTCTAATCGCCCTGCTACTCGTTGCAACATTCCAGCGCGGTTGCAAACATTTATTGGAGGTAGCAGCAGTGAAAATCGCTTTTCTAGCCGTAGCTTGGCCAGTAACCAGATGATGTCTGATAGTTGCTGCCGGATCCATAACCTCCGTAGCCATATCCGTAGCCATAATTGTTGCCATATCCATAATTGTTGTTCGTGCTGTATCCGTAAGACCCGTAGTGGTTGCAGTTGTTCCCGTACCAGTAGCGATAGTAGCCATAGCATGAGTTACTTCCGTATCCATAGCCATTGTTACCGTAGTTGTAGCTGCCATAATTATAATTGCCGTAACCATAATTATTGTAGTAGTTCGACGTATCATAGCCGTATCCATAATTGCCGTATCCATAACTGGAAGACAAGCTTCCCAATCCGAACAGACCAAGGCCTCCTAGTCCGAATAGACCTGAAACAGAAGAAATCGGTTCCTCACCAAGGTAAATATTTTATCATCATGCTTGGTCCACACCGTAGCTGCCGTAGCTGCCGTGATGATGATGGTGGTGGGATAGGCCATAGCTTCCATAGTGGTGTGAACCATAACCACCAGAATGGTGTGAACCATATCCACTAGAGTGATGGCTATGGCCTCCACTGTGGCCATGTGAATGGCTACCGATGACAGTTACTAAAACATGTTCACTTCAATACATCCCATCTCTAGATTATCTAGAAAATAGCCAGAGTTCTATAGAGCACTTAAACAAACCTGCGGAGCCAACGAAAAGTAAAAGTAGAGGCATGGAGATCATTCCCATTTTGCAGACAGTGTACACAAAATGTCGCCAAAATATGCAACGGGCCCAGCCGTGGCCATGAATGTGACAGTATTTGACGAAAAACCTCGTAAACAAGTTGTCTCCAACAATGTTCAGCGATAACAGACGTCTGCACCTAACACGTGAGTCCTACTCCTCGATCAGGTTTCCTGTTTGGTCAGAGTTCATTTGAAACGCCAACTGCCGCTTAGCCAAAGGCACATCAATGATCCAAAGTCTTATTTTTATGGGTTCCCTGGAGAACGCTTACATTCAGATGGCTTACTGCACTAAACTAGGTATTAAATCTTTTGCAGGAAAAGTTTATTCCAGCCCTGAACGTGTATGAGTCTAATTGTTTTGATGCTTTTGCAGCAACCTTTTTCGATTTTTCGCCACAATAAAGATCCATCAAGACTTTTTTCAGGAAAAAAATCAAGAATCACTTCTATCGCGGTCCTGCCTAAAAGGCACAGTCCAACCTCAGGATCGTTTCTCTGCTGCTAAATCACTGTTGCTGAATGAGTGCGGGTACGATTTGTCCGTCTTTCTCTTGTGTAACGGTTGCAAATAGAAGGTATGTAGCAACATTCCGAAGAGAACTTGTCCAAAAATTTATCGCTATTTACAGTCATGATTTTCAGGTGGTCATAGTCGACACTCCGCCATGGGACGCAGTGCATCTCCCTAATATTTTTTGCGCGCGTTCGCCTCAGGTATTGTAATTGTAAGCAGATATGCCCACTTACATAATTGTGATCCATCCTGCAGATCCATTATGATCTGACATCACTGCAGGGGCGGCATGCACGTACGCAGCGGGTTAGGTTTGGGTTAGGCAGGGTTTGGAGCGTCGGCGCGTTTGATGATAGCAGCGCGAGGGCTAACAGAGGGTTACGCTAGCACTGAAAAATCGTTCCCTCGCAAACCCTACGTAGGAGGGTGGGGCAGCCGAAACCCCGTTGAGACCCCAACAATTGATTATCTCCACCACTCGCACAGCAATGATCAAACGCGCCGACGCCCCAAACCCTGCGTAACCCCAACCTAACCCGCCGCGTACCTTCATGCCGCCCCAGATGTGTCCGACCAAATATGCACCTCATAAACATACATAGTTAAGACCATATTCAGTCATGGTCAGCCAAACACACCTCTGTATGCAGTAGGTGTAGTGCGTTCCTTGTTCTGATTACCTGTTTGGTCGAAGTTCATCCATCGCATCAACTGTTACTCAGCAAATAAGAAAATCAAAAACCTGAAATTTGTTTTCCACTTACAGTCATACAGTCAGGTGCAAGCTTCTGGACTATCTACATAAATTCGAAACCGCCCTACTGAAAACAAATTGAAGAGAAAAATTCATTGTGAAGTCTGCCCGAATGAGACTGTCGCGGTCGGCACGCCTGTTGAGCGGTTATTGCGAGGACGTTTTTCGGGCGAGCTCTCCCTCGGCTGCAAACAGCTGACTGGCATATCACTCACTAATCGTGTGAGAGTCCTGCTAATTGATCTTCAGGTCCGATGAGTGCCTTCTCCATGCCAGCTTGGCACGCACGTCGATCGCGTGGGCGGATAGCTTCTTTCGGACTGACCAGTATATAGTTAGGTCCGTGGCCTGTGTCCTCAAGAAAAAACGTTTAAATTCAAAACGCGGCCGGCGCGGCGGTTCGATTCTCGGAGATTGAGATTTAAACCGCCACGCCAGCCGCGGTTTGAATTTACACGTTTTTTCTTGAGGACACAGGCTGCGGATCTAACCATATATGTGGGAATCATTGGTGTCTTCTGTGACGTTTTAGTGCGTTTCCCGCTGCTTCCTCGTGATTTTGGTAACACTCGATGGTCAACGCATGGTTTTATGTAGACAACTCGGGAGCGAAAATCATCAGGAACACTGCCTTTAAGAGCAAAATAAAGGACCGGTAAACAAGCATCCATGATTATCTCGTTAATTGTGGGTGCATGCGGACACCTGTAATTAGCCGTCTCACCTTTGTTTTTGTGCGTTTTCCCTGAAAATTATCCCTTTCTTCACTTATTTTTATTTTTGTAATGGCCAGATCTGCATTTTCATGAAGAGAGCTCAAGAAACGTTTTTATCACGAACCCTACCTTTTATGCATTGTTATCACAATATACAGTTTTCCCTTGTCGATGAGGCGTTTCGGGGACCTCAGATACCGCCCGTATCTTTTGGTCATTGGGCGCGCTAAAGCGCCGGAGCGCGCCGTTTGGCGTCGTTTTTGAATAACTCGCTTCAAAGTGGTTCAATCGGAAAATGGAAGCCACCCGAATCAGCATCAAAAATGCGATCTACTGAATGTATAAAATTTCAAAATGGAACTCAGGGGAAGATTTTGGGTTACGGTAGCTATCCAATGTCCCTCGTGTCCAAATGGGGCTGGCGTTTAAGTGTTGTTATAAGTGGATTTCTTGACGTTTTCTCGTATTTAGAACATTTATATGCAATTTGTGATCCTCTGTGTTTCTTCTGAAACATTTTGACAGCGAAAAAATTAACGAAAATTAATAAAAAAGTTATTTTTCCTAACAATTTTTGGATTCTAATGTGGAATAACCACGAAGTTCTTCCATATTAGTGACTTATTTTGAGATAAATTGCAGAACTTTGAGTAGAACTCAGGTATTAAAAGTTAAACGGAAATCGCGCCTTGAAATTTGGTTAATTATTTGATTTCACATTCAGAAAAGGTAGGTATCAGAGCGCATTTCAACAACCATGTAAGGAATTCGCTTTGCAATCTTTGTTTTTTCTCCTCACACGAAGAAATCATGTCCAGAATCAGCCAGTGTACGGAAATGCACCACAAATTAACAGTTCAAAAAAAATTATTCAAAAATTAAAATTTTTATAAAGTGACCAATTTCAATTTTCATGCTGAAATACTCCTCGAGTTCTATGTTCTTCGGGTATAGCGCATAAATTTGTTCAGAAATTGTTTCAAAAATATAGAATTCCTGACCCTTTCCGATTATTTTTCAAAAAAAAAATAAATTATCGAAAGTGAAAATTTTCCCTGAGACCACAAATTTTGAATTTCTTTCCAACTTTCTCATTGAATCCCATGTATGAATTCCTTTGAATTCCTTCATTATATGAATATATTTCGAAAATGTGGGAATCGTGAAAATCTTCAATCTTTTTTCCCGAAAAAACAAATGAAATTTGAAATTTGAATTTTCTCTTAATTTCCATTTTCAGTGTGAAAAGGTTCTAGGAATGTTTCACTGTTCTTGTAGAGCGCATAAAATTAATCAGCATTCATTTTAAAAAAGCTGAATTCAAAAAAAATATTTTTTCCGCAAAAAAAATTTAAAAATTTCAAAGTTGAATTTTCATTATTAGAACATTTTTTTTTAGTTTTGATACCAGAACCTTCTTTGAATCCCATGAATCTCGTCACAAGAGATTGTTTCAAGAACTAGATAATCTAAGAAACTTTCCATTTTTCCCCCAAAGAAAAAGAAATGTAAAAACTGAGTTTTCAATACAATTACCAGTTTTGAATTTCGTTCTTGAACACTTCTAGATTTTCTTACTATTGTAGCTCCAGTCGCGAGAAAAGATTTTTCTAGCTTTGCAACGCAGAATCCAGTCCGCATTGTGGTAATTTTGAAAACTTTAAATTTTTCCCAAAAAAAAAATGAAAATTAAAATTGAATTTCTGGTGAAAAGACCGGCTTCAGAACTCATTCCAGAACCCTTCTCGAACTCCATAATATCGAATTCACTAATTATATTGAATAAATACAATTTTAGGAATTGGTGTATGATCACCCCGTATTTCGGCCCTCCACCCCTCGCATGCCAGGCAATTACCTACGCCAGGTCGCTCTACCAACCAACAGCCCATCCAGGCCGACTATCGATCACATTTGTCAGGGCTGGAACCCTAACCAGTATGAAACCTCATAAAATTCAGTATCATATTCAGTCAGTGCATCACTTTTCGGAAACATCTGTAGAATTGTTTGGGAAACATGGAATTCATGAGAACTTTGGGTAAGTTTTCCGAAAAAAGAAAAAAATCAAGGTCGAATTTTCATTAAGACCACTAATTCTAAATTTCTTTCCAGATTTCTATTCGAATTTAATGTATTTCTGCTCCACTACATAGAACTGAACCAAAGATGTGGAAATCGTATGAATTTCCGGTTTCCTCCACAAAAATGGAAATTTTAAATTGAATTACTGGTGAAAAAAAAATTAAGGTTGAATTTTCATTAAGACCACAAATGATGAATTTCTTCCCAGATTTCAATTCGATTTTCATACATTTTGTGCTCTACTATGGAGTTCTCCCAAAAATGTGGAAATCGTAAGAATTTTTTAGTTTCCTTCACTTAAAAATGAAATCGCAAAAATGAATTTCTGGTGAAAAGATCGGCATCAGAACTCATTCCAGACACCTTCTGAAATTCCATAATATCTCAAATTCACTAATCATACTGAATAAATACAATTGTAGGAATCGGCGTATGAGCACCCCGTCGTTCGGCCCCCCACCCCTCGCGTGCCAGGCAATTACCTACGCCAGGTCGTCTACCAACCCACAGCTCATCCAGGCCGAGTATCGATCACATTTCTCAGGGGCTGAAACCCTAACCACTACGAAACCTCATAAAATTCAGTATCATATTCAGTGAAAGCACGCCTCTTAAAGAACATTTGTTCATTCGTACAGTAATGAAACATGTCAAATTCTAGAAAAAATCTTAGAAAAAATTAATGGTGTTTTCCAGTAGTAGTGAATAATGTCGGAAACACATTGAGTACTGCGTCAAGCCAAAGGTGTACCAGTACTAAAATTAGGCTATGCTATGCATTCGCTCTCACACTGGCCTGCTCTCGAAGAAACGGCCTACAGGGTCATTTTGAGGTGCGAATGGGCCTCGGAGGCGTATTTGGGACCTCCTCCGTCTAAATGACCTTATCAGAATTATAGAGACTCTTTGTCTGCAACACGTTCCCAACCATTTGTTTATCTCCAATGAAAATGAGTTGAGCTGTTCTCGCATTTCTCGCAGTCATATTAATTTTCAAATTTTCGGAAAATGCATCAATCCCAAAATGTGTAGTTGTTCAATGTAATTAGTGAATTTAGGATATTATGGAATTCTAGAAGGGTTCTGGAACGAGTTCCGAAACCGATCTTCTAATCACGTATTCATTTTTGAGATTTCATTTTTGTGGAGGAAAGCTGAAATTCAAACGATTTCCACATTTTTGGTACAATTCCGTGTAGTGGAGCAAAAAATACATTGAATTCGAATAGAAATCTACAAAGAAATTTAAAATAAGTGGTCATAATGAAAATTCGACTTTAATTTTTTTTCATTTTTTTTTTGGAAAACTTTCCTAAAGTTCTCATAAATTCCATGCTTCCGAAACAATTCTATAGATGTTTTCGAAAAGTGATGCACTGACTAAATATGATACTGAATTTTATGAGTCATACAGGTTAGGGTTTCAGTCACTGATAAATGTGATCGATAATCGGCCTGGATGGGCTGTTGGTTGGTAGAGCGACCTGGCGTAGGTAATTGCCTGGCATGCGAGGGGTGGAGGGCCGAACGACGGGGTGCTCATATACCAATTCCTGAAGTTGTATTTATTCAGTATACTTAGTGAATTCGTTATGAAAGTTTCGTTCCATTCGTTATATTATGGAGTTCTAGAAGGGTTCCTGACTGAGTTCTGATACCGGTCTTTTCACCAGAAATTCAATTTTAAAATTTCATTTTTTTTTGTAGGAAAAATTCAAAGTTTTCAAAATTACCACAATGCGGATTGGATTCTGCGTAGCAAAGCTAGAAAAACTTTTTCTCGCGACTGGAACTCCACTAGTAGGAAAATCCAGAAGTGTTCTAGAAAGAAATTCAAAACTGGTAATTGTATTGAAAATTCAATTTTTACATTTCTTTTTTTTTGGGAGAAAAATGAAAAATTTCCTAGATTATCTTATTCTTGAAACAATCTCCTGTGACTAGATGGATGGGATTCAAAGAAGGTTCCGGTATCAAAATTTAAAAATTGTTCTAATAATGAAAATTCAGCTTTGAAATTTTTTATTTTTTTCTCGCGGAAAGATTTTTTTTGAATTCAGCATTTTTAAAATCAATGCTGATGAAATTTATGCGCTCTACATGAACAGTGACACATTCCTAGAATGTTTTCACTCTAAAAATGGAAATTAAGAGAAAATTCAAATTCCAAATTTCATTTGTTTTTCGGGAAAAAATATTGAAGATTTTCACGATTCCCACATTTTCGAAAGAAATTCATATAATGAAGCTAGAAATAAAAAATAATTGGAAAAGGTTAGGAATTCTATATTTTTGAAACAATTTCGGAACAAATTCATGCGCTATACACGAAGAATATAGAACTCGAGGGGTATTTCAGCATGAAAATTGAAATCGGTCACTTTATAGAAATTTTAATTTTTGAATAAAATTTGTTTGAACTGTTCATCTTTTGGTGCATTTCCGGCTGATTCTGGACATGATTTCTTCGTGTGAGGAGAAAAAACAAAGATTGCAAAGCGAATTCCTTACATGGTTGTTGAAATGCGCTCTGATACCTACCTTTTTTGAATGTGAAATCAAATAATTAACCAAATTTCAAGGCGCGATTTCCGTTTAACTTTTAATACCTGAATTCTTCTCAAACTTTGCAATTTATCTCAAAATAAGTCACTAATATAGAAGAACTTCGTGATTCTGCCACATCTATATTCTGCCACATAAATTGTTAGGAAAAATGACAATTTTATGAAATTTTATTAATTTTTTCGCTGTCAAAATGTTTCAGAAGAAACGCAGAGGATAACTAATGGCATATGAATGTGCTAAATACGAGAAAACGTCAAGAAATCCACTTATAACAACACTTAAACGCCAGCCCCATTTGGACACGAGGGACATTGGATAGCTACCGTAACCCAATATCTTGCCCTGAGTTCCATTTTGAAATTTTATACATTCAATAGATCGCATTTTCGATGCTGATTCCGAATGTGGCTTCCATTTTCCGATTGGACCGTTTTGAAGCGAGTTATTCAAAAACGACGCCAAACGGCGCGCTCCGGCGCTCTAGCGCGCCCAATGACCAAAAGATACGGGCGGTATTGTAGGTTTGCATGCAGCAGTTATTTTGCCAATCCATGCTCGTTCTCTGTCGTTTTTTTCTGACAGTGGTAGCCTAGGTTCCCTCTCTCCTATCATTCATCTCCAAAAACTCACTAACAGTGATTGTCGTGATAGGTGCTTCCGCTGGTAGGGTACGCTAGCTAAGTAGCTGCATATCTACCGAAACCTACAGTAAGCTTCAGAATGTCAGGACACGGACCCCAGATTCGTGTTCAGGACACCGAATATTTTCCACAAAAGAAACTGAGCTGAATCCGAAACAGTTTACCTGAACACCTTGAAAACTGTCTTGCATTCTCGTCAAGTTGAGAAAACCCCAGCGCAACCTGATCTGAAAATCTCCAAATAGCTGCGAGCTTAGAGTTGGAAACTTTTTCGGAGGTGAACCTACTAAGAATACAGTTTCTTACGAACGGCTGGGTGGTCCGCTAGTATGGTCCCTTTGTCCAATATAGTTCAGAGAATGGATGAGGCGCAATTATTGTGGCGAGCAGTGCTGCAGCAGGGCTTTGATATCGCGCGACGATCCACCCCCCCCCCAGCAACGTCCACTCACTAGACTAAATTTCACGAAGAGACTACACTGTCCTTGTGAGCGAATAGGAGTAGGCCCATGCTCACTTTGTTTTTTTTTCAATCCATTTTCTCTGGCACTCACATGTTGGAAGGGAATTATCCGAGAATGATGACGGAATACCTCCTGATACAACTGGGAGCGTTCTTCTAATCGAATGTAGGTTAGGGGAATCTCCGGGCAGCAGGGTATTAGGGTAAGTTCCCCCAGCAAGTTTTCAATTGTTTTCCCGAGTGCTTACCGCAATGCTAAAAGGACATGGTGCTGTTGCGGTCACACGCTAAAATTACGGTGGAAAACCTGGCCCTTCGACAGATTTCGTTATCGATCGACAGCACTGCTAATTTTCTGGGTGAGTTACGGTTCCTTTTTTGTTTCTTGTCTGTTTCGGCACTATTCTTGTTTCTGACTGCTTAGATATGGCGAATAGGGGCTATTCTTAGTGCGTGAGGGAAATTAGCCGTTTGTTCGGGCTTCGAAGTGTCTTTTTTCTCAAAACTCTGTTTCGAAATCGAAAAAAACGGCGAATTCCTCTCGCACACTAAGAAAAACCCCTATTCGTGATATTATAAGAGTCAGAAACAAAAATGAAGCAGAAACAAGCGTGAACAAAAAAACCGAAACTCACCTACTAGAAAATCACCTGCGCTGTCGATCAATAATGAAATCTGGCGAAGAGCCAGGTTTTGCACCGTAAGTTTAGCGTGTGACCGCCACCGCACCACGTCCTTCTAACATTGCGATAAACTGTACATCAGCGTACACGTCCTACGTAGCGGCTTTGTTTTCACATTCATCATGCTTACAGAAAGGTCGAGGGGATTGCGGTGAAGAGAACATCCCATGTTCTTCCCCCTCTCTCCAATCAACTGTTAGAAGCGTCCTTTGTAATGAGCGATTGGAGGTGAGGACGTCTCACCATTTCCCTTTGAAATAGTGATAACGACCAAACTGAATCTGATCCCCTCGGAAACTTCCCCACCAACGTAAGAGGCAGACAGTCGCAAAGCGAGTCAAGCCCTGTAGTCTATTACTTCCATCCAACATCTGCGGTGAAGTCTGGAGAGTTACGCACTGAATTTTGACTTCGCAGCAGTATCCATTATTCTTGGTAGTTTAAAGGCAAAGATTATAGGCATGAATGCATAATGAAAGCACGAGTCGAAAAAATCAGCAAAAAACAAAAATCCTTCAAAGATCCCAAATAGCAGAGCGCTGGTGGTTGCGTGCTTTTTGACAGGCGACAGCTATATGATGGCGCTCGGAGCTCCTCACGATATCCAAACACGAAAAGTGCATTTCTTCGCCACCCTCAATGCTCACTCACATCACCATATTACTGCCTAATTGTCTATTTTCACTGGCATTTGTGACTCACCCAGAACAAACAAATTCTTTCAGCGGTGGCTATGGAGGCACCGAATTCTCCCGGGATGGTCAGTTTAACATGTTAACTCTTCTTTAACCCAGTCACAACCGTGTCACCCACCCTGGCGGGTCCAGCGTTTAAATAATCAGAATTTTCTGGTCAAATCGAGGAATCTTCGGACCTGTATACAATCAATCTACAGACTTACAGTAGACTCGACTACAACCCTCTTGGTCCGTTTTTCGCTTCGCTTCAACACCATAATTTGGGCATTCCAAAGATAGGGCAAACCCATGAAGAAAAAAATGGGATGCGAAAACATTTTTAATCACCTTGCGGTTCCTTTCTTTCCTACTGCTAGCTTTTGAGTCACCAATTACTGCAACAAATTATCGATTTTTCCGCGGTCGAAGCCACATACCTATAAAAATCCTCTCAGAACTTCGGAAAAGCAGACACGAAAGTCAAGTTCGAAAACAGCCCTCAAAGTCACACGTTCATAGGCAGTGTTCACGAAGAAAAAGTTGCCCGTTTTCTGAAGAAAAACGTAAGCTTTGGGTCCCACTAAGAAAATAAGAACGGAAGTGCTATGAAAAGGGGCCACGAAGTGGATGATAATCTCGTGGTCCTGCCAACGTAATGGATCACCACGCCCATATCATATAACAGTTGTCCTGAGTTTGTTTCACCAGAGGAACCGGCACCGAATTATCGAGTATTCTTTATCGCGAAAGGTTCTAACATTTCAGCAAGTGCATTGGCCCACCTTATGTATTTTAAAGTGTTTTCGGAACAAGAAACAGGAAACGGGGTCTTTCACCAAGATTTTCGAAGCGGGGCAAACCATTTCTGGCGTCAAGTTTGACGCTTTATCTGCAGTCTCCCGAAACACACAAAGAGGCATAATTAAAATTTTCAGAGATTTCTTTAAACAGTTTTTCTCCGGTATTTGAGGGTTCTGTGAGGACTTTTCCCTATTAACCTCTACATAGTGGACGGACCTTCTCAAAAACATGAAAAACTAGATTACGGTTTTTATCGTAAACGCTGTCTTTACTCAATTTTGTAGCAGCGGTAAAACAATACCCTCTGTTGACCAGGAAGTTTGATAGTTTTTTCTCTGCAATGAGAGCTGGCGCGGCGGTTCTAATCTCAGCCGCGGCTGGCTGCTAATCATGAGCCAGCCGCTGGTGGGATTTAAACCGCCGCGCCAGCCGCGGTTTGAATTTAAATTTTTTTCTTGAGGAAAGAAGCTACGGACCTAACCATAGGTACATATTGCACGCTGTCGTGGATGGATTAATGACCCATATCCGGTATGCTTTAAAATAATTTCAGGAAGCAGCGAATTACCCGATGAGCCCATCAACGGCGCCCATGTTTTCATAAGTCACTCTTTGAACGGAATTCAGAGGTTTTATATCTGAAAGACGCAAGCTTCTACCCATTATATTTATGCAAAATGGGAACTGAACAGACCTCCTTTGTAGACATCCCTCATTCAATCGTTATTCGCACAAACTTGGTTATGGTTCAAACCGAGGTCCAAAGTCACGTGATTACCGACCAGTCGACTGTTTCAGGTAAGATTTACTCCCGGAATTGCCACTGGGGGATTTGTGCTAACGAATTCAGTGTTTGATTCGAAACGAAGAGTTCCTGTTTGGGTTCTTATCATGGAAATTTACAGAACATTCCCGAGCAGTGTCCACCATCAGCGCCAACTCTTAACAGACACATCAGGTGATTGTAAGATATCATACCTTCAGGTGGTAGCAGGCCTTGTGCTAAGATCCTATTTTGGTAAGGCCCTTGTCTTATGCATCGGGTCTCTCATGCCCCAACCATGGTCAAGTTCCAAGTGCAGCTGAAGCATTACGTTTTGAGAACACCTATACTCGCTACAAAGGAATGCAATGTTACTGGTCTTGCCCACGGAGCTCTTGAGCATTCACCGTAGTCTCCTCCATTTGAAAACAGTCGTCCCTCATACACGGAGCAACCCCAATGGCTCCAAACGTACGGATTTTTAGTGTTTCAAAACTACTGTTTACGACCAATGAACCATTTCCTAGTTTTCAGTGTTTCTTCGCACGTAACATCAGCGTGCATCCTGCAGAGACTTTGCGTTCCTCATTGGAGGTTGGCGCAATTTCGGTGCCCCTATGTTATAGCATATGGCACCGGCATTGCGCCAACCTTCGACAGCGAACGCGAAGTCTCTTCCGTATCCATGCCAATGTTAAATAAATTCTTCTTAGTCAATTTCGTCTGGTGAATGGATGGGGCGGCGATGGTAGATCGCCGCGCACGATCGAAATCCCATTGACCGGTGATGCCGCCCACGTCGCACGGCAAGCCGCAACGATTGCGCCTGGTCCATTCACTAGACTAAATCTTACACGCAGATCATACAAGAAGTATAGTATAATAGAAATCTCCACGAAACCTCCAAACCTAATAAGAAGAAACTGTCCAAGAAAAACCCTGAAATATTTAATCACGTTCTTTTTGTGCGTTTGGTGTAGTTTCGAAATTCGAAAACCGAAATGTCGGAAAAGGTTTGACGCTCTAAAATTCTTGGGGTTGAAAACTTTCTTTTACTTTTTGCATCGAAATTTCTTCTGAACTACGAACGTGCTAAAGTGCATATTTGGAAGAAAGAAATATTCGACATGGAGAGTACTCAGAACTTTGGCAACTGTTCCTTCGTACGGACATGGCATGGGCAGAGTGATCCAATGAGTCGACCGGCACACAATATTTTCGCTCACTTCCTGGTCATTTCTATGTAGTCGTTCTTTCCGCCTCAGGCTCCGTCCATACGTGGCGAGAGCGTGCGATTACGCAAAATTGATGGTCGTCGTGGGTACACGATTCGCTAGCCGCTCACAGGAGCTCCTTCTCGCGCGCCCTCGCCCGCTCGCTCTCGCGCGCTTACGCCAGCACTACGAAGCCAACAGCAAGTTTCAAGCTTACTGCTCCATCACTAAAGCAGGTTTCGTTAAACCTTTAGCAGAACTTCTGCCCCTGTTCTCCATTACCCCTCCACGGAAGTCGCAAACCGTGGGAAATCATCAGCCGATGCGCCGATTCGAGCGATTGATCACCCGATCAAGCATTTTCATTCGAATCAACACGAGGTAGGGTGTGTTTGCCTGTGTTAATTTGCGGGCACGGGCTGCTCCAGGAGCGTCGAGAGGCGCACAACAGCGGGAACGCTCGCTCTCGCGACGTATGGACGCCGCCTCACTTTTCTAGAAAGATCCAACGCTTTTTTTATCTCAAAGGCAGCATACACGCTCGTGAGCGTGGTTGAGATAACGTGGGTCGATCGGTACGGCTTATAATACGATTCCTTCCCTTTTTAGAATGTCGAAAACGACCGAAAATGCCGCTACTTGAGTAACAAGTTTGGCCCCTTTTATATTTTCACGCCCCTGTGTTTCCCCCTCTCCCATCAAAACAAGGGTGCTGAGGCATCTCCGGTACCGGTTCTGTGGATGGATTGCCTAACTAGTGATCCATGTATGGTGGAAATGGCCCAGCACCCTTGTTTTGGAGGGGGAGGGCAAATACAGGGGCGTGAAAATACGGGAGGGGCCAAAATTGCTACGCATGTAGCGGCATTGTCGGTCGTTTTTGACGCTTCAAGTGCGTAGGCATTGTTTTGCAAGATGTGCGGTCCAATTTACGTTGTTATCTCAACCACGCTCACGAGCATGTATGGTGCCTTTAATCATAGGCATTATACATAGTTGTCCCATTTGAATAGATTCGAATAGATATATTCGAATAATTGCCATTCGAATACGTATTCATTATCGGAATATCTAAAATCGCACCATTCGAATACTATTCAAAAATCGGACATCAAAAAAAGAGGACATTCGAAGCTATTTGATGTTCAAAGCCTACTATTCGAATGAAGATTCGAATAGTTATAATTTCGAACAGTTTTGAATAAATCTGCCCCGTCGTCGCTACTTAAAGGCACAGTTCAACCTCAGAGATGATTTTTGATATTATGGTCCGGTCACCGCCTACAGCAACCCTGCCTAGCGCAAAATCTCAATTCGCTCAAATAAGCGAGAAAAAGCCAGGAAAAAGTCTACGACGCTCCCTTGAAAGAAAAATGGGTAACGCCCACTGCCAGGTTTCCGACCTCAATAGGGAATGGACGCGCGATTGATTTTATTCAAAACCTATGTTCTTCGATTTGTTTTTGGTCTGGCTTCAAATTGTGGCCTGCTTCAGAACAATGGCTGCAAACAACGAGAAAATACAGGCTCGAGACAACTCGTCCGCGAACTTCTAGCCGTTCAAAACTGAAATTTCTGAGAAGCCGTAACTCCGTTCGTAGTGGGTTCTGAGTGTTTCTGAAGACGCCATTGTGATCAGCGTGAAATTTTATGCAAGATACGCAAAAAAAACTAAAAATCGATCTTGAGGTTGGACTGTGTCTTTAAGGTGTCGTTAGCCACAGGAAAGTGGGTGGAGTAAGCACACCAGAGCTGTGTGTTATAACGTTAACGTGTTACCGCATTAATGGGTTACCGCGGTTTTTTTTCTCGAAAATTAACGATTAACGCTTAACGGAAAAGTCTTGAAATCACGGTAACTCATAATTCGTTAGTTGCCGTAGAATCATATCCCCAGGTTACTGCACGAGGTGCGTGTCGGCTCGTCGTGCTCAAACCCCCACTCCAATGTCAATTTCTCTCAGAACCCCTTCCGAGGAGCGTGAGAAGGTCAAGTTTTGACCGTGTTCTACCCATCCCCCTCCCTACCTAGAGCTGATGTGTTCAAGCAGTGTTTATCTAGCAGGTTTGCCTCTAGTGTTTGATTGCAGTTGGATTACTCTTGTCGTATGAAATTGGTGAAGCTAGTGCTATGCGAAAAAAGTACGGATCTTTGCAAGGAATAACAGCGCCCATCGCATTTATGTAGAGGGGCTTGAAGTGCAAAAGTGTATGTATAGTGCAGTCCAGCAAATTTCGTACAGGTACTTATCAATGAGAAGAGGTCGGCAGAAGATCAATATGCATGAATTCTAATGCAAAACGCTCGCCACAGACTGAGCGGAAGCGGTTGTGCTGTCATGAGTTTCAAGCACATCAATCTTCGACCAACCGCTTCTCATTGGTAATTAGATGTGCAACTTTTGGTGCACTACGTTATAACTGGTCCCTGTCTGTGCTGTGTAATAAAATGCGGATGTTTGAAGGGAAGGGAGTTCGATCCCGCTCGAACTTCATAGTTATGCAAAGTTCGGATCACGATAGAAGAATATTTGAGTCAAGCAGGTTCTAGTCACCCTTTGTATACACTTTCACCGTCTAGGATGGAGGGTGAACACTGCTACAGTATATGGGCTAACACCTTCTCAGATGTAGTCCCGTCGGAAGTCGACAATTTTGAAAACTATGAGTCACGAGAGTAGGATTTTTGAGTCAAGCGTCGCTGATTTACCCTGCGTACAAAATTTCACCGTCTGATTCTGAGAAAGTTAAGTAGTAAATGAGTTATTTGGAAAAATCCTGGCCTTGAGAAACTAGACTTTATACTTTACCGTCCGCAACCTTCTGCAAATCTGAAGAGCGCCCTTTAGGAACATTTACCTGTTGTGGGTTCTTCTCTAGAATGCACTGTGGGTCCACAACTGACGAAGTAAGTACTGAGAAAATGCGAATATTGACGCAGAACTCACACCAGGAAAATTTTCGCAAAGGGCCCACTCCAGCGGTGCCGTAGGCTCCAAACGGTGGGGGACAGAGTGTAGTTTCCTAAAGCTAGGGTTTTTTCCAGGTACCTCATTCAGAACTCAAGTTACTGCAGTTTTAAAACCCTAGTTTAGATTCGTGAACTTGAATGTTTTTTGTCTTCTTCCCTTATCAGTGTGGCGGTCATCGGCGTTCATTTCAGACGCCGAAACTCAGCATAGAATAAATCAGCCACGCTGGACTCAAATATGCTACTCCCGTGACTCCTAGATTTCAAAATTTCCGACTTCCGACGGGACCACACCTGAGAGACGTGTTAGCCCTCATATTTTAGCGGTGCTCGGCCTCAATCTTAAACGAGAAAATTTTTTGTACAGCGTAAATCGATCACACTCAACTCAAATATCAACTCTACTGACTCAAACAAATCTTTCGCAGAAATGATTCAGCATTTAGTAGGCAAACTGCTTTAGGCACTTCACATTGAGGATTCATATGTCTTGTCTATCATTTTGGGAACACCTTCACGATAACTTCACCCTATGCTTCCCAATTGAACACCGTCACTCACAACTAAGTTCAAACAGCATTTCAGCCCAATCGCAATGCATACTTAAATGCCATGTGAAAGACAGCTCCGGGCGGTTTTCAATCACATACACAATTGTCCATTTGGTCTTTCTCGGAATGTCAGACATCTCCGGAGCTCAAAACCCCCTGAGGGGCCCTATCCTGCGCCGAACTCTGTAGGGCACTGATTGATATGGGAGGTCTGATAATTTATTGATTTTTGACGTGGTCTTTGCTTTTGAATGTTTTTCTGTTTAATGGTTTAACGAACTGCAAAATTAACGTGTTAACGCATTACCGGATTAACGCGGGTTTTTTCCAAAAAATAACGCTTAACGCTTAACGAAAAAAATGATTTTCATTAACGCACACCCCTGAAGCACACCACATTCAAGTTTTGAGACCGCATGGCTGGAAAGTGTGAGGCAATCACGCTCACGATCAATGGCAGTAAGATTCGCTCCGATATAGAGGAAACGACTGCCTCGAGAAAAAAAATTGACCTCAAGAACCTCGAGAAAAAAATTGGACCTCAAGAAAAGGGAATGTATTCAAAATCGGACTTCAAAAAGGGGGTATACGCAACCATTTGAAAATCGGACGTAAACAACAGGGGGTCATTCGAATCTATTCGGTGTTCGGTCTTCTCTTCAAGTGCACAACTATAATAGGCATCATGCGCGCTCCCAATCGCTTTATATTTTTTGTGTACAATCAAACCATCAAGGCATCATGCGACAGTGAAACAACATGAAAAATATTTATGGTACGAACCCCACATGCAAGAAATCTTCAAAAACGATTTTAGGTTCAAAAATCAAATTCATTTTAATAGTGTGTTCAGACTGGTTTTTCTCTGCAAATGAAGGTTTTTCGAGAGCTCTTTTGACGTTTCTGTTCGCCAAAGGGGTTACCCTATACAAATCATCTTTCCATAGTAATAAAAAGCAGTGGCGTCCGCCCGTCGATCCGTCAGTGGCTCTGATGCTTAAGGTGTGGTTCTGTATTTGCAGAATTCTCTGCTTTATAAGGGTAACGTCCAAAACCATGTAACGAAAATGCAGAAGGAGTGTGTGGAACGTCTTAGGAAGTGAATAGGCCTTCAGATGGTGTCAGAAGGACGTCGAGAATTTAGACAGGGCTCGAGAAGACATCAGCAGGACGTCGTGGAATGTAGACAGGGCTTCAGATGACGTCAGCAGGACGTCGTAGAAAGTATGTAGGCCTTCATATACAGCGTGCGCCGCGTCGTGAAAGTGAGTGGCGCCTCATGTGGAGCGTGCTTCGTGTCGTAGAAAGTTAGTAGCGCCAATTGTAGAGCGTGTGCCGCGTTGTGGTAAGTACGTAGCGCTTAATGTGGAGTGTACGCTGCGTCTCATGAAATAAGTAGCGCTTAATGTGGAGCGTACGCTGCGTCGTAGAAAGTGGGCAGCGCTAATGTCAAAATGGCGCCGCCGCTCTGTGAAAGCTAAGTAGTGGTTCACGAAAAACGTGCGCCGTGTCGTAGAAGGAATGTAACGCTCCATGTAGAGCGTGCGCTGAGTTGTACAAAAGTGAGTAGCGCATAATGTGAAACGCGCGTCGCAATGTCAAAATGTAGTAGCGCTTTATCTGAAAGGTGCGCAGCGTTGTAGGAAGTTATTAGCGCTTCATGTAGAGCGTGAGCTGCGTCGTCAAAAGTGAGCAGCGCTCGACGTGGAGCGTGCACTACGTGACAAGAAGTGAGTAACGCTTCATGTAGAACGCAGTTTAGTTTAGTTTAGTTTATTACGTCACATAAGTCGAATTTCATAGAACAAACACAAAAAAGGCATCAGGAGTACACATAATCTGGTTGAGGGTACAACATAACCGAGTACCGAGCGTGCTCCGCGTTGCGAAACTTGAGTAGCGCATCATGTAGAGTGTACATCGCGTCGCAAAGTGTAAGTAGTGCTCCATTTGGAGCGTGCGCCGCGTTGTAGAGATCTAGAAGCGCTTGAGTAAGCTTCTTAGCAACAAGTGAAGCGTTGAAGTAGAGTATGCACGTCTTCAAGGAAAACAGATAAACAGGATGCCAGGAAAAGTGAATAGCACTTCAAAAGGGTGTAAGGAACGTATTGGCACGTGGTGTAATACGCTGTCTTACAATATCAGAATGAAATCCTTGACACGAACTTGGAAACTCCAATCTACGGGATTTAACGCACCTCGATTGATTTCTTATGTGTGCACAATTGCAGCAGACTTCCTACTTTTCTCGGTATACCTTGCTAAAGTCTGCGTTTTCATGGGTCCAATTGAGAAGACAGAAAGTCTCCATGTCTACGGCAAATTGTATTGTCGGGGAAAAATTGCGTCGACTTTATATGCGCAGAAACTTTGAAAATTTCCACAGCAGGCGAAAATTCGGGGGTCTGAGGGCGAAGCCCCCAGCCAGCCGTCAGGACGGTCGGCAAGCCAGCATGACTGCTGGTGGAAAATATTACATGGTTTCCTGCGCGTACATTTAACCCATTCACTACTCGCAAGCAATATTGCGTTATCTTATACCGCGTTCCACAGATGGGGCATGTTTGCTAGCCAGTGAAAACCGATGTTCGTCGCGTGGTTACATATCAGTGAGGTAAACATTGCACCAAATTTTCCGCACATAAAACACTCTGCAAGAAAATAAATTGTTTGAAATCACAGCAGGGTCAAGGGGGAATATTATTTCGCCGCCGCTGTTCCAGTGATCTTTAGTTGGATATGTTACTTTGGACGCGATTCACAGTTCAGGTATCTGTTTTCAATTCTTGTATGGTTTAGATTTCAATATGACGGGCGTGAAAAATCGGTATTCTGGGGGCATACATAATAGTGATTGTCAGGGCTGTGCGGAAATCATTTTCAAGATTTTCGGAAACGGAAACGGAAGAAAAATGGCTGAAAATCGCCGGAAACGGAAGTGAACTAAAAATTGTAGTATAATTAAATGGTAGGTTTCGTCGCTGCTCATGGCATGCAGATGTACTTCTGTAGCTTGTGATCTCGATCTATTCCCTCAAGCACCAGTGAGGCGACGGTCTAAAACGGCAAGCAAGTCGAGTACAAATAGATTTGAAGCATGAAAGGAAGACGTGCTGCTGCTGCAGGCTCTCCTAGTGAGCCGAAAATATGTCTGCTCGAGCAACTCCTCTTCTAGAGTGCTGCTGGTCTTTCTGATGTCGAGTTTCTACCTTCGACTGATTTTTCCAGTCGGTGTTCTACGACGGCTGCGGGTACATACATATGGCACCCACAATTGTTGAGAGAGCAGTTGTCCGTTTGAGGCCGGACCCCGAAGGTGATCTCAAGTACTCAATTTTCCGGATATCAATTTTGGAAGCTTGAAGAGTTGTCCTTACTGCGCATTACGAGAAAAGATTTGTTATAGTGGACCGAGGCGAGGATCATGCCTTTGTTGCGTACCTTGGCGAGGTTGGCGTCCTTGCTGCGAGCCATTACAAGGATCGCAACTCTAGCTCCGGTAGGAAGAGGTGGTGGCTCAAAGACTCTCTTCATTTGAATAACGTGCTGCTGCTAGCAACACATGTAATGAGGGGTCGCACTCCGGGCCGACATCGAGTTGAACCTCTCGTAGGCAGCAATAGGTGCTGCTAGGTGCAGCACAAGCTGCCGATGAGAAGTGGCCGAAACCCAGCATGCGTTGGCAGCACGTGCTGCTGAAAACGAGGAGTTGGGGGCTATGGCGTGCAATTTCTATGGCGCTGAAGTTAAACCCCGCAAGTGCGTGAGTAGCTAGAGACACGAAGAGGAAAATTTCTATCTCTCTGGTCCCTCAATCGGAGGACTCGATTGTAACAAAGTATGATACTGATGCATGGAAGGGTAATGGCTAGCCAACAGTTCAGCGCTTCGAAAAAATTGTGATAAAGAGTTGTAAAGATGGTTTCCAACTGAGATGAGACTAATAACCACGGTTCAACTGCAAGATAACACAACTTACTCACCCGCGCAACAGTACCTAAAGTATGCCTTCTGTAGCCGCTAAGGTCAAGCCCACGTTGGGATCGTTCTGCGCGTTGATGGAGGGGGAGGGCGTATACCGTGTGACGGTTGGAAGGAGCGGGACACCCATCCAAGCGATCAGGATTAGACTCACGCTGTGATCATCGCAGAGGTACCGCGGCTTTGTGCGCTGGGGAGGCGTGACCTTTCCCTTGTAGTACTATTTTCTTCCGTTTCCGGGCCCAAAAACCCGGAAACGGAAACGGAACGGAACAGCTCAAAAAGTACCGGAAATACGGAAACGGAATCGGAAACGGAACAGTTCCGCACAGCCCTGGTGATTGTAATAGTAGTGCCTCGTTTCCAGTCGAAATGGTCACGACTCCAGCTCTGATTCCCTTCTCAGAAAGCTAAAAAATGGCAAGGGGGGAAGAAGAGCACATATTGTGCTCGGAAAATTGTTTTTGCGGCCGTCTTTTCTTTTTGAGTCCGAGCTATTTTCACAGAAGTGCTATAGCGGAGCTACAGACGGACCAGGAAATCTGTAGTCGAATCTAGGATAGTTTGATACATTCATCGTAAGAGGGTTTAAAAATCATTATTGTGGCGAAGATTATGAAGCGAAGCGTGTCGCACCGGTCTGACACGCAGTTCGAAGTGGTAGTCAACGCGTGTCCCACTGGTGAGACAAGTGTTCGTGATGGGGGAGTAGTCCAACCTCAGAATCGTTTTCCTGCTCTTCTGCCTTTTTTGAAAACTGTTCCAAGCTGTTTCCAACGGTATCTTTGTAATCAAACAAGACCCCTGGGAGCGGAGTTATGGCCCTCAAAAACTGCTTGAAACTCAGCGGCGAAAGTTAGGTGGACAAGTTGTCTGAGGCTTGTAACTTCCGTCATTTTCAACCAATGTATGCGAGTGAGTGAAGGCTGGGAATGAAGGGAAGAACAGTGCTATTGCTCCAAAGCCATCGCTCATTCTGCCACTGTTGCGCTCGAAGGGTAGTCTAAGTGGGCGTGGCAAAGTGGCTTCTTGCTTTGGGTTCGCCAGGGTGGCTTCTTCCTATACATATACCGCTTACCCGAGGGTGTTGAGAGTTCGCACTTAGCAGATGTTATGTAGGGCGCGTCTACTTCGCAAATATGTGGAAATCTCAGATTTCATCCCTGAGGTTTGACTGCGCCTTTAAAGACAGTTTCCACAATAAATTCGTTCCTCGGTTTTTGGCCGGAAATCGAATGTTCAGGGTCTAATTGGAGCACTGGGTCGAAACAACGAACGAAAACGAGTCCGAAAAAACTCCATGCTGCTCCGGAGTCCGCTCGCGCTAACCCTTCCGCTCGTGGTCGAGTTTTTCGAGGAACAGTTTGTTCCGCTTCTGCATTAGCATTGGAGCGCGAGCGCGGCTGAGTTTTAGCATTGGGGCGCATTTGCTCACGCTGTCTACTTCAGGCCCATTCCCGCGCAACTTATCCACCGTTGAAATGTGGCTTTCAAGAAGAAGAGCTGATTTCGGATGTTTCGCAGCGTTTTTCATGATTCTTTCTTCACTGATGAAACAGTCAGACTCTAAACCTTCGTTTTCTGGTGAAAACTCGAAAACGAGTTTTATCGTGGACACTGTCTTCAAAGGCATTGTACGCCCATACGCCCAGGAAACCGTATATTATTTTCCCATGTTTTTCTATAGCTTGGCCTCTCTAGTGAACGAAAATTTCAAAAGGGTCCATGAAAAACCTTCATTTATGGAAAAACGTCAGCCTGATCACACTGTGAAACTGAACTCAAATTTCACGCTAAAACTTTTTTCCCACTTTTTCTGCATTTATAGATCACGCCATTGTCAGTTTCAAAGTTTTTCTGAATGTAGAGTTTGTGCCTAAACTGTTTATCATGTTGTTTGACGGTCGCATCAACATTCGATGAGAAGTGGTAGATGACCGGTGAGAACTGGTCGCGGATCCTCATCTTTAACCCCGCCCAACCTAATAACACTACGTTTTCGACGTGCCGAAGTTTACCGTTGTGGTCTACCGGGCTGATTCATGAAATGGAGCCTGCAAAGAGGAAAGTGGTTTCTAGCGCGAACCATGTCTTTGAGTGAAAAAAATGGGAAGTACGTCCCATCGGCTGTGCATGGTCCTAGATGTGGACCTCTCTGATTTCTCGTGGTAGTCGAACTGAGGGCTAGCTTCTCTACACCGTAGAAAATTGAGAAAGTGTTTTTCATATGAGGTTTGTCTCCACAATACCTAAAATCCGTTGAGGGGATGTGACATTGATTGTTCACGCCTAATGAAAACTGCCTCATTTCTCACTGAATCAATCTTTTCCGTCGAATCACTCTAGGAATTTTGCAAAGAACCTATTCTGCATTTTTAATCTTCACTATCTATGTTATTTTCCAGAACCTTGCATCGAGAGCAACGACCTAATATCAAGCTTCGATGTTAATCCCATCCCCGATGCGGGTGATCATCCGCGCTTTATACCTGCGTATACTCCTTCACAACTGAGGTGTATATTCTTCACGGAATCATATCGATCGTTTTAAAGCCAAGTAACACTGGTTTTTCAGATCCCTCAATATTCGTCGCCTTGAAGAAGCAGTTTATCGTCGGCTTATGATGCTGCTCAATTTTTATAGAACAAATCGCCGCGCACAGTGAGACCTTTTGCTTGAATGTGATTGTTAGGTTGTTCGGAATGTTCTTCATCTAAAGATGATTAGTGAGGCCTGACGGGAGGCCTCACTACTCATCTTGAGATGAAGAACATTCCGAACAACCTGTGCAACTGAGGGTACCACCCACTTTACAAAATCGTCTTCGGTGCATTCAAATTCATCCCACAGATCAATCTGGAATAACTCGCTTGGTAAGCACTCGCGTTTGCGGCAGGGATTCTCACCGAACACTTTCGTACGGTTCCTGATTTAAAGGAATTTTCTCTCGCTTGAATGCATGGAACTTGCAGCAAAGCAGCACACATTTGGCCGCCTTGGCCAAATATGTAGTAGCTGCTATTTCTCGATTGACACATTTCTATTAGCGAATTATCCAACAAATCGTACTCGGATATGAGTATATGTGTTCCATATCAACTCAAAATTCAACGCTGAGTGGTTCAGGTTTCGGTGTAGGCTGCAGATGGAGCTTCACCACTAGCGCGGCCCCAGGAAGATACCGGGAGGCACCTCCAAGTTGGGCAGCTACGGTCCCAGAACGCGACGATGCACACGAGATGGGACCGCAGTCTTCCGAGATGCCTGACATTGCGCGGCTAAATATGGGGTATTTTGCGGTCAAATGTGGGCTACTTCGCGGCCAAATGCGGGTAATTTCATGCTATCTCGAGCAGGCAGGCATGTCGCGGCCAGCTCCATGTAATTTCTGTGCAAAATTCATCCGAGTTGGGGCACGTGTATCGCACACATTTCTCGTGTATTCGTCAATTTTGGCACGTCCAACCTGCTCGTACCTGAGGCTGCCGCTCTTTCACAGATCCCAGAACTTTCCAAAAAAAACCTTATCTAGTACTCTTACAATTCGGTGCTACTCAGAAGTCTTCAAAACAATTACAGGAGATTCGGTACTGCTCCCAGAACGACGAAAGCAACAGATGGCATAGGTGATTGGTACAGAGACACGGTTTTAGCCGATACTGCTACTCAAGCAACATCGAATGGTATGTCAGTAAGAAAAGGAGCTCAATGTACTTCAATGCTGAATACACTTTATGACTCGTGAAAACCATTCAGAGCATCAGCCTGGTTATTCTTCGCAATTCTGTCCACCTTAGCAAGTTGGCAACAACGAAGGAAATATGCACCCCTTTCATGGAAATGAAGTATTTTTGGAGCAGGATTCGCAATTGAAACGGTTATTAGGTTCCCCTGGCAAAGTGTTGATTTGACCCATAATATAGCGAGAATAAAAGAGAAAAAGATCGAGAAAACGCCACAAACAAGGTGCGACAGGGTGTCGATTCTGGCAAATCACCTGAGACTGGCACCCACCTCCCAAATGGCGAGTTCGTAACCTGTGAGAGGCTTTTCTGAAACGAAAATGTTCACGAGGAGAATCGTTATTCTGCTTTTCCACCTATTTTGAAGCCGGTCCCATTCTGATTCCAATGGTGTTTTTGGAATCGTACAAGACCTTCTGGGAACGGAGTTATGGTCCCTCAAAAGTTGAGCTAAGGAAGCATGGTGGACGAGTTGTCCGAGGCTTGTACCTTCCGTCTCTTGCAGCCGATGTATGCCAGCTGACCTGAGTAGAGAGAGAAGTTGGGAATAAAGGGAAGAACGGGGCTATTGATCAGGAACTATCGCTCATTTCACAATCTCGAGCATTCATTTGTTCACGTCGGTGGGCGTGGAAAGTGCATCTGGGTGTGACGAGCTGACGGGTGTCCAGCTTTGGGCCCGTAGGGGACCGTTCCGAGCTCATTTTTCTTATAGTTTTTTCAACGTTAGGGTTGCGCTAGGCCCCGAAGCTGCCGATCTCCACCAAAAAAACAGACATGGTTTTTATCGTGGGCACTGCCTTTAAGCAGTTCCAACTTGACTAGTTTCAGTTTCGTTTTTTCGACAGTACTAGTAGGCGACCCGGCCGTCTGCAAAGAAATATAATGTAATTATGTCTACTTCTAAGGAAGTTTTCAAATCTACGCATGTGGATGCTACGGTGGTCTTTAAAGGCACAGTACACCCTCAGATATGAATTTTGATATTTTCGTGTATTCGTGTAGAAAACCCCTCCTGTATAAAGTGTGCCAAATGCGAGATCAAAATTCCTCCAAATAAGCGAGATATAAGTGACCACCACAGGCCCGGCCCCCTTCCTGATTTTCGATCTGAATAGCGGCTAGACGTATGGATGATTTTCAACCGACTCGTCGTTCTTTACTCCCTTTCTGATCTATCTCCTCATCCTGTTCTGCTATCGTGCCGCGACTGCGAATGAAGAGAACTACAGGTCTGAGACAACTCGTCCACCAAATTTTCGCCCTCGAAGTATAGGAATTTTCGAGGAGCCATAACTCCCTTTGTAAGGGGGCTTGAGCGATTTCAGAGATACCATTGTGATCAGAGTGTGACCCCCTCCAAGATCAGCATAAAACCTTAAAAATTATTTTTTGGGTGTCCTAAGCCTTTAAGCCCGATGATGGAGGGTTTTCTCAGTGGGTCTGAATGTTTACAAAGAATTAGGCAAAATTTATATTTCACGCCATTTTTCGGCAATGTCAAATCCTTGACCTTACCCGCGGAGCCTAACCTTTTGGAAATTGAGCCCAAAAAACGGAAAACGATTTTCCCGCGAACGATGCCTTCGAAGGTTTTGCAGCCAGTTTCGACATCGAGAGAAATGGAGATTTCGTACCCACACTAACATACAAACCACTCAGGAGTTCCTATAAGGGTCAAGCACCCCGTCGGACAAATTGCTCTCGTTGATGCGACCCCCTCCATTCGTGGCAAAGTTTTGTGACCGCTCCCTAAAAATGGCCCCGCTGAATTCAAGGTAGACCCGCCCACTTTGCTGAAGATTTAAATGTTCGTCAAAATTGTAATTGTCCAAATAGCGAAAGATGGTTTCGGGGGACTTCCAGTGTCATTTACATTACTCTTGCGAGCCGTAGCCCAGCGGTTCGATGAAATTGACCCAGTATTGAAACGAAAAAAAGCAAAGCCGCTAATGTAGAGTGGAAAACAGAAAAATTAGCCCGTTGGAAAAGTGGTGTAAAAAGACCGTTTTTTTTTTCCAAAAGGCCTTTTCAGCCTTGGTTTTCACTTTTAAAAGGGGGCAGTCGAGCATATGATGCATCTACTAAATGGTTATAGAAAACTACATTAGCTGGATTTTTTCAAAGCATTTTTTTTTTCGAGAGGGGGTCTTCTTCTGCAGCCTCAAAGTGTTTTTTGTCATAGATTGAGGAACTGGGCGGCCTTCACAGAATTCGTCCAAACGTCCATTGTAGTTAGGGAGGTAGGTCTCTTCGGGCACATGAACAAGTGCGCCATGTCGTGTCCGGGAGCACCACAGTCCGGGCATGCGTCTGGTCGGCTGCTGTCGATCTTGTTGACGTAAGACATGGGCAGAATAGAGCGATCACATGATTCGACTGTCTCAGAACATTAATATACATCTGCTGTGCCTGGAGTTCACAATGCTCTTTGCCTGGCAATATGCAAGCCTCCGCGTGAAGATGTTCTATTGGGGAGCTCCTTGCGCAACCGGTAGCCATTCTAAGCGCAGCATTCTGTACACGCTGCAGCTATACCCTGTCCCAAACGAGATGGCAAGCCTAGAGTCCAAAGAAGCAGCGCGCCGCCCTCTGCGTCTCTGACATCATCAGCGACCTGAAGCACCTGGATCGATGTTAAAGCTGTCTGAGAAACTATAGAGATTGCAGCCAAACAATGAAGTGATATAATCAGACAAGTTGAAACAGCTCGGTTGTATCGAGTCTACGGTGAAATCGACGGATTGGACGACTCTGTGCGCTCCGACCTGTTATCCATATCCTGTAAAACTTTTCCTGCCACGAGAAGAACAAAATATGTATTGCGAGTGAATATCATGAGCATTTCGAGAGAAAAGAACGCAAAAGAGCAATGGAGTATGGAAGAAAATGAAGTGAGAGAGTTAAAAAACGTACAAAAATACGAATATGTCAGACGCAGAGGGCGGCGCGCTGGTTCTTTGGGCTCTAAGCTTGCCATCTCGTTTGGGACAGGGTATACCAGAAGCTGTCAGACACCAGGTGCTGCCACACTGGTGCCGCATATTCCAGAGCCGGATGAAGTATTGCTCTTTAGGTTCTCAGTAGTCTCTCGGCTGCTTCCCCATGATGTTCCTCCGAGAGCTCTTAGGATACTAGGCCTAGCCTTGACGAGTTTGTCTCTGTTCGGCGTTTTGGTGAAACTTCAGTGACGGACCAAGCAGCTTGGGGAATCTTACTGCTGGCAAACGGTTACCATCCCATCTGACATCTGGGTGGGCACTGTGTTCCTTGGTGTTTGTTGTGAACACTGATACAGAAAACATTGCAGCAGAAACCGTGAGCATCATATTATCGAGGAAGAGCTTCAACTCGACGAGATAGGCGCTGATCTTGTTAGCGGCTACCTGCAGGTCACGGTCCTGGCACATGATGGTGATGTCGTCGGCGTTCATAACAATCTTTATATCCTGTGGTGGCTCGGGTAGGTCCTCAAGACACAGGCTGAATAGGGCAGGGGACAACACTCCGCCCTGCGGAACACTGGCTGTCTGTCATCCTTTCGAGATTCCTCACCTTAGGTGAGGTAGAAAATCACAAAAAATGAGAAAAAATCCAGGTAATGCAGCTTTTGATAACCATTCAGTAGATACATCTGATGTTCGACTGCCGTCTTCAAAGAGTGATGCCCACGGCCAATTGAAAAAAACGGTTTTTTTTACCGGACCATTGACTTTTACCGAACCATTGAGTTGCGGCCCGTATGAGTAATGCATATGACACTGGAATGCCCCCAAAAACCAATTTTTCGCTATTTGGACAATTTCAGTTTTGGTGAGTATTTAGATCACCACAGGTTGACAAACAAATCTGAACTACTTTGGTTTTGTAAGAAACATTCTATGGTGGAGCTGAGTTGAAACGAAAAAAAAAACGAATCGAAAGAAATCCGGCGGTGCGACCCCCCAATCTCTCAAGCTTGTTGGTGACCCCCCACTTTGAGAAATTTCCAACATTTCTTGACCCGGGTTCCTACCCTTGGGGGAGAGCCGGGAAAACTTCATATCAAGCCAGAATTCAGAAGTCCCGCGTCTTCAGTCCATGAGCAAGAATCGAAGGTCGGTGCCCTCTACCACTCCCTCAACGGATCCGAAGTTTTTCTCCCGAAAATGCAGTTTTACTGGTCCTTTTCGCCACTATCCTCTTGGATTACCAGTGCAAAAAACACCGATAAATTAATAAGCGGTTCTCAGAGCACTGTCAAAGTGCGATTTTTGTGTTACCATCAAGAAAATGGGAAACAGCTTGTACCTCACTATCTTTGTGGCGGAGCGGTTTTCTTCATTTACACTAACGTTTTCTGCAAAACAACCACTCTAATCCCACGATAAAAATATCATGGCTGCGCCGAGGCTTCCCTAAATTACGAAGTGGAAAATAGGTCAGCGATTAGGGATCAGCTTGGACTGTGCCCATGAGGACAGTGTGGGCCCGGTCACATTTATAGACGCGAAAGTGACTGAAGCCGTAAACAGGGAAACAGCTCGAATCTAACATTAACGCACAATTTATTCAAAAAAATTAACCAGTAACACTTTTACATTTCTGAGATGAATGAAAGAAAACCGGGACAACACCGCATTTCGAACGCTGACAGTGACTAACGCTGCCTTCCAAAGTGAAAAAAACGCCATGAGTCACCCAGTAACTGTTACAGTTAACAAACAAGGTGAAGCTTGGCTACAATGAAAATGAAAATAATTCAAGCTAAACAGAAAATCCGAACCCTGGGAAAAAGGCTTCCCTACGTTCTCCTCCATTTTTGGACATCGTATTCGAGAAATCTTCCGAGATGTAATAAGGCATTACTGAACAGAGGACATCAGCTAATGGAGAGACAGCAAAGAACACCAGAAAGTGCACTGGACCGCAAATTTCACCAGCAGAACACAAAACAGACAATTTTTCACGTACTGAGGGATGTCCGAATTTAACCCGAAACGACCGGCAAAACCGGTACACCTACACAAGCAGAGTAAAACAACACAACAAAACCGGTTAATAGGACAACTATGCAAGCCGAGCACATCTCGGCACTTCACGAGACCTTAGCGAAAGCAGTACGTCAGGAGCAACTGTCTAGCGAGCCGCCGTGGCAGTTGCCTCCTTATTCGGAATCATAATGCGCGGTTTGACCATCGAGGAAGTACGCACCGACGAATCCTTATGAACCTCATACCTGACAAATAATCAGGAATGAGGAAAGACCCGAAACAGAGCCAGTGCTACTACTGACTCACCTAAGAGGTTCTGAATCAGGTATGTCGAGCTTGGCCTTCAACACAAGTCCAATACGAGTATTCACATCATCACGTGTAGCATCACGAGTCCATAACGAGACCTAAACCACGAAACTAAAGGATTCGTAACATGTAAGTACCGGACGATGGTTCAAGAAGACTGCAGAACCAAAAAACGCTTCAAAATTCTTTTTTTTTTGCCTTGAAAAGCCTTACAGATCCAAAGTTTTGATTTCTCCCGCAAATTTTCTTTCCGTGTTTTTTTTTCTCGCCCCTTTGGAATAACTCTGTCAGATTTGGCTTTCCGGTGGTCAGAAAAAAATACTGCTAGGATCCCCTCATCAAGATCAACGAGATGGTGTTAAAATTCCACTGATATCTTAAACTATAAAGGCTATAAAACCGCGAAAATCTGATGGTTTCTACGCGTGCTGGTGCGGAGCGGTGGTTGAAGACGGTGAGAGAGCGCATGACAGACGGAGGGAGCAGAATCGCCCGAGCTGCTCGCCCCATGAGTCGTGATTATTACGACGTTTCGCAGAGGATACCTTAATTATACGTATGTTGCTCCTTCCAAAACACGTTTTGACTCGTCAGAATGAAGGTGCCGGCCGGGCGTCCTGAACGTGTTATGGAAGGAGCAACCTACCTATAATTAAGGTATAGTTTAAGATATCAATGAAATTTGAATACCGTCTTGTAGACCTTGATGGAACGATTCTAGCAATAACTTACTCGCCCCCGAAAGACCTAATCTGACAGAGGTATTCCATAGGGCGAGGAAAACGCGAAAACGCGTTTTTTGCTGATTTGCCAAGTTTGAGGGTGGGTATTGTATTCGATGACTTTCCGCCCTTCGTAACTAAGGAAGCAATGTGCGATGACAGAGAAGGGCTATTCCAAATCGTGAATTCCGAGAAGCCAGGCCGTAAGATCCCAGCAATGTCCTCGGTAGGGCTGATACCCACTCACCGAAAAGTCGTACGTTTACAACGATCAACCCATCTACGACCGCGTATTTCATCACAGAAACGTGCTTTTCAAATATTGAATTCCTCATCACAGGCAACGTCCGAATAGAAAGCTTGATCGATATGTTTCCCTCCCCTCACCAAAAAGTCGCAAACCTTTGTTTGAAAATTTGCTTGGACTGCCATAGAAACAAAGGCTCCAAAAACCATTTTGAAGTAAGCTTATAGCTCATTTTTTTTCAGTTCTGTATGCTGTCAGCTTTTTGGGAAAGAAAAAATCGTTTGAATTTTGTTGTAATTAGTCTGGAAGCGTGCCAACAATTACAGAACCAAAATATCGACTTTTTGTCTAAATTTCCACCCCTGCCCTTTATCGTGAGCCCAACATTCAGTTCATAACAAGATGGACTCCTAGAGAATAAGAAACGGTTGGCTAACGAGAGAAATTGCACCGAAACTTATCATTAGATATCAAACTCTCAAAAATTCTGCTTAAAGACACAGTCCAACCTCAAATCGATTTTTCGTTTTTCTACCTATCTTGGAGAAAATTTCACACTGATCACAATGGTGTCTCCAGAATCGCTCAGAACTCACTACGAACGGAGTTACGGCACCTCAAAGATCTCGATTTTGAACGGCTAGAAGTTCGCGGAAGAGTTGTCTCGAGCCTGTATTTTCTCGTTATTCGCAGCTATCGTTCTGAAGCAGGCCACAATATTAAGCCAGGCAAAAAACAAATCGAAGAAAATAGGTTTTGAATAAAATCATTCGCGCGTCTCTCCCCTATTTAGGTAGGAAACCTGGCAGTGGGCGTTACCCATTTTTCTTTCAAGGGGGCGTGGCCGACTTTTTCCTGGCTTTTTCTCGCTCATTTGAGCGAACTGAGATTTCGCGCTTTGGTTGCTATTGGCGGCGACCGGACCATAGTATCAAAATTTACCTCTCAGGTTGGACTGTGCCTCTAATCCTGAGTTTCACACGAAATAATATCTCCAGACCTGAATGCTAGAGAAAAAATGCTCCCAGTGGTTGAGCTGCCTCGAATCCCACTTGAGTGCGATACTGGCGCACGATGATACGATAACGCGCTCCACGGCGACTGAGGGTTACGATAGCACAGAATACCGGCTGCTGAAATCCGCTTTGTGCTGAGCTTCAATTAAATTTGCAGTCGTATTACTTCGAAAACAGTACTTTTAGAGATTCACATCACAACGTTTAGGAAACAACATTTTCAGAAAAAAAAATCTCCGTCTTGGAGAGGATGGCAGAGCCACGCGCGAACTGCGGTGAAAGCGACGCAACCGCTCGCAGGTTAACGATGCTATAGAGCCATGAACTCAACTACCTTATCGCCTTTCTGCCGCACATTCACAACAGCTCCACATATGTACTCGCCCAAGTCCTCGAACTGTTCTCCAATAATTGCCATAAGGAGTTCCAACCAATAATGGTCGAGCAATTGCGATCGCCTCTAAAACACTGCTACTAGGAACTTCCGCTAAACTAAAGCCATAACAACGTAGACAAGGTTGAGCAGGCTTGCCAATCGGCGCGACGGGGCTCTTGAAATTTTTCGAAAAAAATAACTGGGGGCTCGTGAATTTTTTTGGAGAAAAAAAAGAGAATTTTCTCCGAACCACTTGGTAAGCTAAAATGAGGAAGTAATAGTCGTCCGGGGTTACTCGGTGTGCAGCATACAAATTTGGTGTATATTTGCAGAAAGAGGATCGTACAAATTTTCCAAATGTTTTTAAATTTTTGGTCAAGGAGAGGGGGGTCGCAGCTCCACCAAAAATTGGCACGACCGCCTGCTTAACCCTGCTCAAATTCAACCTAGAAATTTCAACATCTTTTAGAGTTATCCTCCGTTCCCCCGCTACTCGCAGGGTTGGGCACAACTATCACTATCGCAGCATGTAACGTCTACAATAAGAGCTATACTATGACTATCTGTCCATCGATATTCTAGTACTCGAAACTTTGAGCCACTGGCAGCACTGAAACCTGGTCGTGAATCTCGTGTCTAAATCCAATTCTGGCTGTGAAATTTAAAAACTGTCAGTATATTTGAAACCATACTACTTTCGTGAAATAGGACCTTATGCACCTAGGGGCATACATAGTATGGGACAGTAAAACAAAAAACTAATCCTGACAGTGTATACCCCTATTCAAGATTGTCCCGTTTACCTCTGATGCAGACAGAGCTCAGACACTCTCTATCCATCCGCAGCTCAGACCCCCTGTGGAACCCAAGCCCGTACCGAACTCTGGCAGTCACCGCTTGCCACTGATAAGCATCACCTTAATCTACACAACCATCAAGGCATGGCGTGCGACAGCAGCTGTTTTGCGGTCCACAATTATTCGCAGCGAAAAATTTTGAAATCATCCGAACCGAAAATGCAAAAAAAATAATGAAGCCAATCTCAAAAATAATTATTCCCATTCACATTTCTCGTGGGCGCATACGACGCAGCGCAGGCTGCTGAGGTGTCCGCAGCCATCTGTTTCGTGGTTACCCCCACAATAAGTGAAGAACTTACCTGCTTATCGACAACAACAAGCCAGCGGCCGCCTTTAACATTGCTATCATCCTCCCACATCGGCTTAATACCCTGAAAGACCATTCCATTTCAACATAGCTGAATCCTATAATCTTTGATCTGCAGTCAAAACAGAATACCTCTTTGAAAAGGTAGTAATCGGAACCCCAGTTGAGACCACTTGCAGTCTGTATGTGATTGTACAGGGCCCAAAAGTCTTCAACAGTGTCGAATAGTGAGACCATCTGAAGCAAAATTGCATATATGAAATGTAAAATCGCTAAATTGCGACATTAATGAGCCAAAATATTACATGTATTCGAACAGTTCAAGCATTTTTTTCTCCATTCAACCGACTTTTGATGCTACAAAAGACTACTTCTCCCCTCCAAAACTGTACAAAAAGGTTTAATGGAATGAAAACGTCTTTATGACAAATAAATGTGGGTGGATATTATCCTAACGTAACAAATGGTATATCTAAAAAACACCGGACTCTCATCTCAACCCACACAGAACTCCGGCAAACCAGGAGAGGGCAAAAGCACAGGCGAATAAAAGATAATTGAAAGAACTCTGCATTTGAGCTTTACTAACTAACCTTGAGGCAGTCCTCCCATTCCTTGTTTCTATCTGCTTTCAGATACCACAAGGCCCATCGCGACTGCAACGGATGACGAATAAGCAGCTCCTGCGGCAGTCCGACAACTGAGTCACCGGCACCTTTATGCTGTAAATAAAGACCTCATAATAATATGCTACAGTCTTTCCTTTCTGATCTCAGCACGAGGAGTGATGTATCACTCCTGCCAGATCTCGGCCAATCTCGTGAGATACCGCAGATTTAAATTTCTGAAAGGGGATGGTCTGCAGAAACCATTGAGTATGCAACTACTTATTAGGGGAACGATCTTAGCGCTGCAGGAATAGAAGCCTCGAGCCCAAACGCGGACCTAAAAAATTATAGCTCGAAACGGCAAGAGTAGTCAAAAATAGCATTTTCCCCCAGACCAAGTTCGTCTAGGAATGTGATCTGTGGCGCTCAACACGAATAAGAGATTGGTTTTCGCTAGTTCTCGGGCGACCATGATAGGTCGCTGTAGAAAACACGGCAATATTCCAACCGTAACCTAGAGTTGACGTCATAAAAGCTAAAGACAAACCTCACATTCGTGTTCAACCCCTTCCCCTCCAGTGCCCGAATAATCCCCTACACAAAATTTTGACGAAGAAAGATCTGTCTTCCAACCGCATCAAGCTTTGAGCTTTTTCTAGATCTCGGTTCAGGCTCGTCACACAAATTTCACCACTAGAAGCATGGGTATCTTTGTCAGACATACATCATTTTGCTCTTCGGACTACTTTAGACTGGCTACTCCTGTAATAGATTTCTAGGGTACGAATTCTGAGTAAATCACTGATCGCGCCATGAATCCAAGGTCTTGTTGAGAGGTCTCCGAACGGAAATTTCCTGCATTATAACCCCCACATTCAATGCGTCGAATATGCATTCAACTCGAAGACAAGGCGGTTTCGTGCACAGCCAAGGAACGCGCTGCTAGAGGAGCACGCAATCCTAATATGTTTTAATTACAGCGAATGGCCGAACAAATAGTACGTTAAACGCGTGAACGATACTCAACGACAAGACTATTTTCGAAAAAAGGAATGCATACGACGCACATCTGAGGTGGCACTCACTCAGAAAATCGCCGCATTCCATGCGTGTTCAATATCCTTTCAACTCGCGTGACCACACACATCGAAAGGCTCTAGGGTAGGGGCACGTGCTCCAAACAGCAGCACGTGCTGCAGAAGTTTATCGCAGATGCACGTGCTGCAAATTGTGATAGCAAGAGCACATGTTGCAAGATAGTCCAGCGCTATCAAAGCAGCACACCGACACGCGACCCTGCCAGCTCGCCGAGCACCATCTCGAGCCGTCAGGGGTTGGACCACGTGTCCAGCGGCTAGGAGCGCCAAGTACCGCTAACTTGGGTAATTAAATCAGCGAAGTCACCGACATCTGAGTCCTGCCTCAAGAGTGCGTTGTATGCTTTCCTTTTTTAGAAAATCGTTTTGTCATCAAGTTGAATGAGTATCATGCACGCATTGAACGTTTTATTTGTTGGAGCACGTGCTGTAAATTGAAACACAATAGGAGCACGTACTTCCTTGGCAGAATGTTCCCTGACTGCGCTCGGAACCGCCTTGTCTTCGGTTTGAATGCAGATTCGACACGCACGGAATGCGGCGATTGAATGAGCAGATGTGGGATGCGTCGCCTGTTCAATTTCCCGAGTTTGCGGCTCTTATCCGCTGGCGGACCCCGATGGTACTCAGCGAGCTAGCCGCGCAGCATGTCGGAGTTCCGACCGAGCCGTGGGTCGGAGTGCTGCTACGATGGCGCTGGACTACCTTGCAGCACGTGCTCCTGCGATGAAACGTTGAAGCACGTGCCCCTGCGGTAGAGTCTTTCGATGAGATTGGTCACCCAAGCTGAATGCAAATTCGACTCGCATCAAATGCGATTTCCTGAGTAAAGCCTCTTTCACAGTCATTTTTACGTCTGGCGTCAGGCAGTCCTACCAGACGTCGCGTGCGGCGCACACCAGGTCTGTGGTAGAGCAACCGATAGTATCGATCATGCTACATCAACGGTAAAATTTCGCACCGATGTTGAAAGCCGCCTTGCGACGTCGATCATCCGGCGTCGCACTTCAGCACTCAACGATCTTGCGAGCCTATCCTATAACGTGTCGGATGGCGTCGTCCGACAAACTGTAAAAGGAGCCTAAGGCTGCTCATCACAGACAGTTCCTCGCTCGGCACGTAAGCCAGTCCTGGGAAGTGACCTCAAGCGAGCCTTCGAGCAAAGCCGAGGATGATTTTGACCACCCATGGGTCTCTCACGATGTCCCTGCTGCCTTCCTGCAGTTGGTATGGCCTCTTAAGTACGAACCGTAGCAAAGAACTATCCACGCGTGCAAGCTTGCATGCGAGGACGCCAAGAGCACGTAGACTCTGGCAAACCCCTAGTGACCTGTGGATTTTGATTATCACCAGCAGCGGAGCGGTGGGCCTCGGTGAAATATAACTAATGATAAGGAGGTTCCGGCGAAAAAGCCTCCGCTCCGAGCTGTAATAATCGAAAACATGAGTTCACTTGAACTGAAACAGAGTTTTTCTTGCTTGTCTCTCATCACTTAGTAAGTCTGACTTATTTGGAATTTTTGCATATGCCCCTGAGGGCGTTTTCGGCTAAAACCGAGTCTATTTACGTTATCGCTATTTGAATCGCCTCATTCTTCGGATTCATGGTTCAGCGCCACAATTTTCACATCAGTCGAGGTCTTTATACTTTCACGTATTCGTCGCTGAGAGTGTAGAGAAGTCGATCATCACAGGAACTGCTTTCCGAATATCGAGTTCCTCATCACAAGAAATGCGCAACATGTGTTCGTTCGATATGTTTCCCTTCCCTACATCTGTCATAAAATTTCGTGGTCAATATGCAGCTGTGCTTTAAAGCAGTATCTGAACGTTTGCTTAGAAATTGCTTGGACTGCCATAGAATCAATGGCTTATCGATATCGATTTTTTTCGTCTAAACGTCCACGCCTGCCCTTTATCGTGAGCCCAACATTCAGTTTATAATGAGATGGATCCCTAGAAGATAAAAACGGTGGGGAAAGAAGAGAAATAGTACCTAAACTCTTACTGACAGCGGAAATCGACAACGCGACTTAGACATGGGTTTATTAGATATCAAATGCTGAATGCTGAAGAAAAAGCACCCCAGAGGCTGACCTCGCCCTCACACCCCACTTGAGTGCGATGCTCTAGCGCTCGATGAGACGATAACGCGCTCCACGGTGAATGTGAGGGTTACGGTAGCACAAGATCACGGCTGCTCCCACACTCGCGGGGATCGGTGGCCGGTTGAGAAGAGTAGAACAGGTAGCGTGACGCCGCTCGAAACAAAAAAAGGGGCGAGAGGCCAGAAAACTCCCCCATTCATGCCAAAAACCACCGACCCTACAATGTCACGTCACAGTTGACCCGTTCACACCGAAAACTCTGCCTGATCACCTCCCACCGACCACTCAGTGTGACGTCACACCCACGTGTTTGCACCGTAAGTTTCGCCCGATCGCCTCCAACCGACCACAACCTACCACTCCTGCAGTCGCAGGCGTCGGTGGCAGGTTGAGAGGCAGGATTGGCGATTCAAGCTGCCACCGACGCCGGCCAGAGCGTCGATATCCTGAACAATGTCAGCCGTGACAAGCACAAATACCTCAAATTCCAGTGCAGCGTACACAACGTGAGCTGCCATTTCCTTGTTCTACACGAGCGAGTTTTGGAGAAAAACAGTGCGGACGTTGCAGCACGTTGCCTCAAAAACTCCGCCAGATATGAGACACTACCACGAAAACTTCGGCAGTTATGAGTCATGCCGAAACCTCCGCCGATCAGCCAGATCCGATCAATTTGATGGGGAAAGGGGCGTTTTAACCGGCCACCGAGACCCGCGATTGCCTAAGGCCCCCGTCATAGTCGGCCAAAAGCGGCCGTCCTAGTCCCACCCGGTCGATAGGTATGAGAAGCACGCGAAATGGGTGAGAAATCAAGTGATAAAAATCATTCTCGAATGGCAAAATCGCCCTATGATGTGACAAAATTTGACCCCAACTGATAAAATCATATGGAATGATAAAAATCCACCTGATAGGACCAAGGACGACATAACGTTCATTTCCCAGCGACTCGCAGTCGTATTAACACAATCGTAGATGCGGAGCGGTTGTTTTTCGAAAAATTCCATAATGAAAATGAAGAAATCATGCTCAAAACCGCTCGATTGCTTTGATAGTGATAAAGAAAACTACGAGTAGACGGGAAAGGGAGGTTAGAGAAGGTGGAATTTTTCAGCTGAGAATGATTTTTATCACTTTATTCCTTCCCGTTGTGCGTGTGTCTCATAGATATCGACCGGGTGGGACTAGGACGGCCGGTTTTCGGCCGACTATGACGGGGGCCTAAGTGGTAAAGATAGTTTTGTTTCCTGCGACAGGGATTCTCACCGCGACGCTGATCGGACAGTGACAGCGACAGCATTGCGACTCGCGATGTGTATGTGGTCAACAGAACCTCCGCAAACACAGTTGAGTCCACAAAAAATTCGTTCTTAAATATCATAACTCTACAAAGCCGCGACCCAGCTATTATCTCGTTATATCGGGAGCGGTTGTTTCTCCATTTCTACCGTTCTACTTTCTGTAGATAAACGTACTATTCGAAAAACAGAGAAAAATCGTTTGAGCACCCTCCGACAGTGGCAGCGGACTCCTACAGGAGTCCGCTGGGAGTCCTAGTCTCCCCTGCAATAAGAGTCCTGGTTTTCTCCTGTAGGAGTCGTATGATACTCCTGTAGGAGTCGTATGATACTCCTGTAGGAGTCCTATAATTCTCCTGCAGGAGACCGGAACTTGTACGGTAGCTTGGAGGGATATTCAAATAACGTTTGCTGGAATCAAGCCAAAACCGCCTAGTTCAAAAATTCTTTAAAATCGAAGCATGACCTTCACACTTCCCCGTTGACAGTTTTGCCAACGGCAAGATTAACAATCAGTGTGAACCTGAATGAGCGAATCGGCTCTTCACCCGTTGCGCAAGCCTATCATACGCCGCGCGGGTTCGATCAATCGTTCAACGTGCGCGTTCCAGGTGAACTACCGGAGTTGTTTTGTCCTGTAGGAGACCCAATGGAAGCGATGCGGCAGCGTGTCCTGTAGAAGACCTCTTCGCTTAAGTTAGGTCTCCTACAGGACAAAACATGTCCTGTGGGAGACAGCGATCGCCGTTTTCTCCTGTAGGAGTCCGCTGCCAGTGTCGAAGACCGTAAACCAACAGAGCCGTAAACTGAAAGTTTTGGGTGTGATTGCACCAAACTTCATATTGCACGCATAATACGCCGTTTTTTATTCGGCGTCGTAGACATTTCGCTATTCAGATGACACTAGAATTGGGTCTGCGGAAACTGCGAGTAGCGGGGAAATGAAGGCTACACGATGTTAGCTTTCCAGTTTGAGCATTTTCTTACTCCGCCAACGCGTAGCTAAATGCCTCACACGGAAACCAGAGATGCCAAGGGTTTCGGAGGCATCTAGTCTAATTTTGACACGAGAATTTACGTAAATTACGGAAAGTTTAGCCTCAGTTGGTGAAATTTTAGCTACAGCGCCCGCATATTCTACGTAAATTCTCGCTACAGCACCCGCATATTCTACGCTTAATCTCGTTGCAGCACTCGGTCGATCGACCCACCCAGTCTTGATCTCAACTAGAAAGACGATCCCTGCTGCGATCGAGCGCATCGCCGCTTCTTCCCCACGGCCTGCCGCATCCCAGCGGCCAAAATTGTCTCTAGCAAGGTCTTCCAGAGAGCGACACCGGGTCACCCTCCACGACCACCCACAGAGTGTCAAGTTATTCGTGGGTTGATTGGGCCAGAACTGATCGAACGGCATCCCTGCGCTCCGCGTAGCCAACGCGGGTTAGGATTGCATTTCAACACAGCCTGCCGCTAAATCCGTAGATTCTCGCTACAAAATTATAGCGAGAATATTCGGGTTTAGCGTCAGAGAGAACAATGGATCCAAGATGTTCAACCTACGCGTGTTGGATCTGTGGAGTCGACGTTATGGAGACTCATCAAACGGACATCAATCACTCCATGTGGAGTTTTTTCGTATTGGGAGTGTAGTTGGCTGGCTGCTACACTCCTCCGTATTCTACTTCTACGAGCTGGCGTCGAGAGGAATCCGGGACCGCGCAGCAAGACACCGCGATATCCCTGCTGTCACTGCGGGCTATCTGCCCAACATGCGAGCATTCAATGTGGTGGTTGCCTTGGCTGGGTGCACCTCAAATGTTCGGGATTGTCCAGCTATGATGACTACACTCATGCTTACTGTTGTATGTCTTGCTCTGTAAATCCTCCTAGGGTTCCTCAACATAGTCTTTGCATTTATCAACTCAATATCAATGGCCTACGTGCCAAAATTGCTGAACTCACAGTGTACATAGATCGCACTCAACCTGATGTCATTCTCCTGTAGGAGACCAAGCTTAGCCCATCTTCCCCCTCCCTTCCCCGTCTCCCTGGTTATTTGTCTTATCATATTCCACGTACGTCTCACGGTGGTGGTGTTTCAATATTTGTAAAATCTTCTATCCCTTCTTACCTAATTAATCTACCCACTGATGATGTTGTGGAATGTCTTGGTGTTCATATTGTATTACAAAGTGGCCCCCTTGATAATGTCAACGTCTACATACCCCCATCCACGTCCTGTCCTAACGCGTTTGACCCCTCAAATTACTTACATACTGTCCATACTGCCTTGTCATCTAGTTCGGTTGTAATAGCTGGTGATTTCAATGCTCATTCTCCCTCGTGGTTCTCTCCTCTAGAGCCTGACAATAGAGGTGAACTCATTGAATTATTCGCTGATGATTGTGATCTTGTGCCTATAAATGAGGATTCACCCACTCGTCTTCCGGCAGTGGGTAGGCCTTCCTCACCCGATATCACCTTTGTATCATCCTTGCTAGCTATCTCCTGTAACTGGTCTACCGATGTGGTCCTGGCCAGTGATCATGTTCCCATAATCACGTCATTGCATTTGTCACTCAATAGCTTGCTTGCTCCGTTCTCTGGCTCTCGTTGTAAGTCTTATTCCAATTATCGCAAGGCTAACTGGGACCTATTCAAAGAGGTGTTGCTCAGCCAGGCGGCCGACTACCCGAGGAACGGAACAGTCTACGATAAGGAGAAGTTTATCGTCAAAGCCATCGAACGTGCCTCCAAAGCAGCTATTCCCACTGGACGTGTAAGGACTTTTCACCCAAACGTGCCCAGTGAAGTCCTCGACCTGATCACGATGAGAGACGACAAGCGAAGATCGGATCCCAATGATCCTGCGGTACAGCAGCTGTCGGACAACATCACCGAGCTGCTAAATCAACACAAGCAGCAGCGCTGGAAAGAGCTAACCGAGTCGATTAATTTTGCCGCTGATGCCAGAAAAGCTTGGACAACACTGAAACGAATTTCTGGCAAAAAGATGAGCACGGATCGTAATATGCTCGAGTTCCCGTCTGGAAGATTCGAGCACGGATACAAGGCAGCTTGTCTGCTTGGTAAACTTTTCATCGGCCTCATCGCCTCGTGATATGCATAACAGACGAACAGTACGAGCAATCAGGAAGCTGAACCGGCTGGAAGTCCCTACTATTTCTCCCTCCGCCATCGACAAGATCATCAAATCGATGAAAAATTCGCGTGCAGAGGGACCCGACGGAATATCGGCTGTTCATCTCAAGCATCTTCCTGATCCCTATCATGAATTGCTCTCTGATCTCATATATTCGTCATTCAGTTCTGGTGTTATTCCGGCGCGCTGGAAACAAGCTGTCGTCATTCCCATCGCCAAACCTGGCAAGCCACTGGACAAGGCTGCCTCCCACCGCCCCATCTCCCTCCTTTCCCCCCTAGCCAAGCTTGCAGAAAAGGTTGTCAATCCGCTCCTCCAGAACGCCTTACAGCACAACACTCATCAGCATGGTTTCAAGAAGGAGCATTCCACCATCACTGCCCTGACATCAATCACCGAGCATATCATCGCTGGATTTAATCGCAAGACTCCGGCTGGTAGAAGTCTCGTCGTTGCTATTGATCTCTCGGCTGCATTCGATAGCGTCAGTATCCCGCTCCTATCGAAATCCATCCTGAAATCGGACATGCCCAGTTGGTCTAAAAGATGGATTAATAGCTTTGTCAAAAACCGGTCCATTCGTGTCAAGTTCGACGGACATCTATCGTCTTCGGTCCCATTGAAAGCCGGTGTCCCGCAAGGCGGAGTGTTGTCCCCTAGCCTGTTCTCGCTATTTCTGTCTGATATTCCTGAGCCACCATCTGGCATTAATCTGTGCCTGTACGCTGATGACATCACTATCGTTTGCACGGACTCAGTTATTGACCGAGCCACTGCCACCATGAACAACTACTTACGGACGTTGGCTGTGAATCTCAAATCAAAGTTGCTGACTGTGTCTGCCTCCAAGTCAAGTGTCACACTATGTACGACGGCTACTATCGAACATCGGCTTCATCCCAAGGTCATCTGGGATGGCCACGAGCTGCCACTGTCTAAGCATCCTCGACTACTGGGAGTCTTCCTGGATCCCTCGCTACGATTTCATGAGAATGCGCGAATACGTGCTGCCTCACCCAACTCGCGCAACAACATTCTTCGCGCATTGGCTGGAACCACCTGGGGCAGCACGAAGGAAGTGCTACGTATGACGCAGCCGGTCCTGGAATATGGCGCCCCTATATGGACCAGACATCTCTCTGAATCCTCTTGGTGCAGATTGCAGAGAACACAGAATGCTGCCCTCAGGCTTATCACTGGATGTCTGAGTCGACGCCTATTCCGCATCTTCATCAGGAAGCCGGCCTACTTCCCGTGAAAGAGCACTGCTTACTCCAGTCTCAGCAATTTCTAATAAGTATTGTCAAGAGCCCGACCCATCCAAATTACCATCTTTTGTCGTCTGGCCCCCACCCAAGAGGCATACGCACGCCGCTCAGTGCTTCTCTGTCTGCAGTCGATCAACAACGCTGGGCTACATCCGAGTTATCGCGAAGAAGACTTCAGATGGCTGAGCATACGCGGTTCATGGCAGAGTGTCTGTCTGATGCTCAGCCCAACTTAATCTTTGGCGGCGTGCCCCCACGAGTCGACGACAGCGAAGCTGGACTGCCGAGACGTAGTCCCGAACAATCCTCGCTGGTCTGCGATGCGGTCACTCCAGATATCTAAAGGCCTACACTCATCGGATTGATCAGTCAGTCCCAGATAAAGGCCCCGATTGTGAATGTGCTGGACATGATTCATTGCATCTATTTTCATGTCCGGCCAGGCCTACAACCTTGTCTGCTCGAGATCTATGGTACAAGCCGTGTGAGGTGGCTAGCTTCCTACGCCTCTGATGCGATACTCTGTTCATGGCTGACAAGAAGAAGAAGAGAGAACAATGGTTCGAACGACACAAGAATATGCGGGTTTTAGCTATCGTAGCTAAAACCCTTAAAATCTCGCTACATGGAATGGGGCGGTGTTTCAGGCCGCGCTCTCGGAGGCATCTAGCTACGCATTGGCAGAGCAGTAGTACGTGCTTGCAAGAACGCATTTATCACGCAGTTGTTGCGTGGTTAGTCATTGCTTAAAGGTGAAGGGTTGTGATTCTATGTATTTACGTGCTGTTCTACCTATGGAGCGTGAAGGATTCCATTCTGTTAAGCAAGAATAGAAGGTAGTTTTGCAGCGTATCTTCAATTCTGAACACACCTCACAGCTTTTGTTCGCGTTTCTTCAAGCACATGCTTGGAATCTGTAGTGCTCTATCGAGTTTGCGGTGGACATTAGCCTAGAGGACCGCGTTAGGTAGTGTGAAAGGAGCGCTCGACGAGCTGGCATCGAGAGGAATCCGGGACCGCGCAGCAAGACACCACGATATCCCTGCCGTCACTGCGGGCTGTCTGCCCAACATGCAAGCATTCAATGTGGTGGTTGCCTTGGCTGCGTGCACCTCAAATGTTCGGGATTGTCCAGCTATGATGACTACACTCATGCTTACTGTTGTATGTCTTGCTCTGTGAATCCTCCTAGGGTCCCTAAACATTGTCTAAGCATTTATCAACTCAATATAAATGGCCTGCGTGCCAAACATGCTGAACTCACAGTGTATGTAGATCGCACTCAACCTGATGTCATCCTCCTGCAGGAGGCCAAGCTTAGCACATCTTCCTCCTCCCTCCCCCATCTTCCCGGTTATTTATCCTATCATATTCCACGTACTTCCCATGGCGGTGGTATTTCAACGTTTGTGAAATCATCCATCCCTTCTCACATTATTGCTCTTCCCAAAGATGATGTTGTTGAATGTCTTGGTGTTCATATTGTATTACAAAGTGGCCCTCTTGATATTGTCAATGTCTATATACCCCCCCACCACATCCTGTCCCAATGCGTTTGACCCCACAGATTACTTACATGTTGTCCATGCTGCCTTATCTTCAAGTTCGGTTGTAGTAGCTGGTGATTTTAATGCTCATTCTCCTTCGTGGTTTTCTCCTCTAGAGCCTGACAATGAAGGTGAACTCATTAAGCTTTTCGCTGATGATTGTGATCTTGTTCCCATCATGAGGATTCTCCCACTCGTCTTCCAGCGGTGGGCAGACCCTCCTCACCCGATATCGCGTTTGTATCATCTTCGTTAGCTATTTCCTGTAACTGGTCTACCGATGTGGCGCTGGCCAGTGATCATCTTCCCATTATTACGTCATTGGATCTGTCACTTAATAGTTTGCTTGCTCCGTTCTCTGGCTCTCGCTGTAAGTCCTAATCTAATTATCGTAAGCCTAACTGCAGGGTCGAGCAGGACGTTGTGGCGATTTTCGTGGCGGCTACGACCCCCACCCCAAATTTTCATTATTTTTTCATAAAACTCCAAAAATTTTACAACCCCCCTAAGGGGGGCCCCTGGATCCTAAATTTTTTAAACTTTTTTTACTGTCAAATTTTGAAGAGAAGCGAAAGTTGCTGTAATATTGGGTCCAGTTCGGTCGCGGCTGACGTGTGGAAGCGAAAGGGTCATGTATTAAAAATTTTACGACCCTCCGTTGTGGCCGGTCACAGCGCTGCTCAAACCTGGCTAACTGGGACCTATTCGAAGAGGTGTTGCCCAGGTGGCCAGCTACCCGTGGAACGGCTCAGTCTACGAACAAGGAGAAGTTCATTGTCGATGCCATAGGACGTGCTTCCAAAGCTGCTTTTCCAACTGGACGAGTAAAGACTTTTCACCCAAACGTGCCCAGCGAAGTGCTTGAACTGATCACTACGAGAGACGACAAACGAAGATCGGACCCCAATGATCCAACGATACAACAGCTGTCGGAAAACATCACCGCATTGCTAAATCAACACAAGCAGCAACGCTGGAAAGAGCTCACCGAGTCGATCGATTTTGCCGTGGATGCAAAAAAAGCTTGGACCACCTTGAAACAGCTCTCAGGCAAAACAATGAGCACTGATCGCAACATGCTCGAATTTACGTCTGGAAGATTCGAGCACGGATACAAAGCTGCTTGTCTGCTCGGCAAACTATTTACATCTGCGTCATCGCCTCGGGATAAGCAACACAGACGAACAATGCGAGCAATCAGGAAGCTCAGTCGACTGGATATCCCTGCTATCTCTCCTTCCGCCATCTACATGGTCATCAAATCGATGAAAAATTCGCGGGCTGAGGGACCCGACGGGATTTCGGCTGTTCATCTCAAGCATATTCCTGATCCCTATTAGGAACTGCTCTCTGATCTTATTCATTCGTCATTCAGTTCTGGTGTTATTTCGGCCCGCTGGAAACAAGCTGTCGTCATCCCCATTGCCAAGCCAGGCAAACCGCCGGATAAGGCTGCCTCCCACCGCCCCATTTCCCTTCTCTCCCCCTTGCCAAGCTTGCGGGAAAAGTCGTCAATCCGCTCCTCCAAAACGCGTTGCAGCACAACACTCACCAGCATGGTTTCAAGAAGGAGCATTCCACCATCACTGCCCTGACGTCAATAACCGAGCATATCATTGCTGGATTTAATCGCAGACTCCAGCTGGTAGAAGCCTCGTCGTTGCTATTGATCTCACGGCTGCGTTTGATAGTGTCAGTATCCCGCTTCTATCGAAATCCATACTGGAATCGGATATGCCCTGTTGGTCTAAAAGATGGATTAATAGCTTTATCAAAAACCGGTCCATTCGTGTGAGGTTCGACGGACATCTATCGTCTTCGGTCCCTTTGAAAGCCGGTCTCCCGCAAGGCGGGGTGTTATCCCCGAGCCTGCTCTCGCTATTTCTGTCTGATATTCCTGAGCCACCAACTGGTATTCATCTGTGCCTGTACGCCGATGACATCACAATCGTTTGCACGGACTCAGTTATCGATCGAGCCACTGCTGCCATGAATGACTACTTACGGACCCTGACAGTATATCTTAAATCAAAGTCGCTGACTGTCTTTGCCTCCAAATCAAGTGCTACACTATGTACGACAGCTACTATCGAACATGGACTACATCCCAAAGTCGCCTGGGATGGTCACGAGCTGCCACTGTCTAAGCATCCTCGACTATTGGGAGTTTTCCTGGACCCCTCCTTACGATTCCATGAGAACACGCGTATACGAGCTGCCGCTGCCAACTCGCGCAACAACATTCTTCGCGCTCTGGCTGGAACCTCGTGGGGCAGCACGAAAGAAGTACTACCTACGACTTATAGAGCCATGGTCCAGACGGTATTGGAATATGGCGCCCCTATTTGGACCAGACATCTCTCTGAATCCTCTTGGTGTAAGTTGCAGAGAGCACAGAATACTGCCCTCAGGCTTATTACTGGATGTCACAAGTGGACGCCTATTTCGCATCCTCATTAGGAAACCGGCCTACTCCCCGTAAAAGCACTGCTTACTCCAGTCTCAGCAGTTTCTTATAAGTATTGTCAAGGGCCCGACCCATCCAAACTACCGTCTTCTCTCGTCCGGCCCCCAATCAAGAAACATGTGCACGCCGCTCAATGCTTCCCTGTCTGCTGTCGATCAACAACGCTGGGCTACATCCGAGCTCTCCCGCAGAAGACTCGAGATGGCTGAGCATACGCGCTTTGTGGCACAGTACCTGTCTGATGCTCAGCCCAGCTCAATTTATGGCGGCGTACCCCCACGAGTCGACGACAGCGAAGCCGATCGACCGAGACGCACTCGAACAATTCTCGCTGATCTGCGATGCGATCACTCTACATACCTAAAGGCCTACGCCCAACGGATTGATCAGTCAGTCCCTGACACTCAGGCCCGCTTTTGGTTCGCCGGCCAGCTTCATGTCGATGGCCCGCCGACCTTCTTCAGCTGGCTCGCTGTCCTTCTCAGGTACTCAGGGCGACGGCCGGCGAACCTCCATGTCGAAAACGGCGGCCGCCGCCCCACACTTCGAGGGTGCCGGCCAGCAGCGAACCATGCTGCATGCGACGGACACGCAGCGCGGATATTGGCTGGCCCGCGAACCACAAAACACGCCACGCCATCTTCAATTTGGCCGGTTGGAAAGACAATTGATAATGATCACGACTGATCTCGTCGTAACGTGGTTATCACGTGAACAGCCGATATAAAAGGCGCCTCGTCTCAGTAGGGTCCTCAATCGGCATTCCACTGCCGGCCCTGGAATCTGACTTCGAGTCACTCTCCGGAGGCCAGCATATTTTTGACTGCTGATGGGATAGGGGTATACCCACGACTGGGGGAGGCGGTTTTCGCCGCGATCCGCGGGGAAGGTGGTTCCTCGCCGCAGACTGCGGCGGACCGAGGCTAGGCGTTTCTCCGCCGTGGGGCCGGGGTGACATGCTTGAGGTAAGCAATAATACAAATAGTGATCGCGGGCTATCTGGTAAAGGTCGGCGGGCCGTCGACATACGGCTGGCCGGCGAACCAAAAGCGGGCGGCCGGGGGACGGAAACCGCGGGCCAGCTGGGAAAGGTTCGCCGGCCGTCGTCCTGAGTACCTGAGTTTTCCGTGGATGGCCCGCGCTCGGTTCGCCGGCCATCAGTATGTCGACGGCCCGCCGACCTTTACTAGATGGCCCGCGATCATTATTTGTGTTATTGTTTACCTCAAGCAAGTCACCCCGGCCCCACGGCGGAGAAACGCCCCGCCTCGGTCCTCCGCAGTCTGCGGTGAGGAACCACCCTCCCCGCGGATCGCGGCAACCACCCCTCCAACCGTGGGGATACCCCTATCCCCTCAGCGGTCAAAAATATTCTGGCCTCCGGAGAGCGACTCGAAGTCACCTTCCAGGGCCGGCATTAGAATGCCGAATGAACACTAGTGAGATGAGGCGCCTTTTATACCGTCTGTGCACGTGATAACCACGTTACGACGAGATCAGTCGTGATCATTATCAATTGTCTTTCCAACCGGCCTAATTGAAGATCTCAGGTACTCAGGGGTGCGTTCCAAGAACGTTTCCACGACTTCGTGGGAGGAAAAACAACCTTCCGATGGAGAAATTTGCTTTCCATGGATGCGAATAATAACTGAAAATTGCTCCCACGTGGCTACGTTTCCATGGACGCGTTTAGTCATGGGAATGTTCTTGGAACGCACCCCAGGACGACGGCCGGCGGACCCTTCCCAGCTGGCCCGCGGTCTCCGTCCTCCGGCCGCCCGCTTTTGGCTCGCCGGCCAGCCGTATGTCGACGGCCCGCCGGCCTTTACCAGATGGCCCGAGATCACAATTTGTATTATTGCTTACCTCGGGCATGTCACCCCGGCCCCACGGCGGAGAAACGCCCCGCCTCGGTCTGCGGTGAGGAACCACCCTCCCCGCGGATCGCGGCGAAACCCCCCCCCCCGGCTGTGGGAATACCCCTATCCCCTCAGCAGTCAAAATTATGCTGGCCTCCGGAGAGTGACTCGAAGTTACCTTCCAGGGCCGGCAGTAGAATGCCGATTGAGGACTCTAGTAAGATCTCAGGTGCTCAGTGCGGCGGCCGGCGAACCTCTATGCCGAAAACGACGGCCGGCGCCCCACATTTTGAAGGTGCCGGCCAGCGGCGAACCATGCTGCATGCGACGCACACGCAGCGCGGATATTGGTTCGCCCGCGAACCACAAAACACACCACGCCGTATTAAATTCGGCCGGTTGGAAAGACAATTGATAATGATCACGACTCATCACGTCGTAACGTGGCTATCACGTGCACAGCCGGTATAAAAGGCGCCTCACCTCAATAGAGTCCTCAATCGACATTCTAATGCCGGCCCTGGAAGGTGACTTCGAGTCACTCTCCGGAGACCAACATATTTTTGACCGCTGAAGGGATAGGGGTATCCCCACGGCTGGGGGGGGGGGTTCGCCGTGATCCGCTGGACGGTGGTTCGTCACCGCAGACTGCGGCGGACCGAGGCGGGACGTTTCTCCGCTGTAGAGCCGGGTGACATGCTCGAGGTAAACAATAATACAAATAAAGATCGCAGGCCATCTGGTAAAGGTCGGCGGGCCATCTATATGAAGCTGGCCGGCGAACCAAAAGCGGAAAACGGAGGCCGCGGGCCAGCTGGGGAAGGTTCGCCGGCCGTCGTCCTGAGTACCTGAGATGAGGCGCCTTTTATACCGGCTGTGCACGAGATAACCACGTTACGACGAGATCAGTCGTGATCATTATCAATCGTCTTTCCGACCGGCCGAATTGAAGATGGCGTGGCGTGTTTTGTGGTTCGCGGGCGAGCCAATATCCGAGCTGCGTGTGCGTCGCATGCAGCTTGGTTCGCCGCTGGCCGGCACCTTCGAAATGTGGGGCGCCGGCCGTCGTTTTCGGCATAGAGGTTCGCCGGCCGTCGATCTGAGTACCTGAGATAGAATTCAGATTAGAGCATTCGGTTGTTCTAACACTCATACATTTGTTCACGAGTTACAGATGCCATTGATGCACATATGCAATATTATGCAAGCGTTATAACAGAAGATGTAAATAAAGGACGAGAATGAAGCCTTCTTCTTCTTTGCAGCCACATAGAGGGTTTTATCATAGGCGGAGGAACTGGGCGACCAGTAGTGGATTCGTCCATAGGTCCATTGGTGTCAGCGTGGTAGGTCTCTCCGGACAGTTGAATAAATGTGCGGTATCATGGCCGACGATACCGCAGTCCGGGCACACATCAGATTTGCTGCTGTCAATCTTGCTGACATAAGACATTAGCATTGTAGAGTGACCACAGCGTAATGATGCGAGCGTGCATCTCGCCCTTCTTCCGAGTTGAGACTCAGAGGTGCAGACGGGGGGCGGTATATCTCCTAGTATAGGATTTATGGCCACCTTCACAAGATGACACCGTACGAACTTGGTGTGCTCCTCGCGCAAAAGATGGAGTCGTTCTTGCTGTGAGTCGTTCCATCTTTGCAAATTGACTTTGTTTGGAGCATCGGCGAATGGCTTTCTTATACTTCTCTCTCTCACGGGGTGTAACACTCTCCACGACGGGTGATTTGGTTGCTTTATAATGTTAATGCGGAATTGCTGGGCCTGGAGCTGACAGTGCTCCTTCACTGGTAATAGACGGGTCTCAGCATGCAGGTGCTCGATTAGGGGAACTCCTTGCACATCCGGTGGCGATACGGAGAGCAGCATTTTGTACTCGTTGCATCTTTGTCCAGGGGGATTCTGAGACGAGATGCTGCCAAACCGGTGCGGCGTACTCCAGGGCGGGCTGCAGAATTGCCTTATACGTTGTGAGTATAGTCTCCTTGCTGCTACCCCACGAAGTGCCGCCCAGGGCCCTGAGAACGTTGAGCTTAGCTTTAACGACTGCCTGCTTCTGCTCGGTATTCTTATGAAACTTGAGTGACGGATCGAGCACAAGACCGAGCAGCTTTGGGAAGCGAGCAGCAGGCAAACGGTCTCCATCCCACACGACATCCGGATGAGCGTTGTGCTCGGATGGGTCCGTCGTGAGAACGGACACTGACGACTTGGCTGCAGAGATACTTAGCATCTTGCGGTCGAAAAAGCTTTTCAGTGTGATCAGGTACTCGTTGATCTTATTGGCGGCCACCTGTAAGTCCCGATCTCGACACATGATTGTTATGTCATCGGCATACGCGACGACCTTGATGTCCTGTGGAGGCTCAGGCATATCTTCGAGGTACAGATTGAAGAGGGCTGGCGATAGAACTCCGCCCTGAGGGACTCCAGCTGCCATAGGAATACTGTTGGAGACATGGTTCTGAAACATGACTCTTGCCCGCCGACCTTTAATAAAGGCCGATATCCAGCGCTTCTGCCAAGATGGTATTGACGACTCCAGAATGTTGCTTGACAGGACTCCAAGGTTAACCGTATCAAATGCCTTGGTGAGATCCAACGCAACAGCTACAGTTCTCAATGGCTTGTTAAAGTTGAACCCGTCGATAGCATAGCTGGTAATTTCTAGCAACGCCGTAGTTGTGGAATGTAGCCTCCTGAACCCATGTTGAAACAACTGCTTCTCGTTGTGCTCCGCTAGATCCTTGACAATGAGCTTTTCGGCCACCTTGGCGAAAGGTGACATCAAGCTAATGGGACGATATCCCTTTACTGATGACTGAGGTTTGCCAGGCTTGGGCAACGGGATGACGTTGGCTGCCTTCCAGTTTTGCGGAATAGTGCAAGAGCTAAACGAAGTGTTAATCATATCAACGATGAGCGGAAGGATCTCAGTCGGGAGTTTCTTCAGTACAACAGGACAAATGCCGTCCGGACCGACAGCTTTGGAGTTCCGCATGCCCTTTATAATCTTCTCTACTTGCGCCACAGTGAACGCATCGGCCGTGCTCATGAACGGGAGGCGGCACAGCTCTCTTACTGTCACTCTATTTTGCGGACCTCGCCTTGTACTCGTGACAAAGAAACTTTTACCGAGAGAGTAGGCGGCTTCCTTTCCTGACTTGAAAACGTTATTACCGAACTCAATAGTGGAGATGGTGGCTGGCGAGCTCTTTCCCGATAGTTTCCGAAGCACCTTCCAAGTAGCTCCACTGTCCGTCTTGAAATTCAGCTGTTCTGTGAATTTTTCCCACTGTTCTTTCTTGTGCTGGTCGAGATCTTTCTGATCTCCCCATCCAGCTGAGCGACGACAGGGTCTAGATGGTCAACTGCTCTTCTGGCATCTCTAGTCCTGATTTTCTGAAGAATTTCTCTGGTGACGTTTGGATAGAACGTCTTAACTCGGCCAACAGGGATAGCCGCCTTCATGGCCCTGCGAATTGCATCAGATAAGTGATGCTCCTTCTGGTGCACATTGCCATTCCACGGGTAATCAGCCGCTAGGCGTAGCGCAACCTCACTGAACAGGCACCAGTCTGCTTGGCCTAAATTGAGATAAGAACGTTGACGAACACCAGAATAAGGAGCAAGAGAATTCGAGAGATCGATGTGCACAAAGACGGGAACATGATCACTAGACAATGTTGTTGAGGTAGACCATGAGCAAGCGTTGGAAAGGTTGGACGAGATAAGAGTTATGTCTGGGCTAGATGATCGGCCGTTGGCAGGGAGACGAGTGGGCTGATCATCGTTTAAGATGACCAGGTCGCACTCCTCAGCCCATTCTTCGACTTCTTCTCCTCTAGCATCAGAACCAAGGGACGAGCAGAAGGTGTGGGCATTAAAGTCGCCCGCGAAAACAACTGATGATGAGAGGGAATAATCGTTGAGTTGTTTGAGAAGAGGAATGGGATTGTAGGAGGAGGGGCATGAGGTGGTAGGGGGAATATATATGTTGAAAAGAGAAAGGGGTGTTTTAAGAGGGAGATGGATTGGAAGGTACTCGAGAGTACCATCCGTGGGGGTGTTTGGTATGAGGTGGGAGGGGAGAGAGGATAAAACAAAGGTTGAAACTCCTCCGCCAAGAGCTGACCTTGGAGCATGGAACGCTGTGTAGCCCGGGATATTAGGATGAGGATAGGTAGGGGATGGAGAGAGCTTGGTTTCTTGAACCATGATCACGTCTGGATGGTAAGTACGTGCGAAGAGAGAGAGCTCAGAAAGTTTAGTACGAAGGCCGTTGAGATTGATATGTACAATGGAAAGGGGGCGATTTGAGGAAGAGGAATCAGAGTTGGTAGGTGAAGAGCATAAAACACAGCGAAAAGCAGAGCTATAATGCTTCACAGAACTGAGACCCGAACAGGAGAGATGCACCCACCTTTGGCATCCGAAGCACTGGACGCTGGTATGTCTCCTGGTAACATCCTTGCCGCAGGTGGCGCATAGGTACTTCTGAGCGGGTCCAGGATTCCTCTCCACGCCGGCCCTTTGTGGGAGAATCCGAAGGAGAGCTGCGGCCGGCCAGCACCTCTCCCATGACAAAAACCCTCTTCGCGGAGGGGGTGACGTCGGTTTGCATAGAGGTGATCTTCTTTCCTCCACACTGCCACGGCGTGAACGTACGACATCTCGGCAGCAATGAAGCCTTCTCTCCGATCCCATTCGAGAGTCAAAATTCAAAGCGAAGGTTTCGCCGCCGCCGGAGGTGAAAGCGCTCTTTAGTGCATTCACACACACGCGTTTTATTTTACGGCCGAATTGGAGTACGGTGCTCAAACGATTTTTCTGTGTCTCGATCACTGTCAGATCAACCACTCAGGATCACAAATACCCATCTATTATACGATAACGAAACATCACAAATACCCATCTATGATGCATAAATGTGTTTCTTCTAATGCCTCAATCAGGCCATTTTAGATGCAAACACACCTTTCTGTGAAAAACACAAGCAAACAAAGCGACTTACGACTTCATCGGTCTGCTGGTTTTCTTTTCCCGAAACAACGCTGTCTTCAGAAGCCATTCTGCTGCAAAAATGGCAACTTAGCCTGCGCAAAGCAATTCGGAAGAAATTTGTGGTGCACAAGAATAGAAAAGACGGTCTAGATAATGAACAAGTCATCACGTACGACAAAAAGGAGTCGGATTAGTATAGGAACGAATCTCACGACCAACACCAACAAATTTCACATTCAAATTGATTGCGATACGAATTCAGCGGCTTCGAAAAAAAGATAAACGGGTGGGCGGGCAAAGCGACGCAAACGGCGCGCAATTGAGGATTCGCTTCAGGACCACTACGAATTTTCAGATTGCCCTCAGCAAAGCGCGTCCTCTTGGAATAAACGTTCTGCGGAGAAACTCAATCGAGGACTGGTGCTACGCATAGTAAGCTGAAAGAAAAACTATAAAATCCCACTAAATTCATGTTCGAGGAAAAATGGAAAAGGTGACGACCGCGAAATATTTGCGTGAGTGTCAGGCAGTCGGGGGGACGACCCGCCACACTTTTTAGGCCGAAACGGCTATCCGTTGATGATCCAGAGCATCCCCCAACCTTGAAGGAGTCATTCAGCCATCCGCGTCAATTTCAATTTTTTTTTCAATTCAATAGCTTTATCTGGCGACAAAGAAACAAGCTGCCGAGATGTCGTACGTTCGTGCCGTGGCAGTGTGGAGGAAAGAAGATCGCCTCCGTGCAAACCGTCGTCATCCCCTCCACAAAGAGGGTTTTTGCTATGGGAGAGATGCTGGCTGGCCTCAGCTCTCCTAAGGTCTCCTACAAAAAGGGCCGGCGTGGAGAGGAATCCTGGACCCGCTCAGAAGTATCTATGCGCCATGTGCGGCAATGATGTTAACTGGAGACATACCAGCGTCCAGTGCTTCGGATGCCAAAGGTGGGTGCACTTCTCCTGTTCGGGTCTCAGTTCTGTGAGGCATCATAACTCATCTTTTCGTTGTGTACTATGCTCCTCACCCTCCAACTCAGATTCCTCTATCTCAAATCGCCCCCTTCTAATTGTGCATATCAATCTAAACGGCCTTCGTGCAAAGCTTTCTGAACTCTCTCTCTTCGCACGTACCTACCATCCAGACGTGATCATGGTTCAAGAAACCAAGCTCTCTCCATCCTCTACCTATCCTCATCCCAATATCCCAGGCTATACTTCTTACCATGCTCCAAGGTCATCTCTCGGCGGTGGAGTTTCTACTTTTGTTCTATCTTCACTTCCCTCACACATCATTCCCAGCACCCCCACGGACGGTACTCTCGAGTACCTCCCAATCCATCTCCCCCTAAAAACACCCCTTTCTCTTTTCAACATATACATTCCACCTACAACTTCATGCCCTTCATCTTACAGTCCTATCCCACTTCTCAAGCAGCTGAGCGACTGCTCCCTCTCATCCTCGGTCGTTTTCGCGGGTGATTTCAACGCTCACACCTTTTGCTCGTCTCTCGGTCCTGATGTTAGAGGAAATGACGTCGAAGAATGGGCAGATGAGTGCGACCTGGTCATTTTAAACGATGATCAGCCCACTCGTCTCCCTGCCAACGGCCGATCTTCTAGCCCAGACATATCTCTTGTCTCGTCCAACCTTTCTAGCTGCTGCTCACGGTCTACCTCGACGACTTTGCCAAGTGACCATGTTCCTGTCTTTGTCCACATCGATCTATCCAATTCTCTCGCTCCCTTTTCTGGTGTTCGCCAACGTTCTTATCTTAATTTAGGCCGAGCAGAATGGCGCCTGTTCAGTGAAGTTGCGCTTCGCCTATCGGCAGATTACCCGTGGAATGGCGACGTGCACCAGAAAGAGTGCCATTTATCTGACGCGATCCGCAGATCAATGAAAGCGGCTATTCCTGTCGGCCGCGTCAAGACGTTCTATCCAAATGTCAACGGAGACATCCTCGACAAAATTAGAACGAGAGATGCGAGGAGAGCGGTTAATCATCTGGACCCCGTGGTTGCTGAGCTTGACAGTGAGATCAAAAAGGATTTGGACAGATTTAAGAAAGAAGAGTGGGAGAAGTTCACCGGGCAGTTGGATTTTAAGACGGACAGTGCAGCTACTTGGAAGGTTTTACGGAAGCTTTCGGGTAAAAGCTCACCCGCCACCGTCTCCACAACCGAATTCGACAACGATGTATTCAAATCAGGGAAGGAAGCCGCTTATGCGCTCGAGAAAAGTTTTTTCATCACCAGTGCTAAACGAGGTCCGCAGAATAGAGTGACTGTAAGAGAGCTGTGCCGCCTCCCGCTTATGAGCACGGCCGAAGCGTTTACTGCGACGCAAGTTGAGAAGATTATAAAGGATATGCGGAACTCTAGAGCTATTGGTCCTGATGGGATATGTCCTGCTGTCTTGAAGAGGATACCCACTGACCTACTACCGCTTCTCACTGATGTGTTAAACTCCTCGTTCAGGTCGTGTACTATCCCGCAGAATTGGAAGACGGCAAACGTCGTTCCGCTGCCCAAGCCTGGCAAACCCCAAGCTTCAGTCAAGGGATATCGGCCCATTAGCTTGCTGTCTTCTTTTGCTAAAGTAGCTGAAAAGCTGATCGTCAAGGATCTGGCTGAGCATAACGAGACACAGGTGTTTCAGCATGGAATCAGAAAAATGCATTCCACCACGACAGCTTTGTTAGAAATTACGAGCTATGCAATTGATGGTTTCAACGCCTATAAGCTGGAAAGAACTGTAGCAGTTGCCTTGGATCTCACTAAGGCTTTCGACACAGTGAATCTTGGTATCTTATCAAACAACTTACTGGAGTCATCAATCCCGCCATGGCAAAAGCGCTGGATAGCTGCATTCACTAAGGGAAGACGGGCTAGAGTGATGTTCCAGAATCATGTCTCAAACAGCATTCCGATTGCAGCTGGAGTCCCACAGGGCGGCGTATTGTCGCCTGCTCTCTTCAGTCTGTACCTCGAAGATATGCCCGCCCCTCCCCAGGATATCAAGATGGTCGCTTACGCTGACGATATGACTGTCTTGTGTCGTGATCGGGACATAAATGTGGCCGCCGCTAAGATTAACGGGTACTTGATCACACTGAAAAGCTTCTTCGACCGCAAAATGCTGAAAATTTCTGCGTCAAAGTCATCGGTATCCGCACTCACAACGGACCCATCTGAACACAGCGCACATCCGGGTGTCGTATGGAATGGAGATCGTTTGCCTGCGGCCCGCTTCCCAAAACTTCTCGGACTCGTGCTCGATCCATCGCTCAAGTTCCATAAGAACACGTAACAGAAGCAGGCTATCGTAAAAGCGAAGCTTAACGTGCTTATTGCCCTGGGCGGTACTTCATGTGGTAGTAGCAAAGAAACCATTATTACAACGTATAAGGCGATTCTCCGGCCGGCACTAGAATACGCCGCACAAGTCTGGCAGCATCTAGTTTCGGAATCTTCTTGGACTAAGATGCAACGCATACAGAATGCAGTCCTTCGAATCGCCACCGGATGAGCAATAAGTTCCTCGGTCGATCACTTGCATTCTGAGACCCGCAAAATTACCATTAAGGGAGCACTGAGCTCCAGGCCCAACAATTTTTCATCAACATTGTCAAACAACCAAATCACCCGTCTTGGAGAGTGCTAAACCCCGTCAGAGAGAGAGAGAGAGAGAGAGAGAGAGAGAGAGAGAGAGAGAGAGATCAGAAAGCCATTCGCCGATGCTCCCAGCAAAGTCAATCTGCAAAGATGGCACGACTCACAGCAAGAACGACTCCGTCTGTTGCGCGAGGAGCATACTCAGTTCGTTAGGTGCCATCTGGAAAAGGCGGCCATTAATCCCATATTGGGGGTAGTGCCTCCCCAAGTCTGCACATCCGAGGCTGAACTCGGAAGAAGGGCCAGGTGCACCCTGGCATCGCTGTGCTGTGGTCATTCTACCATGCCTATGTCCTACGTCAGCAAAATGGACAGCAGCAAATCAGATGTTTGCCCGGACTGTGGCTGCCTCGGCCATGATACTGCACATCTTTTCAAATGTCCGGAGAGACCCACCACGCTGACCGTAATGGACTTATGGACGAATCCGTTACTGGTCGCCCAGTTTCTCAACCTATGACAAAACCCTCAATGTGGCTGCAAAGAAGAAGAAGAAGAAGACAAAGAAACATACAAAATGTATGTGAGATAGGTTTAAACAAGACAGCCTGGACATGCAGGCAAACGAAATAGTAGGCAAAGAAACACTCGTACGAATAAGAGCACCCAGAATTTAAAGCTTCAGCAGAAAGCACGGCCATCGACCCCATGTAATGACCTGAGGTTGAAATGGGATAGCCTGCTATGAAAATCGGAAAATGCGCGGCCTCAACGATCTCTGAAGGTAATTTGTTCCAAATTGGGATGACTCTAAATGCAAAGGAATGCAGCACGTTGGACTTCGAAGTAAATCTACGTGCGAGCTGAAAAGCGTGCTGGCGGGAGCGAGTACAGCGGCTGGTGAACACGAAAACACTCCCAAATGAGATGTCGCAAAGACCGTTAACGATTTTATAACATAAGTGTAAATCGAACTCGGTTCGTCGATATGGTAGGGTTTCGATCCCCAACATTTCAAGCCTTGCCGTATAGTCTGGTACTTCTCGCGTAGGAAATACTTTGACAAAAACGCGTTTTGAGTACCGCCTTTGCACGTTTTCAATTACTTCATCATCCTCGACAGAAGATGGTGACCAGACCTGCGTACAGTATTCCAAGAGCGGTCGGCAGTAGACAATGTATGCTTTCCTGTAATGTTCGAGACATGGGTGTTGCAGAGATCTCAGGATGCAATTTGCCACACGAGAAGCTTTCTTAGAGATTTCCTTGCAGGATCACTGACAGTCTCGCGTACGGGAAGCGCAACATCGTTTAGGCGTAGAAAGCACTCATGTTGGAAATTTATATGGAACAAGCTACATTTTTCTTCAGATATTTTTGGCTGCCATAGCTTGGACCAATTAGAAAGCCGGTTCAGGTCACACTGAAGCTCGTGAAAATCGATGGCGCGGTTGCGAAGGGAACGATATATCTTCAGATCATCAGCAAAAAGCTTGCATGTGCTCGACAATCCGTCAGAAATGTCGTTCACATAAATTAGGAAAAGCAAAGGACCCAGAACACTACCCTGGGGAACACCGCTGACGATTGGGCAAGGATGAGAACAAAAGTCGCCAATTTTGACTATGAAGTCACGAGGTGTCAAAAAGGAATTCAACCATTTTAAAATGTCACCAGAAATGCCGTAGCCTTCAAATTTCAGAAGTAGCTTTGGATGACTGACTGTATCAAAAGCTCCGTTCTGGACCGCGACGCGTCTACGCACAGTTACAGCCATCCGCGCCACTACGCAGTTGCTCCGGATCATCGACATGTTTAGAAAAAAGTAGTAATAACAATGTTGCTGGTATAAAAGGCTCCTCATCTCACCGTGTGCCTCATATACTTAGTATCCGAATTACTCCATTTCGGATATCCGACCGGATATCCGAGATTCTGATAATCCGATATCCGAAAATTTGGAAACACGAATTATCTGAGTCGAACCAATATCCGGGAAATTTAAAATTGGCATTATCTGAATCGAACCATTATCCGAAGGGTCAAAAATTTGGATAAAATCGGATAAAAACGGATAAAACGGATAAAAATCAGATAAAAACTGGATAAAATTTGCGTAAAATCGGATCAAAACTGGATAAAACCAGATAAAGCCAGATAAAATCGGGTAAAAATCGGATAAAATCAGTTCATTTTAGGTTGAATGTAGTAAACCGGTCAACCGGTTGTTTGTAGTAAACCGGCCCATTTTTATATCAACTATTTGACTCTTTTTTGTTTCCTCACTCGTGTTTTTATGTATATGTCCATTTCTCATAGCTACTATCATTTTGTGTGTGTGTGGTGTGTGTGTGTGTGTGTGTGTGTGTGTGTGTGTGTGTGTGTGTGTGTGTGTGTGTGTGTGTGTGTGTGTGTGTGTGTGTGTGTGTGTGTGTGTGGTGTGTGTGTGTGTGTGTGTGTGTGTGTGTGTGTGTGTGTGTGTGTGTGTGTGTGTGTGTGTGTGTGTGTGTGTGTGTGTGTGTGTGTGTGTGTGTGTGTGTGTGTGGTGTGTGTGTGTGTGTGTGTGTGGGTGTGTGTGTGTGTGTGTGTGTGTGTGTGTGTGTGTGTGTGTGTGTGTATGTGTGTGTGGTGGTGTGTGTGTGTGTGTGTGTGTGTGTGTGTGTGTGGTGTGTGTGTGTGTGGTGTGTGTGTGTGTGTGTGTGTGTGTGTGTGTGTGTGTGTGTGTGTGTGTGTGTGTGTGTGTGTGTGTGTGTGTGTGTGTGTGTGTGTGTGTGTGTGTGTGTGTGGTGTGTGTGTGTGTGTGTGTGTGTGTGTGTGTGTGTGTGTGTGTGTGTGTGTGTGTGTGTGTGTGTGTGTGTGTGTGTGTGTGTGTGTGTGTGTGTGTGTGTGTGTGTGTGTGTGTGTGTGTGTGTGTGTGTGTGTGTGTGTGTGTGTGTGTGTGTGTGTGTGTGTGTGTTACCTGAGATTTGTTCCGATAATATCCGAAATTATCCGACGGATATCCGTATCCGAATCATTGGAAATATGGCATTATCTGAATCGATCCAATATCCGAAAATTTGACAAAACGCATTATCTGAATCGCACCAATATCCGGTAAATTTAAAATGGCATTATCCGAATCGATCCATTATCCGAGGAATTACCTTCGGATAACAAGTATAGTGCCTCAGAGCCGGACCTGGAAGGTGGCCTCTTGTCACTACCCAGAAGATCCACAGGTTACCGGAGGATATTTTTTTGTCGCCAAGGGGAGGGGGCTGCTCACGGCTCGGGGGGGGGTACCCAACTGTGGGGTCACCTCCCCAAGGTCCACGGTGGGGTGAACCTCGCTGCGGACCGTGGCGTTGGGTCACCTCTCCCCCCTCCGTGGGGATCCCAACAGGGGTGATCCTTGTGGGATGTCCCCGGGTCCCCTGTGCAAATCCGGAATTGCCAAAAATGGACATGGACAGTTTTTGAGCCGCTTATGGACAAATTTTGGACCGCTCAGGGGCCACGGATCGACAGATTTCACCGGGGGACGGCGGTCCGCGCACCTTTTGACATCGTAGCCCCCGAGTGCCTGAGCAGGGTGTGGTGCTCTGTGGACTGCACACCTGAACACCAATTTGACGGTCTTTTTTTTCTTACCAGGGGCCGTATGCACATCTCTCCCAGCGCGTCCCCGCGAAGGCCATCCATGATTGGTCAATCTCGTCTGATGACCAATCACACAGTGGCTTCGCGGAGACGGGAACGTGCGGGGAGAGATGTGCATACGGCCTCAGCTGGAGACTAGACGGTATGTGTGGGAGCAGGTAAAGGCTATAAAACCGCGAAATTCTCATGGTGTCTATGCGTGCTGGTGCGGAGCGGCGGTTAGAGACAGTGGGAGAGTCATGACAGACGGAGGAAGCAGAATCGCCTGCGCCATTCAGTGAGTCGTGAGAAATCCGACGTTTTACACACGGTACCCCCTCAGGAACCCGGTTTGATTCGAGCGCCGTCAGAGCGAGCATGGACCGTTGAACCGCTCTGGCTTGAAATGAAAAAAAGGACAAGATAGTTTAGTTTTATTACGATTACATAAAGCAACCGTTGGAAAAAAACATCTAAGAACGAAAAAAAAAAACAAATAACTGCACAAACAGTGCAACAAATAAAAAATAGAGTTATGAGCGCAAGTGCTGTCGATACCAATCAAACTAGTATAACTCGTAGGTATGAAAAAGGTTCGACATTCTTCGCTTAAAGGCAGTGTTCACGATAAAAAATGTGTCTCAGTTTCCACTAGGATTGGGTAGTGGAGAGGCACACTGTGAAGTTGACGTCGAAAGAACGCATGAAAACGAGCCAGGAAACGCTCCAAAAGAGCCCGAATTCGCCACTCCGAGCGCAGGGCAAACCCCAAAAGCACAGCACACGCCCACCGACGTGAACAAATGAATGCTCGGGATCGTGAAATGAGCGATGATTTCCAATCATTAGCGCCGTTCTTCCCTTCAATCTCAGCTTCTCTCTTTACTCAGGTCAGCTCGCATACATCGGCTGCAAAAGACGGAAGTTGCAAGCCTCAGACAACTCGTCCACTAAATTTCTTTAGCTCAGCTTTTGAATGACCGTAATTCCGTTCGAAGAAGGTCATGTACGATTTCAGAGGCATCATTGGAATCAGCATGGGGCCGTTTTCAAGATAGGCGGATAAACACAAAAATGATTTTCATTTCATCGTGAACGCTGCCTTTAAACTGAGTATGGGTAAGTCATATTTGATGCTGGAGTATTTTTTGTAGCTTTGAGAAAGGCACTCCCTGCTCCAAAAGTAAACGATCGAATAGTGGTTTTTGGTCCAGGTAACGTGATTTTGAATTGGCTCCCCCTAGTATTGGTTGTTGTGGAACCGAAAAAAAATTCTGGGACGAACTAACCCGGATGAATATAGAAGCTTGTAATTCATGCATAGGTCAAATACGCGACGTCGGGATTAACGTGCAGGCAGCCCCAGGTACTTGTTTCTAACTGCAGCCTTGAGAATACGAGAGTATAAGAAAACCTCCAATTCTAACCACTAGTTTCCTTCTGAAATTGTTTTGATTTTTTTCGAAGGGAAATATGTTTTTTCTTGAATGGACAAAAAGCTGTTGTACTAGCTTCGACTGTAGGCCTTACATACGTTTTGTAAGCGCGCAAGAGCACCGGCTTGCTTCTACTTGACAGTCCTCTAAAAATATGAAAAGTGCGTACTAGAGCTTGCTTACATTTGTCTCAAATGTGACCCGCGAAGTCGAGTCTGTCGTTATATACAAATCCAAGATCCTTCACTTCTTTGACTTCTGAAGCAGCTACCCCATCAATCATGTAAGTTTGATTTGACTTGGCCGATCGCGAACCTAACTTCATACAAACCGTCTTGAGGGAGGATAGAGGCAATTGCCATTTGTTAGACCAGTCCACCATGACATTTATAGCTTCCTGCACTACCCTTGTGTCACCCGGTTGGGATACGACTCTGTAAACTTGTATGTCATCAGCATACATCTTACATATCGCCCCAGTGTTCAACCCGAAACGTGGCTCGTTCGTTTCGGGAATGACATCGGTCCACAACTGAACCCGACAAGGCCCAACCTGCTCACTAGATCATTTTTCAAAGCCGTTTTTTGCCCCTGAGAATGCGTTTAGTTCTGTTTTTTCAACACTGTTCTGCTTCTGAGGGCTGCCACAATTATTCCTCATTGGAAACTCAAGGACGACGTTCATCGTGGACAGTGTCTTTAAGCACCTGGCGAGATCAAACCCGCTTCGTGTACTCTGAGAGCTTTTGCCGAGGAGTAGCCGCGAAATGCCTGCTTGCCGTGTAATAGCCGCCAAGCAGCCGCCAAATGAAGCTCGCTTCGAAAAAGCCGCGAAATAGCCGAGAAATATCGCTCCAGGTATGTATACGACGCATTCCAGAGACATGATTCAGATGTCAACTCCTCCATCGGTTCAGTTATGCAAGTTTGAGGTACTTGGACCTCGCTCAGCGTTTGGAAGCTTTGCGCAACCGCTTGCGGCCCCAGATGGCGGCTCGGCCTGCCGGCGAGGGCTGCGGTTTGACTACTTTTGGTTACTTCTCGTTTTTTTCTCGGGGATTTCTCGGCGATTCCTTGTCCGTTTCGTAAAAAGCCGAGAAACAGCCCACCAGGAGCCGCAGCGGAGCCCGGTGGGCTATTTCTCCGCTATTTCTTGGCCAAAACTCTCAGAGTGCCTCGTACCGAATGACGAAATTCGCAACGTAACCATGATGGATGACGCTATTTCTGAATTCAGGGTACACGCGCAGAGCCTATTTTTCTTATATCCAACTTCAGGAGAACTTTTTATGGAATGATTGTTGTCGTTGTTGTTGTTGTTGTTGTCCATCTTCCACAATATACACTGATCCTGGATCCAACTTCCGACACGTAGACGACATAATTAAAGAAGATGGCTGGGATGGGAGTCCGGGGATGGGCGTTAATCAACTCTCTTTTTTATAGTCTTTTTTTGTTATTTTCTTGATTTTTTTTCTTTTAGGTTTTTTAATTTTTTTTCTCATTCTTATATGATCAAAGTGACAGGAAATTGACGATTTCCACTGGTTTGAGACAGAGATCTTCAATTGTAAGGTGCGTTGGTTTTCCAGAGCATGAGAACATGTGAGGTACTGTGTGTTCATCGAGCTCGCAGTTAGGGCAAGGTGGGTTATCGGCTGCTCCTATCTTACGCAGATACCATTGCAGACTTTGAGTAGAAACCACTCCGGAGCTGGGATAGCGCTGCCCGATTTGATCTTGGCAAAGTCTCCTCCTCCTTCGCAATCTTCGTTGGAGGTCCACTTAGCAGGGGAGAGTCCACATGTAATACCCAAGAACTCTTTTACAAACTCGTTGTCACCTTCTTTCCGAATGCTCTCTGCAGTTCCAGCTCTTACCGACATTGGCTTGACAGTTCTGACATGCTTCCTGATCTGTCTAGGCGGTTCCGGCTTCTTCATCATGTCGTGCGATGGGTGTTCTAGGTCGATCGCAACCGTTCGATATTGAAGAGTCAGCATCTCATTAAGAGCTTCTCAGATATTTGCCGGGTCCGACCCCAGCCTGAACGGGGTCCGACCCCAGATTTCTGTCGGGTCGGACCCTTCCTTTCTCCCTCCACGTCGGCGTAGTTGCCCGACGTGGGGGGAAAATAACTTTGCCGGACGTGGGGGTAGAATGCAGAGGCTGTGACGTCATCAATCTGCAATTCCACGCTTCGGATCGCTCCGCCTTAGCTACCTAATAACTATGTTTAGTAACTAAATGGTACGCTAGCATTTCTAAAGCTTCCCCCTTCTCTTCCATCAACCAAACCACCTTTTCCTCTTCGTACTGCCGTGCTGGACTCTCTTTCGTTGTTCTGCTTCGCACCAGCGTCTGCTCTTCCTCTTGGTGCTCCTCCTCGTCCTATCCTTTCCGCTGCTTTGATCTGCTTCCAGTTCCCCTTATTCGATGAATTATTAGTTACCCAGGCTTTCGTTTCATTTTAGCTCTCCTATACAATTTGCCCTTTATGTTCTTGCACCCCCTTCTCTTTTCTTCCTCAAGAAATGATCAGTTAACAGATCTTCATAACAGATCACATAGAAAACACTCAATAGAGCAACAGGAACACAGATTTGATAATCACATCTATTTTTTGCGTCACTCCGCAAAAAATCATTACATAACAAACACTTAACAATTACACAGGGTCCAAAAGAAGCAACTAAAGGAAGAGGAGCACTAAATTTACCAGCAGATGTACCTTTCAATAACAGAGCACATAAAAAACCCTTGATAGTCTCGTATGAAACGAAATCTATCAACATATCTACTTTTTCAATATGAAAACCACTAGAGATCGAGAATGGGAGGGCGAATGTTCAGAAAAAAAAGATAATAGGCTGAATTAAAGATTGAACCACTCATAGGCTCAAACAATGAAAACATTTCGCAAGTCATAGGTTCTGCTCCATTGACTGTGCCATACGACGCAAAAGAACATCTTGAAAGAAGCCGGTCTGCATTTGTCTGCGCACATTAGCTGGAAATGGATGCAGTGACCATCAAATCTAAATAAGATAAAACTCAGAAGTTAGATGTCAAGTTTCATAACCGCAATGGTGGTATTACCATCCTGACCATTCTGAATAACGCCGATTGGTGTATGAGGAGATTTCTCATCGTCAAAACCAATGCCCCACGCACCAGGACCATTGATATCGTGTTCCCCATCAAATGTGCACATGTAAGGATATAACTGCCTCTGAAATAAAAAGGCATGAGGTCTGTATACACATTTTCTCTCGTCTCATTCACCGGTGCGCATTGTCCGTCATTGTCATGAGTCTTGCGCTCATTTATCAGCGCTCGCCGCACTCCCAGTTGAGTCTCCTGTATTCTTCCCGGCGCTTGGAGCATTCCCACTTGGAGACCGCACACTTTCCCCGGCGCTCTGCGCACTTCCAGCTAGGCCCGTACACTTTCCCCAGCGCTCGCCGCACTCCCAGTTGAGTCTCCTGTATTTTCCCCGGCGCTTGGCGCATTCCCACACGGATACCGCACACTTTCCCCGGAGCTCTGCACACTCTCAGTTGAATTCTGCACAAATTTCCCGGCGCTTGACGCGCTCCCAGTTGAGTCTCCTATTCTGCTCAATTTGTTAGTAGAATGTTGCTAATGCTGCCGTAATGCCCACTCTCGAGATGTGTGGTATTTTCTCTCAAAGCAGTGTTCACGATAAGAAATGTGTTTCAGTTTCCACTAGAAACGGGTAGTGTAGGGGCACAATGTAACGTTGACGTCGAAAGAACGCATGAAAACGAGATAAGAAGAGCCCCAAAGGAGCCCGAAGATGCCACTTTGAGCGCAAGGCAAACCCCAAAGCGCGATTCCGGCCCTCCGATGTGAACGAATGAACACTCGAGATCGTGAGGTGAGCAATGGTTTCCGATCAATAGCTCCGTTCTTCCCTTTATTCTCATTTTCTCTCAGGTCAGCTCGCATACATCGGCTGCAAAAGACGGAAGTTATAAGCCTCGGACAACTCGTCCACCATGCTTCCCTAGCTCAATTTTTGAGGGGCCATAACTCTGTTCCCAGAAGGTCTTGTACGAATCCAGAGACATACTTAGAATCAGCTTGGGACCATTTTCAAGATAGGCGGAAAACAGAAAAACGATTCATTTCGTGAACACTGCCTTTAGGCATACGTTCGCATATCCAAACACCTCTGACTGAAATTTTCTGAGAAAAAGGTGGAAGTCTGGAAACTTCACAGCAAAATGATATGTTCTAAGCTATAACGTAGTTGTGAGGTTGCTGTAGTTCGATTACGCCTATTTTTGGTATTCGGGGCAAATTAACGGAAAATACTGCAACTCATTAGACGTGCGCATCAATTTGCAAATCACTGCGAGTGCTGCTAATTTGAGATAACAGGTAAAATTTAGTAGTATGTTTCCGAACAAATGTCAATGAATGTCAGTGATGGTGATTTAGTAAGTTTCTGTGAATATTTTCCGTGAATTTCTGAATGAGGTTGTTGCATAAGAATATATGTATGGAATTCCAGAGAGTTCATTTTGAAGACACAGTAAAACCCCAGAATCGAATTGTCGTTTTTCTGCTTATCTTGAGGGAAGTTTTACGCTGATCACAATATTTTCCCAAGAATCGCTCAAAACTCACTACGAACGTAGTTATGATCCCTCAAAGATTCTAAATTGAACGACGAGAAGTTCACGGACGAGTTGTCTCGAGCCTGTTTTTTCTCGTTATTTGCAGCTATCGTTTTGAAGCAGATCGCAAAATAAAGCCAGACCGAAAACAAATGGAAGAACATAGATTTGGAGCAAAATCGATCGCGCTTCTCTTCAGTATTGAGACCGGAAGCTTGTCGGTGGGCGTTACCCATTTTTTCTTCCATGGGGGGCGGTGTCGACTTTTTCCTAGCTTTTTCTCGCTTATTTGAGCGAATTGAGATTTCGCGTTTGGCAGGGTTGCTATACATGGAGGCCGGAGTATAATATCTAAGATTACTCCTGAACTTGGACTGTGCCTATAAGCTCTTTTGTGTTTTTGGGATAAATATTGTATACATTGATCGTTTCAGAAAAAGTACTCGTAGTAGTTAGGTAGGAGGGGCATTGAAGCGCATATAGGCCGCGATTATGAGGGTTTCAAACGCAACCAGGGGTGGCGAGGGCTAAAAATTTTTGCGTTTAAAACGTAAAACTAGGAGCAGCATAAGTCGCGCGAACGTGGCGTTTGAAATCCAAAGCTGGGAGCAGCATATGTCGCGAGATGTGGCGTGGAAACTAAAGCTGGGAGCAGCGTATGTCGCGTGAACTGGGGTTTCAAACGCAAAACTTGCACCAGCATATGTTGCGGTGGTTCCGCCCCGTTACGCCCACTTCTGCAGCAGCTAGGGAACGGCCTTGGCCTAGAAACTCCCATGCTGAGTCCTAGCTGCTCAGTGATTATGCCAGACGGTGTTGGATTTTAGATGATTTTCTCCCTGAATTCAAGAGGGTGTTAGCTACCAGTTTGTCGAGAATTTCTTGGAAATTCTAAATCATTTTCTAGAATTATTAAAATCTTTAATTTCATGGGGGGGCGTACTTTGTCCAATCTAAGAAGTGAAGCATTAAAGCGTTAATATGCTCTATTAATGCATGAAACTCGTCTGAAAGCGTGTCTCGTGAGCTAAAACTTCGGCTACAGTCTGAAATGCTACTGCATCGTTATTTATGGAGGAGTTCTTCACATGTACAGGCTATAAAACGGCGAAATGCACATGGTTCCTAAGCGTGCTGGTGCGGAGCGGAGGTTAGACACAGTGAGAGAGCAGAGGATAAACGGAGGCTGAGGCATCGCGCGCGCCGCTCGCGCCTCAAATGATGTGAATTACGACGTTTTATAGAGGGTACTGTTATAGAGCTGGTATTAATTCCTTTGACCTTTTCCTTCGAATTACATATCTTCGTTATTCAACATTGTCAGGAGCTTTTACTTCATTAAAACACCCCACTATTCTTTTATTTGTGACCCAAAAGTTTCTTGTCCACCCCCCCCTCAAAAAAAAATTCAAATTTTTGAAAATTCTTATGTATCGTTGGTGTCTCAAGAAAAGGTCGACGCGCTGAGCAGTTGGGCACGAAATCGTTCGATCAACAGCCACTCTCCCTTCGTTTTCCCGCGCGCAATTTTCCCCGCGAAGCAGCGTCGCGGCGATCCCTCATCCAGTGATTGACGATACGCCCCGTTGCAACACCCGCCTGACCCTGTGGCCAAGTGCATCGCGCCATAGTGCGCTGCGATAGCACCAATTTTCAACAGTAATTTCTTCCGTGAAAACTAACTTTTATGAAAACAGCACACCTACCCAGAGTCAGAGTTCCAACGCAACCATCACGGTTGGAAGCGTACAGCGAATAACGCGCTCCATATCGGAATGTTGACCGCCTGCGAATCTTCTCGGTTTCTGCTCCTCTAAGAAATAGCCTTCAGATTTGATTTTTTTCAGATCATCTGTAGCTCGGTGAAGTGGGGAGGAAAGCGGAGAAGTTAGATGAGGAACGAGAGAAAGAGGGAGAAGAGAACAGTGCAAATACGAACGGACGAGTTCCGGCACTGCTTGGGTGACGGCACGCTACCGTAATCATTCGCTTGAAAAATGACCAGGTCACCCATCTGACGGCAGAAATTATATTTATTCCAAAAAAGCCATGGCTAGCATCTTTTCACATTACCACGGCCCAAATCAACTTCGCCTAAGGCCTTCAAAAAAAGTTCGGACGGAAAAACCAAACTTGGGTGCATTGGCCTTGCCTATGTGCGCACGTTAAACACCAGTATCGGCTGTGTGGATTGCAGACGCAACCAAAAGGTTGCGGACGGACTCATTGAGTGGATTTCCTGCAACTTTCTGGCTTTAGTTCGGTGCGTATCGACTCAGTCGATAGACCAGCTCCGACGGGGATCCCAGAAAAATCACTACGAAATGAGTCTCGGAGTCTATCATATCTATCACCATCAGTGCTAAACACATGTAATGCCTTATTGTAAATATTCCATAACGATTTTTTCACCCTATTTGGACGACTTACCTGAGGCATCTTTCATAGTCCTCACCGCAAGCGCGGCATGCGTGGAACCAGCGGTGGACTATCAAACTTTTACCCGCCCGAGACGCGCGTGCCGCCCATCCAGCTCTGCCATAGCGGCGCCGCCTAAACCGCAACAGCGGTTTCACCATTTGAATCACTGCTCTCTCCTCAGTTTACGTCCTCTCCGGCACAAATAATTGTGGGATCATCCTACGATACTATATTGAGAAATGCAAGACAGTAATAACCGTGAAATTCGCAGGTGAGGCCCAACTTTAGTCACACCGCCATGCCGGTGCCGCCGGAGCTTTCATTGTTGATTCCCGTTCGTGCCGCGCTGTGTGAAGTTTCAAAGTCCTACGTCCGTCCCGTGCGTCACACGCGTGCCACGCTTTCAGGGGAGAGATGGATTCGGTATTCTTTTAGAATAGAAAACCCTCTAGAAAAGTTAATGGAGAATTTTTCATCGCGCTAGAGCTGTGGAATAATTTTGTCTCTCCCGAACACACTAGACTAGTTCGCGTGATCAACTGCTCTGAGAGTTTTGGTCGAGGAATAGCCGCGAAATAACCGCGAAATGCCTGCTGGCCGCTTATTAGCCGGGAAATAGCCGCGAATTAGCCGCTGAATAATGCTGGCCGCGAAATAGTTCTCGCCGCGAAATAGCCGTGAAATGGCCGCCCAATATGTGGTGTGCTTGGATCCAGCTCAGTTTAGCTTAGTTGAGCTTACTCTGAGAGTTTTGACCGCGAAATAGCCGGAAAATAACCCACCAGGCTCCGCAGTGGCTCCTGGTGGACTATTTCGCGGCTATTTCTAGGCTTTTCACGGAACGGACAAGAAGTAGCCGAGAAATAGCCGAGATATAACCGAGAAATACTCAGAAGTAAACAAAATTGACCAAGACGCAACCATCGCCGGCTCGCCGGGCCACCATCTGGGGCTGCCAGCGCTTGGGCGGGGCCTCCAGAAGCTGAACGAGGTCCAAGTACCTCAAATTCGGGTAATTGAACCGACAGAGGTGCTGACATCTGAATCATGCCTCTGGAATGCTCCGAATATCTACCGGGAGAGCATTATTTCTCGGCTAGTTCGCTGCGAGCATTATTTGGCGGCTATCTAGCGGCTGTTACGCGGCAAGCAGGCATTTCTCGGCTATTTCTCCGTCAAAACTCTCAGAGTTGTTCATTTATGTGCGGTCTATGCGATGGCGAACTTTCTAATGCTGCTGAGCCGTGCCCTAATGCGGAATGCTATGGGTAAAATTGAGTTTCATGATCACCCATTATTACTGTATCTCCTTACATGGGCGTATTCTTGTAGGCGAACATCAACCATTGCAGAACGGTGCTTTATAGCCACATACGACGTTCTGAGTTAGCCTCTTCGAACTCTTCGATACACAATTTGATGGGGTTTAGAAGCTTTATGGATCTATTCACAATGGGACGCTCATAAGCTCGGATGATAGCAGGATATCGGCGTATTTTATAGTATGCACGCCTCATATTTCCCTTATTCTCTCCTCTAACTGCCAGAATGTTTCTTCTCCTCTGAGAGCTTTTTCGGAGAAATAGCTGAGAAATGCCTGCTTGCCGCGTAATAGCCGCTAAATAGCCGCCAAATAATGCTCGCCTGGAAATAGCCGCGAAATAGCCGAGAAATAGCCGCTAAATAATGCTCGCCGCAAAATAGCCGTTAAATAATGCTCGCCGTGAAATAGCCGAGAAATAATGCTCTCCCGGTAGAAATACGGAGCATTCCAGAGGCATGATTCAGATGTCGGCACCTCCATCGGTTCAATTACCCAAGTTTGAGGTTTTTGGACCTCGTTCAGCCTCTGGAGGCCCCGCCCAAGCGCTGGCGGCCCAGATGGTGGCTCGGCAAGCCGGCGACGGTTGCGTCTTGGTCAATTTTGTTTACTTCTGAGTATTTCTCGGTTATATCTCGGCTACTTCTTGTCCGTTCCGTGAAAAGCCGAGAAATAGCCGCGAAATAGCCCACAAGAAGCCGCTGCGGATCCTGGTGGGCTATCCCTCGGCTATTTACCGGCAACTGGTGCTCTTCACGCAGCCGCCAATATCGAAATGAGGCGGCGAACTTCTATTGCCAGTCTTACCTTCATTCACAGTTACAGACAACGATACCGTCAATCATAACTGTTGTCATGTCTTCCGTAAGAAGACGTCCAAAGCCAATATAGAGGTCTCTTTGCGTCTGTTTCCCAAACTCACGAATAAAGCCAAACATCAGAAGACATTTCTGGTTGAATCGCAACACAAGGCTTATATCCATCAAGGCTAAGGCTGTGCGAAAATCTTTTCCATAATTTTCGGAAACGGAAGAAAAATGATCAAAACACAGGAAGCGGAAACGGAATAGACCAAAAAGATTGTGGATTTTCTCATTTCCACGTTTCGTCGCTGCTCTCATGGCTTGCAGATCCCATTCGATAGCCTACGGTTATAATCAGATGTAAACAGATGTGAACATGATAAAATGTATGCAGTAAGGTGCAAAACTAGTTGGGGGGGGTGCACTCAGGGTTCAATTAAAAAATGAATTGTACCACTTTCAGAAATCGAAGTAGTCCGAGAAAACTTTCCATGGGAGTTTCCATGAAAACAATAACTTATAACGCTATCAGGCATCCGATATCAGCAAATTATTTTTTTGCATGCATGAATCATTTCATTTTTTCGAGTAGCCCCCCTTAACTAGTTTTGCACCAGAGGTAATCGTAGGGTCCGTACCTTGTTTGGAAACTGAATGTGAAACCATCAATATTGACAATGGCTTGAATCTTCATTATATGCATGCCAAATTCGACAGATAACTCCATGTTCCACTGACTCTGAGAGTTTTGGCCGCGAAATAGCCCACCAGGAGCCCCTGCGGAGCCTGGTGGGCTATTTCGCGGCTATATCTCGGCCAAAACTCTCAGAGTGAGCGGTCGTTCGAACCAAAAAAGTTGCTATTTCTATTGTATACTCTAGTGGGCTGCCTATACTTAAGAAGTACCAAGGATTTTTCCAAACAAAGCTGCAAAGCAAAAAAAACTATGCAGCTTAGGCTTATTATCGCCGCGAGATTCTCTTCAACTCGGTAAAGCTGGTCAACAATAGGTAAACTCTATCCCCCAAATAAAAACTCTAAGAAGAACCCACTTTCTGTCAATTTCGAAGTTCATGCAGGCTTTTCCTCCTGGAATTAAACCACCGTTTTCCCTCAAATGGAGATGAGGGGAACAAGCATACGAGGAGCAAAATTAAAAGAAGCATGTATATCAAACGAAGATGAGTAAAACAAGAATATGAGGAGAACTAATAAAAAACGCGTGAAAACGCGAAATGCCGGACGGCACCGATTGCCAACACAGGCGTCAAATGCAGTGTTTGGTGGTGTGACTGCACAACACACTGCAGATGTTACGCCTAAGTTATTTATTTCACCACAAATCATGGGAGAACCACGAATTCATAGTGCAAACGCTATTTGTGAGGTAGATGTGCATTTGATACGCTACTAAAGGAAGATGTGAGAGAATGATCAACATAAGGACTAAGAGAGAATTCTAAAATATATGAAACGTGAAAAAAAGGAAGTAGCAGAAACTAGTAATGAATGGCTTATGCCTTGTAACAGTTTCGTAGTTTTGGCTTGAAGAATAGGCCGTCACCCAGGGATCTCCCTCCGTTGAAGCAAATAGAGTAGAACGGATTTCTACCCCCGGAATACCCGATATACGACAGATTTTGCCTCCACGCAGGGGATTTCCTCCCCTAAGCGACGGTGCAGCCGCAGGCTGCACCGTCTTAATAGGCTTCAAACTGATTTCCACCCCCGAAGTACCCGATACACGACAGATTTAGTCCCACGCAGCGTCCTAATAGGGTTCAAACTGATTTCCACCCCCGAAATACCCGATACACGACAGATTTAGCCTCTACGCAGGGGATTTCCTCCCCTAAGCGACGGTGCAGCCGCAGGCTGCACCGTCCTAATAGGCTTCAAACTGATTTCCACCCCCGAAGTACCCGATACACGACAGATTTAGTCCCACGCAGCGTCCTAATAGGGTTCAAACTGATTTCCACCCCCGAAGTACCCGATACACGACAGATTTTGCCTCCACGCAGGGGATTTCCTCCCCTAAGCGACGGTGCAGCCGCAGGCTGCACCGTCCTAATGGGGTTCAAACTGATTTCCACCCCCGAAATACCCGATGCACGACAGATTTAGCCTCCACGCAGATTTCTCCCCTAAGCGACGGTGCAGCCGCAGCTGCACCGTCTTAATAGGAGTTCAAACTGATTTCCACCCCGAAGTACCCGATACACGACAGATTTAGTCCCACGCAGGATTTCCTCCCTAGCGACGGTGCAGCCGCAGGCTGCACCGTCTTAATAGGGTTCAAACTGATTTCCACCCCCGAAGTACCCGATACACGACAGATTTAGTCCCACGCAGGGGATTTCCTCCCCTAAGCGACGGTGCAGCCGCAGGCTGCACCGTCCTAATAGGCTTCAAACTGATTTCCACCCCCGAAGTACCCGATACACGACAGATTTAGTCCCACGCAGCGTCCTAATAGGGTTCAAACTGATTTCCACCCCCGGAATACCCGATACACGACAGATTTAGTCCCACGCAAGGGATTTCCTCCCCTAAGCGACGGTGCAGCCGCAGGCTGCACCGTCCTAATAGGCTTCAAACTGATTTCCACCCCCGAAGTACCCGATACACGACAGATTTAGTCCCACGCAGCGTCCTAATAGGGTTCAAACTGATTTCCACCCCCAAAGTACCCGATACACGACAGATTTAGTCCCACGCAGGGGATTTCCTCCCCTAAGCGACGGTGCAGCCGCAGGCTGCACCGTCCTAATAGGGTTCAAACTGATTTCCACCCCCGAAGTACCCGATACACGACAGATTTTGCCTCCACGCAGGGGATTTCCTCCCCTAAGCGACGATGCAGCCGCAGGCTGCACCGTCCTAATGGGGTTCAAACTGATTTCCACCCCCGAAATACCCGATGCACGACAGATTTAGCCTCCACGCAGGGGATTTCCTCCCCTAAGCGACGGTGCAGCCGCAGGCTGCACCGTCCTAATGGGGTTCAAACTGATTTCCACCCCCGAAGTACCCGATACACGACAGATTTAGTCCCACGCAGGGGATTTCCTCCCCTAAGCGACGGTGCAGCCGCAGGCTGCACCGTCTTAATAGGGTTCAAACTGATTTCCACCCCCGAAGTACCCGATACACGACAGATTTAGTCCCACGCAGGGGATTTCCTCCCCTAAGCGACGGTGCAGCCGCAGGCTGCACCGTCCTAATAGGCTTCAAACTGATTTCCACCCCCGAAGTACCCGATACACGACAGATTTAGTCCCACGCAGCGTCCTAATAGGGTTCAAACTGATTTCCACCCCCGGAATACCCGATACACGACAGATTTAGTCCCACGCAAGGGATTTCCTCCCCTAAGCGACGGTGCAGCCTGATTTGCACTGCGTCTGCTAATACTTCAAACTGATTTCCACCCCGAGTACCCGATACGACAGATATAGTCCCACGCAGCGTCCTAATAGGGTTCAAACTGATTTCCACCCCCAAAGTACCCGATACACGACAGATTTAGTCCCACGCAGGGGATTTCCTCCCCTAAGCGACGGTGCAGCCGCAGGCTGCACCGTCCTAATAGGGTTCAAACTGATTTCCACCCCCGAAGTACCCGATACACGACAGATTTTGCCTCCACGCAGGGTTTCCTCCCCTAAGCGACGATGCAGCCGCAGGCTGCACCGTCTAATGGGGTTCAAACTGATTTCCACCCCGAAATACCCGATACACGACAGATTTAGTCCCACGCAGGATTTCCTCCTAAGCGACGGTGCAGCCGCAGGCTGCACCGTCCTAATAGGCTTCAAACTGATTTCCACCCCCGAAGTACCCGATACACGACAGATTTAGTCCCACGCAGCGTCCTAATAGGGTTCAAACTGATTTCCACCCCCGGAATACCCGATACACGACAGATTTAGTCCCACGCAAGGGATTTCCTCCCCTAAGCGACGGTGCAGCCGCAGGCTGCACCGTCCTAATAGGCTTCAAACTGATTTCCACCCCCGAAGTACCCGATACACGACAGATTTAGTCCCACGCAGCGTCCTAATAGGGTTCAAACTGATTTCCACCCCCCAAAGTACCCGATACACGACAGATTTAGTCCCACGCAGGGGATTTCCTCCCCTAAGCGACGGTGCAGCCGCAGGCTGCACCGTCCTAATAGGGTTCAAACTGATTTCCACCCCCGAAGTACCCGATACACGACAGATTTTGCCTCCACGCAGGGGATTTCCTCCCCTAAGCGACGGTGCAGCCGCAGGCTGCACCGTCCTAATAGGGTTCAAACTGATTTCCACCCCCGAAGTACCCGATACACGACAGATTTTGCCTCCACGCAGGGGATTTCCTCCCCTAAGCGACGGTGCAGCCGCAGGCTGCACCGTCCTAATGGGGTTCAAACTGATTTCCACCCCCGAAATACCCGATGCACGACAGATTTAGCCTCCACGCAGGGGATTTCCTCCCCTAAGCGACGGTGCAGCCGCAGGCTGCACCGTGCTAATAGGGTTCAAACTGATTTCCACCCCGAAGTACCCGATACACGACAGATTTAGTCCACGCAGGATTTCCTCCCTAAACGACGGTGCAGCCGCAGGCTGCCCGTCCTAATAGGGTTCAAACTGATTTCCACCCCGAAATACCCGATGCACGACAGATTTAGCCTCTACGCAGGATTTCCTCTAAGCGACGGTGCAGCCGCACGCGTCTTAATAGGTTCAAACTGATTTCCACCCCCGAAGTACCCGATACACGACGGATTTAGTCCCACGCAGGGATTTCCTCCCCTAAGCACCGTCCAAATAGGGTTAGAAATGATTTTTAGAGAGTTTCGACCTCGAAATTCACGGATAACAGCCGAAATCCTCAATGCTATTAAAATTTTCATTCTCATTAATGAATTGCGATCAGTTAGTCTTGAATTGAGTCAGGGGGTCGTGAATTACAATATAGGCGTAGCTGGGAGCGGTGTGTGCAAGTGCATACCACGCACCACAACGCATTATTGGACGGCTATGCTGGCAATTGGTGCTGTCCGGCATTTCTCCTCCAGTAAAAACGCGAGCCATCAAAGAGTGTTGATAATTATGATGACGTGGCTCGGTGAATTGTGACGTGCAATGACGAGGAGAAACAGATCGATCGCGGTGAAGTCTCCAGGGGGCGAATAAGAGTTCGAACCGACGACTGGGAGTTCGAACGGAAGTTGTCTGGACCTACGCCGGCGTCGAGCGTTTCGCACCTCGAGCGTTCGAACGCTGTTCCGATTGCTATTAGGCTGGGGTCGGACCCGTTGAATGCCTGAGTTGGACTGGCATGATTTCTGTCTCATTACTCAAGTGGGTAGTGCTCGCCATCGCCAGGCTTCCCGTCGCGGTCCTCAAGGCTGCATTTTGACAAGCTTGTAACCGATCCCAGTGAGACGATGCAACGAGCGCGCTCCAGGCTGGAGCCCCTCCAGCCGACATCACGGATTGTCCGATCGCACGGTAGGTCAGTGTGAGCAGTTCTTTGCTTTGTCCCCAGTTCCTTCCCGCTAATGCTTTCAGACGGTTGGTCCTTTTAGCCGTCTTCTTACGAACATCTTCCGCATGAAGTCATCCCGTCATCATAGTGTCGAAATGGTGGCCAAGAATCGTCGGATTTCTTTCGTGCGTGATTTGCGTTCTATTTATAAACACGTATCTCGCTCGAGCAGAATGCGTTGTAAGAAGAGATACACTAGTTTTCTGGAGCGACAGCTGAAGATGTAGATTTTCCAGGGCCTTTGTTAGCTTCGGAAGATGGTCGCTCAGACGTTTTTCGCAGATTTACACATCCGTATCTGATGCAACCAGTGTTATGTCATCCGCATATCCTACCAGGCGTGTTTGGGGGTATTCAGAGAAGTCAAGGACGATCCGCGGCGCTTTTGCAGGAGCGTCCGCGGCCGACGACCGGACGATCCTTAAAAGATCCTTTGCGCCGGCAATACGCCGGGGACCAACTTGCCAGCGCCGTGGATCGTCCTGCAGGGGCCGCGGATCGTCCTGCAGGCGCCGCGGATCGTCCTGCAGGCGCCGCGGATCGTCCTGCAGGCGCCGCGGATCGTCCTGCAGGCGCCGCGGATCGTCCTGCAGGCGCCGCGGATCGTCCTGCAGGCGCCGCGGATCGTCCTGCAGGCGCCGCGGATCGTCCTTTTGAATAATGTTATCCAGCCCACCCCAATCGACTCATTGGCCGTGGGACAGATTTGGGCATTGGAGTACGCTTTTCGTGCTAGCATTCCACACTCCTCAGAAAGCCTCAATATCACAATTTTGCTGGATTTCTCCATCGTAAGAGCTAATTTCAAGAGTAGAACAGCTCGATTAACATGCATAACTGGTTTCGATATAGTTTAGCTGTACAACTGTGACATGTATCGCTGAAGAGGTATTGTGAAAATATTACATTTTATTGCAATCTTTTAGACATCGGTGATGTATAATTATGATTATGAACAAATGATTATGCAACAAATGATTAATGCACGATCATGTGCTGTAAATTCTTAAAATCGAGAGCTCATATTTTATGACTCTTAAGCAACAACATTGTAATATTAGTTTAGACTGAAGACCTGTAACACTTAGTTATTGCACAATCAGTTCTTCATGGTACCATGGGCATGCATTGCAATATGCTGTAAACTGAACAAATCTTCGAATGCACATCGAAACCAGTTCTACATAAAATAGGTCATACGGTAGAGCGATCCTGCGAAATTGTGATACGGATGCTTTCTGAGGAGATTAGAAGTCTGGCGCGAAAAGCGTGCTCCAATGCCAAAATCTGTCTCACGGCCAATGAGTCGATTAGGGGTGGGCGAACTGACTCTGCTTTCATCTACCGTATTTACTCTAATAGAAGTACACCTCTAATAGAAGTACACCTAAAAGGGTAGGCTGAGTATTAGAAGTACACCCTCTATTTGAAGTACACCTCTATTAGAAGTACATATAAAATATAGGTCTGAGTATTATAAGTACACCCTCTATTTGAGGTACACCTCTTTTAGAAGTACACCTCTTTTCGGAGTAGACCCTCGGTACTTGGGTAAGTAATTGGCAACACGAATGTGGCAATTGAGAGAGATCAGTTTGCGCGAGATTTTTTCAATAATGTGAGGGCTTGAATATTCACAAAAAAAAACTATCGGACATCCGTTTCTTGGTCAAAGATTGCTTGTATGCGACAACTTACTATGAAACCTCAGCGAACTTCAAATGACCAAGAAAAAACGCAGAGCTAAATTTCGACATTGGTGTTATTCGAATGCACGGAGCTTATTTAGGTTCTTTACAAATATTTTTGTTTGATTGGGTTTTAGTCGATCAGAGTCGACTTGTTTTGGCCGTAGAAGTTGACTTTAGCGGTGCTTGAAAAAAAAAGATTCCCAAGCGTTACGAAGATTGGATCATTTACGTAGAGAAATCGCTTATACGACGAGGAAATCAGACACCACCAATGGTAGACTTCACCTATAGTGGATTGTGGACGCAAAGAACTCGCTTCTGGGAAAGCTGTTGTCAGGTAGTTCAAGAACCGCGCTTTTCAATCGCTCTGTACGGCTCGAAAATCGATCATTGAGAGGCAGTGTTCACAATAAATTTCACTTCCGATATCACCTCGGTTCACGGAAGGTCTGATGCCCTGTAATGCAAGGCATGCTCGAAAACCACGCGAAAGATGCGTTCTTGAGCCAAAATATAATGGCCCTCCCTTTTTTACGCTGATTTTTTAGCGTGAAGGATTGACCGCTATGAAGGTGCAATCATGCAATCAGCTCACTCATCAGTACTTCCTCTGGCATTCGCTCGCGTGTTGCACCGGAGGGCGTGGCCAATTTCTTGTCTTTTTTCGTCGGCGCTAGACGTTCCACATAATCGCGCCGGCGAGAGTCGAGTGCCCACAAGAAAGATTGTGGGCAATGCCCACAAAATCTTTGTGAGCATTGTGTGGATTGTCTCGCCCCAGCTAGCGCCGGCACGGAGGAGGACTGGGCGGTGGCGTGTGCGGTCGCGTCGCGTGCGCCCGCGTGTTTTCTCTCTCTCCTGAACATCACCTCAATCTTCCTCCATTTTCCACTTTCTTCTATAAGGTCATGTCTAGTGAGGCTCTTAAGGGAGCTACTTTTAGTTAGCCTAACTATTCTGGAAGAAATGTAACTCTCTAGAACCGTTTTTGGTGTAAAACCGATTATGGTCTTCGCATCTGCCTAAAACCACACCGAAAGGAGTTATAGTCGTTTTTCGTCAGATTTCTGTACCTGTTGTACCTTCCAAAACGTGCACTAGTCTTTAGAGAATTTGGAAACTGACCTCATAATTGTGTTCAGCGCCCAAAACAACCCCTCTGGCCCAAGTTTGGGTGAAGGCACATTACCCAACCTTTGTACAGACTGATAGCGTTATGGATTTGTACGAATTTTCGGTTGGGGTTTATTCATATCAATTAGTGGGCCCCGAAAGCGTTTTTAAAAATGTTCCAGATTTAACTTAATACCCTCCCGGTTGTGTTATTTGGGGCGCTGATCACGAATTTGGGGGTTTATGTGCCAATTTTCTGAAATTTTCGACTTGATTCTTTCGAAGCTTTTTTTAGGGAAAATTTGATGGCAAATCGCGACTTTTGACGATTTCCGAAGTGGTACGCTAGATACAAGTTTAGAATTTGCCACCGGCACAGAACTCTCACGGAAGTGTAATGGTGTTTCTTTCAAGAGTTCTCCATGTTTACTGCCTGATACCGTGACATATTGATATTGCCCCCGATTGCCACTTTTGAGCAGAATCCGATTTTTTTTCTCAAAAAGACCCTAAAATCTCATGGGGGTGGGAACTATACTTCGACCAAATCGAGTGATTCGTAAATTAAATATTCGATTAAAGAAGGCGACTTCGAATCATTCGAAAAGTCGAAAATTAAAAAGGCCATTTCCGAATCGAATTTGGAAAATCGAATATTCGAAAAGTGAACATTTCCGAATTATTCGCAACACCGAACATTTGAAGAAAAAATCGATTCCCGTTTTCTTCTAGAGTATGTCAACGAATATTTGGAAAACGAATATTCGGTCGAATAAACGAATAATCGAATATTCGAATAATTCGAGTACTCGGAAAAGTCAATTTTTTGGAATAATTCGCTTATTAGAATATTCGAAAGAGCCAATTATCCGAATAATTCGTTTATTCGAATATTCGAAAGAGTCAATTATCCGAATAATTCGTTTATTCGAATATTCGAAAATTTTTATTCGTTTGATATCCTCTAATTTATTCGTGATTTTCTTCTAGTCTGATGAGGAGCATTTAGAAATAAATCTGGGGTGGTAGTAAATGGGTAGATAACCGCGAGTTAACTCGCGGTTAACTGCAGCTGACCGTGGGCTTTTCAGTTGACGATTTTCAGGAGACGCGCCAGGCATTTCTTGAACTAAGCACACTCACTGTATGAGCCACTAGATACGCATTGAAAAAAAAATTCAAAAAAATGATCCGCTCTGCCTTTTTTTTGGAGAAAAATTAGTGATTTAGAATTTTTTTTTCAAGTTTTTCTGAGCTTTTTTCAGCTCGCGGTAAGTCCGCGCAAAACAGCAACTTAACGTGAGCTGACAGAAAAAAAGGAAATAGGGTGTGAATGAAGGAAAGATGGATAGCTTCCGAAAAAGTCCTCCGGAGGACTTTTTCGGATGTGTCTGAGACCTCACTGGGGGTGTGCAGGACTTCGCTGAGAGTGTGCAGGATCCCATTAGGAGTGCGCAGGATGTGCAGGACCCTACTGGGTCCTGCACCTCTACTATATGTACTGCATACATGCACATGACACCCTGCACACTCCCAGTGAAATACTACGCACCATCTTTGGGCCCTAGAAACTCTGATTCTAGCCCGTTTTTCACCGCGATACCTTCATAGTTTTCAGCTGTTTTCAATCTAGGCTGATTTCTATAGTTTTGTAGATAACGCTTTTCATCGCGACCACTGCCTTTAAGTCACACTCACAAGCGGCGAGGTAGAAGAGGAAGAATAGGAAGAAGACGAGGAAGACGAGGAAGAAGAAGAATAGGAAGAATACGAGGAAGACGAGGAAGAAGAAGAAGAAGAAGAAGAGGAGTAAGAAGAGGAGGAAGAAGAGGAGTAAGAAGAGGAGGAAGAAGAGGAGGAAGAAGAGGAGGAAGAATAGGAGGAAGAAGAGGAGGAAGAAGAGGAGGAAGAGGAAGAAGAAGAAGAAGAAGAGGAGGAAGAAGAGGAGGAAGAGGGGAAGAAGAAGAAGAAGGGTTTGAGAAGTACAAGGTGTCTAGAGGGTAGACGGAATCCGTGAATAAACAACGCAGTGGGGTCCGAACGATCAAATGATGATTCCGAGCAACAATTGGTTTTGGGGGGAGGCAACAAGTGGTTTTACGGGGCAACAAGTAAACCTGCGGGGCAACAAGTGATTTTGCGGGGCAACAAGTGATTTTAGGGTCAGCAGTTGCTTTTTCGGGGCAACAAGTGATTTCGCGGGGCGACTAGTGATTTAGTGGGGGTACAAGTGGTTTTGTGGGCACAAATGCTCACAATCGCCCCACACTTTCCATGTCGCGCCCCAGAAAAATGACTTGTTGCCCAGGTGTCACTGGGCAACAAGTGAGTTTGTGTAGGGCTACACGCGAGCGAATGCCAGAGTCCTTGACTTGATTATTCCCGTAATCCGAGTCTTCATTTGTTCACATCGAGGGGGAGGAAGTGGAGCACCGGGCGGTTCTGGGACACCAAAACGCTTGTTTGCAGCTGTTATTTTGCCACTCCTGGCTCGTTTTTTACCGTTTTTTTTACACTGGGAGCCTAGAATTCTTCTCGCCTATCATTTCAGTGTGGAAAGTCACCGTTGATGTTCATTCTGAACGCTGCCTTTGAATTGTTCTTAAGCGTAACAAGTCGATGAAGCACGTGTCAAAAAAAAATCGAAAACGAACTTGTACATTTTTTGAAAGAAATTAACTTGGGAAAGGTGTGAATATATGATATCAGAGATTGTGGAAGCATCAATTCAATTGAGCCTTGTCTTAAATTTTATTAAATACAAGTTTTTGGTGTTATACTGGAAATCAAGAAATGTGAAGAGTCTACCATTGGAAATTCAAAAATTGTGCCGAATAATAGAAGTTAGCCCTCTATTAAAAGTACACCTCTAATAGAAGTACACCAAAAAGAGAGGGATGAGAAATAGAAGTACAGCCTCTATTTGAAGTACACCTCTAATAGAAGTACATATAAAATAGGGGTCTGAGTATTAGAAGAACATGTACTTCTAAAAGAGAAAATACGGTAATTGACCATCCTAGAGGTCAGAGAACCCACACACCAGTTAGCGGCAAGAGCGGCAGTTGCGGCGGCTATCGATTTGATTTTCTGGTTACTCTACAGTTCACCTCCGCACTGCCGTTCAGTCCGCAATGTGCACCCTGATTGCGCAATCTTGCTGCGGCGCGGTTGCGAACATCCTCAGACAAGGATGTGGGATCACCCGGGCGCTTTTGGCCTTTGGTGCCCGGGTGATCTCACCGCCCGGGTGATCCCACATCCCTGTCTGAGGATACTCGCGACCGCGCCGCAGCACGATTTCGCAATCAAGCGCACTTTGCGGACTGAACGGCAGTGCGGAAGTGAAGAATAAGTGGCACTGCGTGCATTTTAATCGCGTAAGCAAAACACACTGAGCGAGAGTATAAGGACTGCGCTCTGCTAGAATATCCCACTCGATGGAAACAGAGTTCATGTATTGTGCTTCTCTGCGTCAAATTCCACTCCTCTGCGTCAAATTCCCCTCCGCAATTGCGTATTGAGACGCTTCGCGGCCGCACGCGCTCGAGCCAGACGAGATTCCTGCGCCGTAGCCGATCAGCTGATTGTAGGTGTTTTTTTTTATTTTCTACAATTTTCTTGGCTTCTGTGATTAAACCCGTCTTTCTGTGTTTCTTCATATATTAAAGTGTTATATCTACATGCACACCATTTTTTCCTTCCAGATGCCTCCGCAACAACTTCCAGGGGAGAAAAAATTCACGGTGGTATTTAATTTTTTATTTCACGTTTATTTTTGCAATTCTCTCTTTTTGTTTTTCTTCCTTACATTCCAGTGATTTATATGATTGTTTGGTTTCCTAGGGTAGATGGTTTCATGCCGATATCGATCGAACTCGTGATCAAACCGGAACTATTCTAAAAAAGACACATGAGGAGAATCACGAAACCAAACAATCATGAAATTTGAATGAAAAAAAAACAAAATCAGAGGCGAATCCCAAAAATGAACGAAAATAAGAAAATTTACCTACCATCAGGAATTTTTCTACCCTAGAACTTGTTGCGACGGCATCTGAAAAGAAAAATTAGCGTGCATGTAGATATAACGGTTTGGCGAAGTTATAAATACGAGAAAGTCAAAGTCAGCAGCTGAGAAATTGTCTTGAGACCTTGGGGGATGAGGTGGTGGAGTCGTTCAATCGAAAAACATGTTTATCGATTGAACGACTCCACCACATCATCCCCCGAAGTCTTAAAACAATTTCTCAGCCGCTGACTTCGACTTTCTCGTATTATGACTTTGCCAAGCCGTTATATCTACATGCACGCTATTTTTTCTTCCCAGATACCGTCGCAACAACTTCTAGGGCAGAAAAAATTCCCGATGGTAAGTAAATTTTCATATTCTCGTTCATTTTTGGGATTCGCCTTTGAATTTTTTTTTCATTCAAGTAATTTTTATGATTGCCTGGCTTCGTAATTCTCATGTGTTTTCTTTTCAAGAATAGTTCCGGTTTGATCCCGAGTTCGATGCATTTCGGTATGAAACCATCTACCTTAGGAAACCAAACAATCATATAAGTCACTGGAGTGTAAGGAAGAAAAACAAAAAGAGAGAATTACAAAAATAAACGTGAAATAAAAAATTAAATACCACCGTGAATTTTTTTCTCCACTAGAAGTTGTTGCGGAGCCATCTGGAAGGAAAAAATTGGTGTGCATGTAGATATAACACTTTAATATATGAAGAAACACAGAAGGACGGGTTTAGTCACAGAAGACAAGAAAATTGAAGAAAATGAAAAAACACCTACAATCAGCTGATCGGCTACGGCGCAGGAATCTCGTCCGGCTCGAGCGCGTGCGGCCGCGAAGCGTCTCAATACGCGATTGCGGGGGGAAATTTGATGCAGAGAAGCACAGTACATGAACTCTGATTCCATCGAGTGGGATAGTCTAGAAGAGCGCAGTCCTCATATTCTCGCTCAGTGTGTTTTGCTTACGCAATTAAAATGCCCGCAGTGCCGCTTACAGTAACCAGAAAATCAAATCGATCGCCGATGCAAATGCCGCTCTTGCCGCTGACTGGTGTATGGATTCTCTGACCTCTAGGATGGCCAATTAGATGAAACAGAGTCAGTTCGCCCACCCCCAATCGACTCATTGGCCGTGAGACAGATTTCGGCATTGGAGCACGCTCTTCGCGCTAGCTTTCTTATCTCCTCAAAAAACATCAGTATCACAATTTCGCAGGGTTGCTCTACCGTACGACTTATTTTCAGAGGTAGAATAGCTCAATTTACATGTAGAACTGGTTTCGATGTGCATTCGAAGACTTGTTCAGTTTACAGCATATTGCAATGTATGCCCATGGTAACATAAATAACTGATTGTGCAATAACTAAGTGTTACAGGTCTTCAGTCTAAACTAATATTACAAAGCTATTGCTTGAGAGTCGTAAAATATGAGCTCTAGATTTCGAGAATTCGCAGCTCATGATCATATATTTAAGGCAGTGTTCACGATTATCATCCTCGCTGCTTTTTACAGTAAAATGGTAGGGGAGAAGGATCCTAGGCTCCCAGTGCCAAAGGAACGGCTGCAAACAAGCGTTTTGGTGCCCCAGACACGCCCCGCGCCCCAGATCCGCCCCTTGAAAGGAATAAATCAAGACTCAGATTATAGGAATGATCAAGTGAAGGAAGTGCTGATAAGTGAGCTGATCGCTTCATTGCACTGATGGGTATCGTCCTTCTAGCGGTAACTTCCTCCAAGCTCAAAAATCAACGTAAACAAGAGAGGGCTTATTTTTGCTTTAAAACGCGTCTTTCGTGTCCTTTTTAAGCATGCCTTGCTATATAGGGCACTAGACCTTCCGTAAACCGTGGAGATATCGGAAGTGAAATTTATCGTGAACACGCCTTTAATCATTTGTTGCATAATCATTTGTTAATAATCATAATTATACATCACCGATGTCTAAAAGATTGCAATAAAATGTAATATTTTCACAATACCTCTTCAGCGATACATGTCACAGTTGTACAGCTAAACGATATCGAAACCAGTTATGCATGTTAATCGAGCTGTTCTACTCTTGAAATTAGCTTTTACAATGGAGAAATCCAGCAAAATTGTGATATTGAGGCTTTCTGAGGAGTATGGAATGCTAGCGCGAAAAGCGTACTCCAATGCCAAAATCTGTCCCACGGCCAATGAGTCGATTGGGGTGGGCTGGATAACATTATTCAAAAGGACGGCCCGCGGCGGCTATCAGGACGATCCGCGGCGCCTGCAGGACGATCCGCGGCGCTGGCAGGATGGTCCGCGGCGCATGGCCGGCGCATCCGCGGCTTCGGTGAAGGATCGTGCGGTCGTCGGCCGCGGACGATCTTGCAAAGGCGCCGCGGATCGTCCTTGGACTTCTCTGAGCAATTCAAAAATATATGTGGCTGCTTTTGGGCGATCGGTATCGAGATGGTGGACTGCCGCTTCGCCCCGAAACCAACCCATCGAGAACACACAGCGCCGCGGATCGGCCGTTTGACCAGCCCGCTATCAATTGTGCCGCGAGCCGTCCGGAAAGCTCATCTTCCGCCGCGGACTGGCCGTGAGTCTCTCTGAGCAGGAGAGGGGGGTGCCGGGAGGTCTGCGATGCGCACCAATCTTACATTCGATATCTGGCCTCTAAACTCTGTTCGTATTGTTCTGCCGTTCCGGTAGCTAGAAATCCAGCGGGCTAAACCTCTCGGCAGGGACGATTCCGCAAGCTTTTGACAAAGAATGGAGATAATGACAGGCTTTCTGACAGAATGGAAATAATAGGCTTTCTTCAAGTCGATTGCAACCATAACACTATGTAACAAAATTTCACTTTTTTTTCTGTTCCAGGGTTAAAATTGTGTTTTCCTGAGCCGTTAGGTCTAGATCAGACAGGAAGTCGCTGTTATCCCAGGAAAACTTCGCTTTTCTGACTAGGAGAGTGAAATTTGGAAAATCGCATGTTTACGTTAAACAATTTTTGTTCCTGGTTCCTAAAAGTCATATTTCAATTGTTAACGTCTAATTTATGCGAAAAATGACTTCAATAAGCACAAACTTTGCTTACACGACGACAGCACGAAGAAAACTCGTTTTTTTTTGGTGAAAATTAAAAGATTTTTATAAATTTCCGGCACTCTGATCAGGTAAAAACAAAAGATGCACAAGGAATAGACAAACACAGTCGGAAAGCAGTCAACAAGGTTGAGAAATTTATAGAATGTCTAGATTCACCATTGTAATTTGAATCACTCTATCTAAGTTGCACTCAAATGTAGCCTCCCTCATGGTTCCGTTATGATATCCTTGGTAACGACGTTCAAAGCCAAATATATCTTGATGAAAGGGATCACTTTGCTCGTTGAATCTGTCAAGATGCGAATCAACGAGATGGACTTTCAGAGACATTCTGCATCCCATTTTGGCGTAATTCTTTATGAGAGTGCACCAACTCCACATAGCTTTCAGGTTTGAGATCACCTAGGAAGCCATGAACAACTGCAGCGAGATCGCTCCAAGCTGTTCCCTCCGTTCGGTTCAACAGCTTTGTGAAATCCTCACATTTTATGATCCTCTTTATCTGTGGTCCAACGAATACACCAGCACTGACCTTAGCCTCGGACAGAGTCGTTACCCAGGACAGTATAACGAAACCATGAGGGGGACTACATTTGGGTGCAACTTCGAGAGAGTGATTCACAGTACAATCGTAAATCTGGAAAATCTACACATTTCGGAAACTTGTTGAGTGGTTCCCGACTGTGTTTGTCTAATCCTTGTGCATTTTTTGTTTTTACCTGTCCATAATGCCGAAAATGAATAAAAGTCCTTCTATTTTCACAAAAACTAGTTTTCTTTGTGGTTTTGTAGTGTAAGTTTGTTTTCAATGGAGTCATTTTTTCACATACTTTGAACACAAGTAATTCAAATATAACACTTAGAAGCCATGAACAAAAATCGTGTTACATAGTGTAATTGAACGGCTAGGCGGTCTCTTCTCATTTAACCCATCCGTAATGAATCCGGTAAGTTCGACAAACGCTGAGGTTGTGGAGAAGCCTTTCCGAAAACCATTCTGCCATCCAGGGATTCGCAGGTGCGTTTCCAGTCTAGGAAGAATGGTTCTTCCGGAAGTGCGTGCCATAGATGAAAAGATCGAAATAGGCCTGTAGCTGTTTAGATTTTCTGCAGGTTTTCCAGGCCTCAGGAGTGGGAAAATTCTTGCCGGCTTCAGGATTCTATGGGGGCATGGCGAGCTGAACTGTTTGCAGAAGGTTGGCCGCCTTGTTGTTGTTTACCGGTTCGACCCTATGAGGAAGCTGTAGGGATTCTGTTTGACTGAAGCTTTCATAGTTGTCCATATAATGATGGTAGCCCTCAGAAGCAGAACAGTGTTGAAAACTGTACTGTAGCTACACAAGTTATTCACAAAATCAGAATTTTCATGTGACCCGTCAAGAAAACCCTCTTTCGTGATCTAATTACTATTAATGTCTTGTTGTTTGATGAATCCTCCTTTTTGAATGCAGCATATACGCGGGTGTACTGCATTTCACCCACCGCCAATGCGGCGGGGCCACCGCGCGCGGCGGATGGGCGCGGCTAGACAGCATCTGCGGCATCCAAGACCTATTAGTTAGAGCGCGCTAGTGCATGCCGGGTGATTAGAACAACCACGAGTCTTAGGAAACAATCGTAATGTTTAGCTATTCTAAAAAAACGGCTTCGAGTCCTCACTACCATGTCAGTGAACTGAATATTCCAATCAGATTCTAATCAGAGATAGGCTCACTTTTGTTTTATCCCCGCTCTGGCAAAGCAGGCTTGTTCATGAGGATTTTCACATCTTTATGAATCTGAACGCCATTGTGAAAAGCAGAACATAAGCACCAGTTCGATCGTTCAAAATTTCATGAATCATCTTGATACTTTTCCCATTTAACACGTATGAATGGAGGTTTTTTTATCGATAACCAATGAATCATGTCAAGCGATGTGAAAAAAATGGACAGTTCTGTAACTCTTCAGTTTTTTGACTGCTTTTTTGTGTTTTCCTTCTGCCTTTTCTGACAGGAGAAGACGTGCTAGTTGTCTGAATAACAATTCATTTGGCTCTGGTAATTGCTTTCGAATGATTTTACGTTAGATTTAAAATCATCAAGACAGTTTTACAACGTTTGAAAAAACCAAGACAAAAATGAGGCTCGATAATATTCGTCTAAAGAACGGTACGAAATGAATATTTTCGAAACTTTTGACAGTAATTTAATCACGTCGTCTGGTGGTTTTAGATGTTTATTGGGAGAGTAGTCTCTCCAAACCGACCAGTTATGACAATGAATCCTATACAACGGAACGCCTCTCCTTAAAAAGGCAGAGGGCGGGGTCATTCGATAGCAGCATGCGCTGCGACGAGATAGTACAGCGACAGGCATAGAGTGGCGAGGGAGGCGAGAGTGATCTCCTCGCGTCCCTGCCTCTGCGCCGATTGATCGACGAAAACAACAACTAACCGAATGAAAGGGAGGAATTAGGCTAGAAAGAACTAAACAGAGAAACAACACTAATAACTGCCTACATTACAAATGTTAACTAACATTAGCAGTAGTAGTGAAGCCTAGGAAAACATTTTGATCTACAATAGCCGGATCTCAGCACAATGTAACCTACAATACTTAACATGCCCCCCTTCGGAGAAGAGTCGTCCCTGACTCTACACTCTCCACATATCACAAGTTCTTTCACAGGCAGTACCATGGTCCATACCATTGCGTCTGCGGCTAAAGTTCACACCAGCGTCAACGTCCCTTCGGTCGTGTCGCTGTCCTCCACTTACATCCAGATAATCTCGACCAGTGTATGGCTCCTTCGATCGTCGCTTCCACACACGTCCTACACTGCTGTTCCGACAGCCTCTTACCGGATTTGCAGGTCTGAGCAGATTCGCGTTGCTCCCTCGACGCTCCTCTGACATGATCATTCTGCGTGGCCTATGTCCCTGACAACCATCAGCCTGGCTATCACAATGGGACACATCGGCCGTTCGCTCATGTTTTGTCGCTGCGCAACAATTCACTGGGCGCAACTGCTTGTTCTTTGCGAGCACATGCTTCCTGTGCTGCTCAACTCTTGTTCGGCCTTCTGTCGACACAATGTGTGCGGGTTCACTGAGCACATCGTCCTTCCGTTCTGCGGAGACTTTTGCTCCTGCAAAATTGTTTGTGACAGGAGCTTGGACCACCGAAGTCGCTCGACTGTACACCACTTTTGCACCAGGACACCGCGCAACTGATGCATTCTGGTGTTGTTCCGGCTTACGCTTGTTCTTGGTTGCACCGATGGCATCGCCTTTGCCATGAGAGATCGTCGCTCTTGTCAACCCTTTCAGGTTGAATCCCAGCTTTGCTAGAGCGTTTGTGCCAAGAACTAGCATTCTATCGCCTCCCTTCATCACGAAACATGTGATCCTTCGTTTCCTGCCTTGCTGCACTTTTATGGTGAGCCTAACTGCTCCTTTGAAGACCATAGGATCCCCTGAAGCATTGTACACTAGTGCGCACCCTCGTATTGGAATCTCTTCGACATCATTGTCCAAATCAGAAACCAGAGTCAAGAGCTTCTTCCAACATTTCCAGAGGGATGATGCTCACTTGGGAGCCTGTGTCAACAAAGCTTGTCTCGAGAATTCGAGAAGATGTACCTCAGACGACATTGGTGTTTCCACTAACTCGTCCTGTGCTCTGGATGCGCCTACGGCTCCACAAATCCACTTGTTCAGCGAAGCCGTGAAGTTTTTCACTGGCCTTCCCTCTGATGCACCAGTGCTTCCATTAACCTCAGGGTGTGAGGGCTCTCTAGAAGCTCGGCACTTACGGGAAAGATGGCCAGTCCTGCCACAATTGTAGCACTTCAGTCCGTTCTTCGATTTTCCACTTGACGACGCAGCTACGGAACCGTTTGCTGGCTCTGATTTAGTGGAACAAGTAGGCGATTGACTCTCCTGTTTTGACGGCGGAAACCTGTCCCTGCCTACTTCGGCGGGTCTTGGTCGGCATGGCTGTGCAGCTTGCCGCATTGTTGAAGCGACATCTCGACTTCGCTCGCAGCGCTGAGCCAATCTTTTGACCATCTCGTATCCCCACCCTCCTGGCCCAGCCTCCAGCGTTGAGTATAGCTGCAAGTACTCGGGCCAGTCCGTGAGTTGTATTACGAGTTCCCCAGCTCGCGTCTTCGACAGTTCTTCATCCGAGGCATTTGGATAAGCCATTCTAGTCAGTCGTTCAAGCTCGATACAGAATCGAGTGACATCGACATCCTTCTTCAAGTGTTTCAGCTCCATATAAGCTTTCATTTGCTGCGCGGGGTCGCTAGCGCTCAGACTTTTCCGCATTCCATTGATGATTCCTTCCGGCCCTCCTTCGCGGACGTTTCTTGGCAGCGCTTCGGCGACTGCTTTGGCAACCCATCAAGCTTGGAAGAATAGGTGAACGAGCATGTCATCGTCCAAACCTAGCTTGAGATACTTCATCCTAAACCTGACAACGAAGTCGTCAAACCGTCTCCCCTTAGGGTCTTTGAAAATCTCCACATCTGGCAGACTCATCGCCGCAAACATGTTTCCTATGTTTGAATGCGTTCCGAGATTTTCGTACCCACCTTGCGGGACGGGACTCATCCGTGTTGGGAAAATCAACTTCTCAGGTCTTTCCTGCAACGCTTCGTTCTCTGCGTTGTTGAACGAGAGTCTCAGATCATCCGCGAGTTGGTGCCCAGACTCAACTCTATGCTGAAAAGATTGCACTGACTGCTTCTTCACAGTTGGCCTTGGATCGCACTCTGCGTTACGGCCGAAGTAACAGTTCACTTCGCCGTCGCTGGGCTGCTCCAGAAGCCGTGTGGTGAGTCTCCTTAGAAACGTTTGGCTGCTTACGCTGGCACAAACCAGTATTACAGTGTTCCGAACGACTGCACTGTTTGCAGGAATCAACCAACGATTTTATCCTATCCACTAGTTGAGTAGCATCTACATGGAGCATGCCTGCTAGCTCTCTTATGCACGAATCGTCATGCTCAGCTTGTTGTAGCAGCTCTCCCTGGACAGCCGGCAAATCCTCAGAAAGTGTACTTCTCGCGGACTGCAGCAGATTCTCTACCTGCCTTAGTCTCCGCAATTCCACTTGCATGATTTTGCACTGTTCGGCAATGGATGTTCCCACTTGTTGCACAAACCCTTTAGCCACCGTTTTTCGACGGGCTCGGCTCTTCTGGAGTTCTTCCACAACATTCTCAGGGACACCATTCATGATTGTGATGCATCCATCCATTGCAGTGCTGCACTGTCTCACCAGTTCCGCGCACTGATTCACTATGTTGCCGACCTTCTCATGAAGGTGGTTCATCGCCTCCAAGGCGGATAGTTGCTGGAACATGGCGGACTGGCCAACCGTAGAGCGGCTCACTCCGATGTAGTTTTCCTCAGCTTTACTGCTGGTAGACATCGGTTCTTGCAGACGCTAACCGTCTTTCAGGTTAGACTTCGGCCACGAGACACAGCCTCAATCAATACGCAGTCGAGCTCCGGAACGTGGCCAACGCCACGACAAAGTATCCTCAACACTTCGCGGAGATCGATCGACACGCACTCACAACACGCCGGTTCGAGAGACACGTATGTATCTCCGACACCACAGCGTACGGCAGTACACACGCCGATCGCTCCGCGAAGGAGAGGTTACTCTGCTTCCTTTACAGGAGCAGGACTACACGCCGTAGCCGCTTGAAAGCGGTTTAAGGGCGGATGGCTGGTCCTCTTCTTCGGCCTCGGTTCGGCCCCCAAATCACGTCGTCTGGTGGTTTTAGATGTTTATTGGGAGAGTAGTCTCTCCAAACCGACCAGTTATGACAATGAATCCTATACAACGGAACGCCTCTCCTTAAAAAGGCAGAGGGCGGGGTCATTCGATAGCAGCATGCGCTGCGACGAGATAGTACAGCGACAGGCATAGAGTGGCGAGGGAGGCGAGAGTGATCTCCTCGCGTCCCTGCCTCTGCGCCGATTGATCGACGAAAGAAGAAACAACATCTACCTACAACAGAGTATGTGCTCTCCGAACTGCAGGAAACTTCGTGGAGGAGAAGCGTCTGAGGAGGAAGTTGCGTCGGCAGCTTCAAAGTGACCGCGAACGAGAGTGGACGTGTAGAGCTAAGGAGTTCGAGAAGGCTTGGGAGGAGAAGAATCCGAGGAAAGCCTACACGTTGCTGCGACAGTATAGCGGGAAGATGAAGAGATGTTCTCCTGTCTTGAACACTACCAATAGAGTTGCAGTTGGTGATGCGACGCTGCCAATATGGAAGGATTACTTCAGTTCACTACTGAATCGTCCAGCGCCATCAGTACCTGAGCTCCCGCATGTTCAGAGAGCACATTACGATGTCAGTGAGGAACCGCCGACTGAGTCTGAAGTTTTGGATTGTGTCCGGAAAATGAAGAATGGAAAGGCAGGTGGAGATGACAACATCACTGCTGAAATGCTGAAAGCTCTTCCTCCGTCTGGGATTCGTGAAATGACCAACACCATCCGTGCCATATGGATGAGCGAAAGGATACCCGATTCGTGGAGACATGCGATCATCGTACCTCTTCACAGAAGCTATCCGTCACGGATCCTAAGAACTACAGAGGAATCTCTCTACTTCGTGTCATGTACAAGGTTTTAGAACGTATCATTCTCGAGCGACTTATCAAACATCGTGAAGGAACGACCAGAGATGAGCAAGCCGGTTTTCGACCTGGAAGATCGACCATCGACCAAGTGTTCGTCGTGAGAAGAGTAATTGAATCGTGGCAGCGGTTTTCGAAGCCATTACAGCTTGCTTTTTGGACTTTGAAGCCGCGTTCGACTCTCCTCATCGTGATCGATTGCTCAATGCTCTGCGAGCAGATGGAGTCCCGGAAAAGTATGTTCGGTTAATCGAGGACATGAACAAAGGAACAACAGCAGCAGTTCGTACACCTGTCGGATTTACGTCAGCTTTCGAGGTGAAAACAGGAGTAAGGCAAGGAGCCGTTGCAGGACCTTTTCTTTTCAACTTCGCCGTTGATGACATCATGCGTAGAGTTGCAGAACAGTTTCCTGCGGATGTGATCCTAACACCATCAGGACGCTCCCTTGTCGACCTGGAATACGCCGACGACATTGTGTTATTCGCTGAAAACAACGCAAAACTGCAAAGGATTGTGAACCTCGTTTCGAAGTATGCCGCAGCCTATGGACTTCGTCTTCGTCCCGACAAATGCAAGCAGATGTGGGTCTCTCAGAGGCCTTCAACTGGAGTTTGTGTGGACGGACAACGTATCGAACTGGTGGACGATTTCTGTTATTTGGGCTGTTTGCTGAAGAACGATGGTAGTTATGCAGCGGATATTCGACAACGATGTGCGAAAGCTACGTCTGCATTCAATTCTCTAACCAAGTGTTTGTGGTCTACCACCATCGCGAAGGAAGTCAAGTTGCGCGTCTACCTATCCGCTATTCGCCCTATCATGATGTACGGATCGGAGACGTGGGCAGCACCGAAAACGCAGGTGGAAAGGTTGGATTGCACGGAGAGGAAGCTTTTAGGCGTTTGCTCCGGATATTTCTGGCCGCGTGTATGCCATAACGAAGACCTTTACAAGGAAATCGACGCAGTACATCAACGCTTGACACGAGGGAGGTGCCAGCATCTCCTAACGCCATCTCAAGCAGCAATGGAAAGTCGACTTCGACTGCTCGGGCATATACTAAGAAGAACGCCGGATCGTCTCGTACAACACGCTTTAAAAATGCTTCCAAATCCTGTCTGGAAACGGCCACCTGGGCGTAGGCGAAAGTTCTGGACGGATGTGGTTAAAGAGGATTTAAAGTCACTCGGCATCGAAAGACAGTTCAGGCGCGATGTTTCGTTTCGCAGGAAATGGAATAGTGACAGCTGGATGGAATGTGTTCAAATTGTGGCTGAAGACCGTGAAAAATGGACACGGCTGACTACTAGGACGGCACACCTCGGTGAAGATGCGGAATGACCGCGTCAGGCGAAAGCCAACCGATTAAGTCAAGTAAGTCAAAGATCGACGAAAACAACAACTAACCGAATGAAAGGGAGGAATTAGGCTAGAAAGAACTAAACAGAGAAACAACACTAATAACTGCCTACATTACAAATGTTAACTAACATTAGCAGTAGTAGTGAAGCCTAGGGAAACATTCTGATCTACAATAGCCGGATCTCAGCACAATGTAACCTACAATACTTAACAATTTTGAGTATTCGAAAACTTCTTGTTATAAAAATAATTAAACATAAGTAATTTTTAAAATAATTCAAAATTTACACATTATATTCTCGATAAAAATTCAACTTATCACTCACTAGTTTTTGTCCTCAGAATGTTTTCGTAAATATTGATTTGGTGTAAACGAAAACGGTTTAATCAGACTACTTTGTGGAGAGCCCAAAATTTTTTCAAGGGAATATTCAAAAAATAATCATCCGAAAAGCAAAAGTACATGAAAAGGCGATAATGATTTCGAGTCAGAGCTATGGAGAAACTCCAAAACTCGGAGTGACTAATAAGTTTCGATTACTGTCGTATGAAAATAGATATCATCAACACATCCTGCAAATGTAGAAAAAGTTTTTTTTTCAACTGAATAGTTTCACATTGGTTCTTTGAAATTTTTACGCTGGATTTCCACGTCTTTTCAGACTTATGTTTGATTTTCTGACAAATTGCAAGATTTAGGGGTAATTTTTTGAAAAAAAATCTTCCATTCACGTAAATTTCAGGTTTTGGGGTAGTTCTGGGAGACTCTTCGAGAGGGATGCTGGGGAGATTGAATTTTGTAAATAACCAGCTATTAGCGCTTCTTGCATGAATGGTTAAAAAAATGTGAATTAAAACAAGCGAAAGTAAAGACGATCAGATCATAAAGGGGGTGATGGACAATTTAGAAAGCATATGGCCCTAGAACGCTGAAGGCCTTTTGGGTTTATGGCGATGAGGTGTTAGATAATTATCACCCAACACTGATACCTAGACTGCCCTTCCCACTTCACTTCCCCTATGGCATCCCCTCTGGAACAGCACAGGTGAGGACTCGAATAGATGCAGGCCGAGACCAATTTCGGTTGATTCATTGAAGCAAACAATGCTAATCATGAAAATTTTCTGTTTTGTATTCGTGATGGAAACACGCTAGTTTGATAAAATTCTTTTTCTTGCCAAAAAAAAATTACCAGAATGCTGAAAATATTCGAAGAGGGATATTTTTGAGCATGATGAACGTCATTTTGTGTTCAAGAAAAGATTTCAAAATTTTTGAGCTCTGAAAAATTTCGAAACATCAAAAGTTTTCGAGCATATTGAACGCTAGATTTGTTCAGTAAAAAAAACACCAGAATGCTTAAAATATTCGAACAGGGATATTTTTGAACACGATGGACGTCATTTTGTATTTAAAAAAAAATATTTAAAGTCCAAAACTTCAAAACAGGAAGAATTTTGTGCATTGTGAACGTTAGTTTCGTTTTTTGAGCATATTGGACGCTAGTTTTATTTAGAGAAACTACCTGAGCCCTGAAAACTATTAACTTAGGAAGAAATTCGTGCATAGTTTATGTTAATTTTTTCGCTAACGTATTCAAAACAAGAGGAATTTCGCGCAAAGTAGACGTTAGTTTGAAAAAAAACTACGCAAAGTATAAATAAGATGAAATCAGGAAAGATGCGGGGAATCATAAATATTTGCAAAATTCTAGCTACTTGCGAAATAATTCCACGCTCCGTCTAGCGGGAATTAAATCACAAATTAACTAGAACAGCAAAAAATTGGCAACTTTCGAGGACAGGAGGAAACGTGGTAGAATATAGAAACAAATATTTTAGATTTATAGAAGAGGACCCAGAGAATAATTGAATACTAGCATCATAGAATAATATTAGATTTACAGAACTTGAATCACAGAATTACAGCGATCGGCCGTCGAAGCTTCAGTCGAGATTCGATCGCCCAGGACAGCACACGCTAATGAGCTCCAATGGGATACCGAATAAGGGGAAGTCGTCCGTGACCCGAGCCGTCCCCCCCGCGACGCGACAAGGTCAAGCCGCGATTGGGGGAACAGCTGGTCTCCCAATGGAGCGTCGAAAACGACCCAAAATGACGCTACACGGGTGAGAAGTTGGCACCGCCCCTGTATCTGCCTTCCTCGTCCAAAACAGGGGTACTGGGACATTCCAACCGTCGGCGACGTTTGTGGGTGGTGGGATAGATACAATAGGTAAACCACACACACTGACGACGGTGGAAATGGCCCAGAACCCCTGCTTTGGAGGAGGATTAGTCATTTCTTCTGAGATAAATTGCAAAGCTTCGAGGAGAATTCAGGTATTAAGAACTAAACGGAAATCGCGCCTTGAAATTGGGTTAATTATTTGATTTCACATTCAATAAAGGTAGGTATCAGGGCGCATTTCAACAACTATGTAAGGAATTCGCTTTGCAATCATTGCTTTTTCTCCTCACACGGAGAAATAATGTCCAGAATCAGCCAGTATATGGAAATGCACCAAAGTTTGTTTTTTGTGCAGTATTTCATCTGTGATCCACAGATTGAAATTTTCAAATTTTTAGAAATTGCACCAAAGAATCCCAGATATTTACAGCAGCGAGGATCGGTTGCTGCTAGGAAGCCGCCGTGCTCCGATTCGGGATTGCTCAATTTGAAATTTTTCATATGTGATCTACAGATTGAAATTTTCAAATTTTCGGAAAATGCATGAATTCCTAAAATTGTATTTGTTCAATATAATTAGTGAATTTGAGACACTATGGAATTCTAGAAGGGTTCTGGAACGAGTTCTGAACCCGGTCTTTTTACCAGAAATTCAATTTTGAAATTTCATTTTATTGTGGAGGAAACTGAAAATTCTTACGTTTACACATTTTTGGGACAATTCCGTGTATTGGTGCAGAAAATACATGAACTTCGAATCTGGAAAGAAATTCAAAATACTCTGATGTGCTCGGGGGATCGTCCCCAACCCGACGGCCGTGGCCACGTCATTAGGGACTAAACACAACCTTGGTTGGCCGCCGACATGCATCCTCTAGCCCCGCCCCTTTGGGAGGGACTTGGTAGGGTATTCGTCCCTCCTCTGCTGGATGTGTTAAATCGATTGCGGAGGAGCGTCCCCAAACCTACGGGCTCACTCAAATGCCCAGTGAACGCAGGGGAGCATCCCCAAACTGACACGTGGACCAATCATGTGGATCGCCAAAACATCGATTGCAATTCTTCATTTCTCCTTTTGATGATTGCCCATTTTTGTTTTTGTTTTGAAATTGAGAACTTTTGAGCTTCTTGCTTGTATATTTTGTACTTTTGAAGTTTTATTGGAATTCACGCAGATCTTGTCGTCTGATAGGAAATTCAGCTTATTCTTTCAATTAGCATTTTCAGGGAAACCATTAATGACCAAAAAACAAACAATGGCAACCAATTTCTGCAGCATTCATCTAGAGCACAAAAGGACTGAGACAATTTATCAGGTAATTATTTAAATTTTTTTCCATTCATGTTGCACTGGGGCACTCTCGTCGCAATGATGGCTGTCTTATCACCGTATTTTTGCGGTAAATCCGCGGCAAAAGCGCGGCACACTTCTTCTCATATTTTTTTCGTTTAGCGGTAGTTTTTCGGCAGCCACTGGGTAGTTCTACGGTAAATTCGCGTTATATTCGCGTTATATTATATTTAGAAGTTCCCTACCAAGCGATAGTTTTTTCAATTTCTCGGTAAAATTTTGGTTCGCGATAGATTCTTGGTAGCTTCCACACAATTTCTTCTAGAGCAGGGCTCCATGAAGAGCCTGCAAGAAAAAATGGAGAAATAGTGCTTCTAAAAGAGTGTGCTAGAGGTCTTAGAGGGTTGGAGGACTTCAGAAGGAGCGTAAGAGAGGTCTCATAAAGATACCAGGTCTCCAGAAGCAGCCAAATAAAAAGCTGTTCGATTCATTTCGTGAACATAGAGTTGGTATGGGGGGAGGGGCTAGCAGCGAGGTTCACGGCAACTGGAAAGCTGCCGCTGCTTATAGTCTGTGCCAATGGTACGGTTCGCCCATGTAGTCAGCCTGCATGATGAGCGGCGAGCGCGAAGACATTTTCTCGGACGTATAAATCGATTAGAGGGAATATTACACAGATATGGAATAAAATCCCACTTGGCTGTTTGCAGCCGTGGGAAGGCTCTTCCGAAAAATGCCTTCGCGACGGTCGCTTAACACCTACACCGACCGCGTGGGCGGACGGACTCATTCGAACTAACTGCACATTTTTCATGCTGCGTTATCTGAGTTTCCCACTCGAAAAAAAGGCTGGCTCACAAATGTGGCAGGAACCACGAGGAAACGACGAAGAACTCATTAAAACGCCTCATTTCAGTGAAAGAATTGTTTGGCCTGGACTAGTTGTCCGGTAGGATGAATGAGTTCTCGGCGGTCGCGACCGCTGAATGGAGGTGAAGGACTATATTATGCAAAACAGCACTAGGTAGGGTCCAAAGGTTATAATGGAGCAACAGAGCTGTGAAATTTTTGAAAGAATTCCTTCGTCTCCACAAGCAGTTCCACTTAAAGGCAATGTTCACTATGATTTTCGTGCCTGCGTTTTTAAAATAAAACAATGCGTTGGCCTCCAAGTTTTACCAAAATTACGAAGAAACTTCGAGAAACGCACTAAAACGACGTATTTCAGCGACATTATTCTCTGGGCTGGACTACTTGTCCGGTTGGATGAACATGTTCATGGTGGTGTCAACGGTGGAAAATTGGGTCAATCAAAAATAGAAGATGCACAGCAGGATTAGTTAGGGCCCTAAGGAAAGAACGGAGCAATAGATAGTAGAGAATTGCAAAGGACGCGTCCACAAAAGGTTTCATTGTCACAACAAACACTTCCTGTGATACTCAATAGGCGGAGTGATACTTGAGCATTCCGTGTACTTCTGGTGCGTTTTTCTAAATTTCTACACCATTTTAGTTCTGCCCGGGGGCCGCTTAATCAATACAGCGAATAATCTCAAAATTGCAAATTATCGTGAACACTGCCCTTAGGCAGTGTTCACGATAAAATCGTTTTTCTGTTTTTTCGCCAATCTTGATAACGATCCCATGCAGATTCCAACGATGTCTCTGGCATCGTACAGGACCTTCTGGGAACGGAGTTATGGTCCCTCAAAAATTGAGTTAAAGGCCTCGTTCGCGCTGAAAACCAATTTCCATTTTTCAGGCTCAATTTCATGAATGAGCCTGGCGGACCACGCCGGCAAAGTTTTGCGAGTCAAAAACATATGGTTCTGAAGTTGGAGTGGTTCAAAATGACGATCCGCCACCAGTTTTCTCCAACCATTTAGCACAAGGAACAGAAGCGCCATCACAGGCGCAGATGATTCAGCATTTGAAATGTTTAATTCGGGAAATTCTAACATCCAAACTTGCCCAATGGATACTTCTATTTTTAGAATAAGTTCCAGTGAACAAAAGACAAGATAAACTCACCCACTTAAAGACACAGTCCAACCTCAGAATCGATTTTTCGTTTTTCTGCCTATCTTGGAGAAAATTTCACGCTGATCACAATGGTGTTTTCAGAATCGCTCAGGACTCAACACGAACGAAGTTACGGCTCTTCAAAAACTTCAATTTTGAACGGCTATAAGTTGTCGGACGAGTTGTCTCGAGCCAGTGTTTTCTCGTTATTCACAGCCATCGTTCTGTAGCAGGCCAAAATATAAAGCCAGACCGAAAACAAATCAAAGAACATAGATTTCGAATAAAATCATTCCCGCGTCTCTTCCTTATTGGGGTCGGAAACCTGGCGGTGGGCGTTACCCATTTTTTCTTTTAAGGGGGCGTGGCCGACTTTTTCCTAGCTTTTTCTGGCTTATTTGAGTGAATTGAGATTTCGCGCTTGGCAGAGTTACTATAGGCGGCGACCGGACAATAATATCAAAAATTACCTCTGAGGTTGGACTGTGCCTTTAAAGCAAAAAACACATCCGACGTTTGTGAAAAAAAAACTTCCGACGTATTGCACCATACACACCGAAATTGACGGAGGGTGGGAAGAAGGTGGTTCGAGACGTTTTGAAACGAGTTTTTTTGCGGAAGCTGATAGTTTTGCGGAGGATTTCCACTCTTATTCTGTATGTCAGAGAGTCGCCTGCGCAAAAACATAAGAAAATGAGATACGGTTTTTTGCTCGTACGATGCCTTTTAGGAAGCATGTTGGACAAGTTGTCCGAGACTTGTAACTTCCGTCTTTTGCGGCCGATGTATGCAAGCTGACCCGAGTAAAGAGAGAAGATGAGAATAAAGGGACGAACGGGCCTATTGGTTCGGAAACCATTGCTCATTTCACGATCTCGAGTCTTCATTTGGTCACGTCGAAGGGCGGGCATTGCGCTTTTGGGGTTTGCTTTGCGCTCAAAGTGGCAACTTCGGACTCTTTTGGGGCTCTTCCTAGCTCGTTTTCAAGCGTACTTTCGACGTCAACGTTACAGTGCGCCCCTCCACGACCCATTCCTAGTGGAGACGGAAACATTTTTTTTTCGTGAACACTGCCTTTGAAGTACGGAGGCGCAGTCAGATTACAGTGCATGGCAGTGAAAAAAGCCTGTTGTGTGTTTGCGTATTTGCGCTGAACATACTGCACGCTGAGACATAATCGACGGGGAAGTTTTTCTCTAAATTCTGAAGAAAAGCATCTGGAACGTTGAAAAACGCTGAGTCCCCTCCCCCGCCACACATTATCAATACACCTGAAGTCTTTGTCATACTCTGCCAATTCGAGATTTCGTGCTTCGGGAAGCGGCCTGTTACGCCCTCTTTTATCATAAGTTAGGAATTCAATCATTAGCGCCGTCATAGAAGCTTATTCGCACAAAGGGTGAATTTGACGCGAGTCACAGTGACCTATCATCAGGGCTGTGCGGAACTGTTCCGTTTCGGATTCCGTTTCCGTATTTCCGGTGTTTTTGAGCTTTTCCGTTCCACTTCCGTTTCCGACTTATTGGGTTCGGAAACGGAAGAAAATAGTGCTGCACGGGTAATAGAAACGTCACGACGTCATAGAAAGCGTGCAGGACCCCAGTGGGAGTGTGCAGGGCGTCAGGGGTAGTGTGCAGGGCGTCAGGGGTAGTGTGCAGGACCCCAGTGGGAGTGTGCAGGGCGTCAGGGGTAGTGTGCAGGGCGTCATAGAAGGTGTGCAGGACCCCAGTGGGAGTGTTCAGGGCTTCAGAGAAAGCGCGCAGGATCCCAGTGGGAGTGTGCAGGGCGTCATAGAAAGTGAGCAGGGCCATAGTGGGAATGTGCAGGACGTCATAGAAAGTGGACAGGACCCCATTAGAAGTGTGCAGGACGTCATAAAAAGTGCGCAGGACCCAAATGGGAGTGTGCAGGGCGTCATAGAAAGTGTGCAAGACCCCAACGGGAGTGCGCAGGACATCATAGAAAGTGTGCAGAACCCCAGTGGGAGTGTGCAGCGCGTCATAGAAAATGCGCAGGTCCCGAGTGGTAGTGTGCAGGAGGTCTTCGAATGCTAGCAAGACCGCGGTGGGAGTGTGCAGGACTTCACCAAGAGTGTATAATTTGAAAAAAAGTTTTTTTTTAAATTTTGTTCTTGCTAAATTTTACCCTTTTTTGTGGCGAAGAAAACAGATAGGAAAACATGAATCTTGAGAAGCGTGCGACGCGTTTTGAGAATGACGCAGATCTCCGGAGACATTTCCTTGCCAGTCTTAGGGAACAAGCAGCAGCTCCACTTCCGCACCTTCTCTGTTGTTGATGTTGTTGTTGTTGTGGTTGTTGCCCATTGTTGCAGTTGGGGCATACGTATGAGCTATCCGCATTCTTGGACTTGAGGCCGGAACATTGTCTCACGTGGGTCCATTTTCTGCACTTGATACATTGGACACTCCCTACTGCGGCTGAGGTACCACACTGGGTGCAGGGCCATCGGAAACGGCGAGGGGGTCCAGGGTTTGCTTCAATTCCGGCACGGAGAAGAAGACAACGGATCAGCAGAGCCGGTTTATGCTGATCCGTAACCGAAGAATTGGCTCCAGGACTCGTGAAAGAGTGAATTCTGGGAGGTATAGTTGAGGACCTTTGACTTCGGAAGGATGACGGCATGTAGACGACTTCTTCTTCCGCGTACGCTCTTGCCAACGAGTAGGCGATCCTCCATTAGAGCCACCTTCTCTGTTCGTCACTCATTGCAACCGCTCAGTCATTTCGATTCCCTAACTTAGATATGTTGCCAGTCTGAGCTCATCAAAATTGGCACCACAAAATCACAAACAACCACCTACTTATTTCATTCATTGAAAGCAAGGGCATGGTGTTGGTCAACTAGGGAAACATATAAAATGAGAGTGCGTTTGTCCTTATCATGACAGAGATGGTAAAGCCAGAATAATCGCTTGGGAACTTTACAAATTGAAAGAAAGGGCACTAGGTAGCGACGTAAGGGAAGGAAGGATGGAAGGGGTTGTGAATTTTATGCCGGTAGCAGCCGACGATCTACCGCTGGCTTCTTATGTTTTGCTTTTTGATCCCACTTTTTCATACCCCCACGCCCTGCTGTAAATGTCCGGCAGCCTGCTCTGCTCAGGAGAGTCCATACTGACAGCATTTTTCGGGCAGACGGAAGTCAGTCAGCTTTGTTCTAACAAGCTAACCCGTCTCAGGTAGTTGGCTTACGCAGAAATGTCTTTGAGCGAAAACTTCGCTAGGTCTCGCTAGTTTCATTTATTGAGAACAAGGACATGGTTTAGCTTAACTGGGGAAACATCACCTGCGTTTTCCTTATCATGAGAGATGATAAAGTGAAAATATACCCATGCGAACTTCAAAAATGGCAAAAATGGATGTTTTGCTTTTTGATCTCACATTTTCTTACCCCACGCCCTACTGTGAGTCCCCAGCAGCCTGCTACGTTTGGGAAAGTTCATACGGGCAGCAAACTTCGGGTAGACGGTTGTCAGTCAACACCGTTTTGACAAACTATTCTACCTCAAGACGTTGGCGCACGTAAAAGTTTTCTTGAGCAAAAACTCCGGTAGGTCTCGCTAGTCCATGCTTAATACAACTTCCATAGCCGGTAAGCAGGCAATAAGCGCCATATATCTCATTTTGGCATAGTCGTTTACAACAAAAATTCAGTTTAAAAACTTACCGATTTGATTGGCCGTGGAGCGCGCGGTCTCTTAAAGGCAGTGGTCACGATGAAAAGCGTTATCGAGAAATCTACAAAAATCAGCTTAGATATAAAACAGCTAAAAAACTATGAAGGTAGCGCGGTGAAAAACGGGCTAGAATTAGAGTTATTAAGACCCTAAACTTCCAGTTCGTGCACACGTGCACAGAAAGATCACAGTCTCATGCCAAGCAGTCGAAAATCATCGACACTCAGAGGAAGAAATAAATGCAAATTTACCTAGTAAAACAGTTGAACAATGAAAGCAAGCACTTCAACCAATGTTTTTGACTAGATGTGTACATAAATCCGAAAGTTCATTGATTGAAATTCAATTTCAAGCCAGCTGATGTTCTTGATATTAGAGATCATCGATGCCGATGATGTGGGGTGGACTCGTCCACCATCAAAAGACAAGAAAGTTCAGGCTTCGAATTTGGCCCAGAACAGCTATTTTTTCGCGATTTTTTACCATAGGTTCTACTACTCTATACCCAGAGAAGGGTTTAGAGAGGAAAAGAAGACGAGCATATTTGAGCGCGACCACTGCCTTTAAGTGTTAACACGAATCTGCAAACCGTTTATCGATTTTCGATAGATTACTGTAGATTACGGTGGGTATACGTTAGCTCGGTCAATCAGATTGGACTCAAATTTTTACTGTGGGTGGTATTTGGTACGCTGAACACAAATTTGAGGTCCATTTTTCGATTTACGAAATTTTAAGGTAAGTAACGCCAGTTAGCGGCATTTTGCCTACCGTAACCTACCGTAACCCTAAGTCAGGCGAGGAACAGACCCCGGATTCCGGTTCAGCGGCCTAAATAACACCCAGATGCAAGTTTTGAGCCGAATCCAAGAACTTTTTCTGAACACCGCAAAAGTTCACGGATGGGTACCCTCATCTCTTTGTAAAGCAACGAAAATGCTCTTTTTGGAATCCCCGCTGCCATTTAGGGATTTTCAAGCACGGATCATATGCTTTCCAAATCTCCACGGGATGTTTAAAGCAGCCCCTAGTCAGGGTGTGTTCATTCCATAATTCTGTTGTAAATAGACCTAAGTCAGGGAGTTCATGTAATCTTTTCAGGACTCTAGAAAGCAGTTGAAAAATGTAAGGGATGAAGGAAGGTTTTCCCTTAGGAAGCGTGCACGTCGTGGGAGCTGACAGGGCAGCATGGGCTGTAGAAATAATGCGATAGATGTCTCGAAGAGTAAGGGGGTTTAGTAAAGAAGCCACTGAGGTACGCCACTTCACCCTTCGCAAAAAAATCATCTCATTGCTAAGCCGGTAAGCTAATTTGATTTTTCTTATTTCTCTGGAAGATTTGGCCGAGAAACAGCCTCCCAGGCTCCGCAGCGGCTCCCGATGGGCTAATTCTCGGCTATTTTGCAGCTATTTCTCGATTATTTCTCGTTTATTACGCGGCCAGTGCCCGGCCGAGACCACATTGTCCGCGAAATAGCCCACCAGGCTCTGCAGCGGCTCCTGGTAGGCTATATCCAGACTATTTCGCGGCCATTGCTCGGCCGAGATATGGCCGAGAAATAGCCCACCATGAGCCGCTGCGGATCCTGGAGGGGCTGTTTCTCGGCCATTTCCTGGCAACTGGTGCTTTTAACACAGCCACCAATCTAGAAATGATGCTGCAAACTTTTATTGCCGGTCTTACCTTCATTCACAATTACAGACAACAATATTGTCAATCATAACGAAAATACGCTCATGTAAGGGGAAGCAGTAATAGTGGGTGATCAAGAAACCTAATTTTACCCTTCCCTTTCCGGAGTAGGGCACGGTTCAGCAGACCCAAGCAGACCACATATTTGGCGGCCATCTCGCGGCCAGAGTTATTTAGCGATTATTCTGCGGCTATTTCGCGGCAACCATTATTTGACGGCTATTACGCGACAAGCAGGCATTTCACGGCTGATTCTCGGTCAAAACTCGCAGAGTTGTTTCTTGTGTTACAATACATATTTCAGAAGAGGAGAGTAGTCGCGAATGAGCCGTGTACCACTGCGCAGTAATGATGAGTGTACGTCGAAGACGGAGCTCCTCTTGGCCGGATCGTTACAATTTGGTTTATATTCTTGTTGATTTTCATGTATATTCTCATTTTGGGCACTTTTTAGCATTCTCTAATTCACTTTGTGGGACCTGCATTAAATGCAGCCTTCGGGTTGCCCAGGATAGTTTGCCTTTCATTTGAAGATTTTCTTTCCATGGCCACTGGTTTTCTTGTGAAATTATGAAATACCATTTCTGTATGGCGTTAATCCTGTATATGTTGAACCTGTACCACTGCTGCTTGCAGCTTGTGAGAAGACCTCATTTTCTTCATGTATGAGATTCATACTGTGTTGTTAGCGTTTTTTTTCAGTTTTTGATTTCGGATTTGGCTTTGAATTTGTAGGAAATTGCATTGGAAGTGAATTTTTCATGGATTTTGTGTTGACCATCGTTTTGATATGGACTGTGAGGAAATGCGTAAGTCTACTGAGCAGTTTTAGCACAGTACATACGTAGCGATCGAGGAAGCTAGCGAAAAGGTAAGCGGTATGGTAAGCATTTTGAAACCCGGCTCCCTAAGAACGGCTACAGAGCCAACTAAGTCCCTGCTAAACAAAGCTTTGGTCCCTCCCAATTACAAACTTAGGAGGGACCAACCACGGCCAACCTAGTCCCTGCAAAACTCAACTTTGGTCCCTCCCAATAGCGAACGTAGAAGGGACCAACCACGGCCAACCAAGTCCCTGCAAAACTCAACCCTGTCCCTCCCAATAGCAAACTTAGGAGGGACCAACTCCGCCCACTTTAGGGGATCGTCCCCAGCTGTCGGTGGGGATGGAATGAGTTTGGGTTGGGGATCATCCCAAGAGTTCATCAGAGTAGGTGATCTTAATGAAAACTCGACTTTAATTTTTTCTTTTTTTGGAAAACTTACCCAAAGTTCTCATCGATTCCATGTTTCTGAAACAATTCTACAGATGTTTCCGAAAGTAATGCACTGACTGAATATGGCACTGAATTTTATGAGGTTTCATACTGGTTAGGTTTTCAGTCACTGACAAATGTGATCGATAATCGGCCTGGATGGGCTGTGCGTTGGAAGAGCGACCTGGGGTAGGTAATTGCCTGGCATGCGAGAGTGGAGGGCTGAACGACGGGGTGTTCATACACCAATTCATACAATTGTATTTATCCAACATAATCCGAGATAAAACGGAATTCTAGAAGGGTTCTGGAATGAGTTCTGAAGCCGATCTTTTCACCAAAAATTCAATTTTAAAATTTTATTTTTCTGTGGGAAAAACTCAAAGTTTTCAAAATTACCACAATGCGGACGCAATTCCACGTAGCAAAGCTAAAAAAACTTTTTCTCGCGACTGGAACTCCAATAGTAAGAATATCCAGGAGTGTTCAAGAAAGAAATTCAAAATTGGTAATTCTATTGAAAAATCAGTTTTTAAATTTTTTTTGACAGAAAAATTAAAAATTTCCTTGATTATGGCATTCTTGAAACAATCTCTTGTGAAGAGATAGATGTGATTCGAAGAAGGTTCTGGCATCGAAAACTAAAATTTGTTCTTCTAAAGAAAATTCAACTTTAAAATTTTTAATTTTTTTTCGCGGAAAGAATTGCATTTATTGAATTCAGCATTTTTTAAATGAATGCTGAATAAATTTATGCGCTCTACATGAACAGTGAAACATTCCTAAAATGTTTCCACACCGAAAATGGGAATTAAGAGAAAATTCAAATTTCAAACGTTTTTTTTTTCGGGAAAAAAAGATTGAAGATTTTCACCATTCTCACATTTCCGAAATAAAGTCATATGAGGCTAGAAATACATGGAATTCAAAGAGAAATCTGGAAAGAAGTTCAAAATTTGTGGTCTCAGTGAAAATTCACTTTCGATGATTTATTTATTTTTTAGAAAAATATTTGGGAAATGTTAGGATTTCTATATTTTCAAAACAATTTCTGAGCATATCTATGCGCTATACACAAAAAACATACAACTTGAGGAGTATTTCTGCGTGAAAATTGAAATTAGTCACTTTATAAAAATTGTCGCGAACGCGTATGGGAGTTATGGTCCCTAGCACGATGCGAACGCATCATGCACGGACCGACCCACGGGTATAACAACCCTGGATAGCGGTGTGGCAAACACCTAGAAGGATCTCACTAGATCCCTGGTTCCCCGGCCCACTATCGCGACGCATCGTTGGCTACTAAGCATCCGTCAGCTCGCCCCGTTACCGCAAGGTTATCTCGCAACCTGCTCTCTCAAACAGGCGGAGTCCTCGCGTTCACTGGGGATCACCTTGTCCACTAACCTGGGACAGCCGCACTAGCAAGCCACGTAACCCAACTAACATGTATGGGGGGCCCATGGGGGGATAGTCCCGCGTAGTACCAGCGTAATAGCACAACAACACAAGCCAACCATACTGACACCGATATAGCAGCGCTATATGAACACCAACACACTCTGATGTGCTCGGGGGATCATCCCCAACCCGACAGCCGTGGCCACGTCACTAGGGACTAAACACAACCTTGGTTGGCCGCCGACATGCATCCTCTAGCCCCGCCCCTTTGGGAGGGACTTGGTAGGGTATCCGTCCCTCCTTTGCTGGATGTGTCCAATCGATTGCGGGGGAGCGTCCCCAAACCTACGGGCTCACTCAAACGCCCAGTGAACTCAGGGGAGCATCCCCAAACTGACACGTGGAGCAATCACGTGGATCGCTGAAACATCGATTGGAATTCTTCATTTTTTTTGATGATTGCTCATGTTTGTTTTTGTTTTGAAATTGAAAACCTTTGAACTTCTTGCTTGTCCATTTTGTACTTTTGAGGTTTATCTGGAATTCTCGCGTAGCTTCCCGTCTGGGAGAACTTTTAGCTTATTCTTCCAATCACCATTTTTAGGAAAACCATTGATGGCAGAAAAGCAAGAAGTGGCAACCGGTTTTGGCAGCATCATTCTTGAGCACAAAAGGACTGATACAAGTGATCAGGTATCATTTTTTAAGTTTTTTTTCCATTCATGGTGCACTAGGGCACCCTCGTCGCAATGATGGCTTTCTTTTCACCGTATTTTCGGTGAAGCCCCGGTTCGCGGTGGATTCCTGGTGGCTTCCACACATTTTCTTCTAGAGCAGGGCTGCATAAGGAACCTGCTAGAGATTCTGTAGGATAGTTGTACAATGTCGAAAAAAATGGCGAACGAACCAAATTTGAAATTTTTTCGTTCAAAAAAACTTCGAACGAACCAATTTTGAAAAACTTCCGAAATTCCGGAGTTTGAACCAATTTTGAAACTTATCGAAATTTCGATTCTTTCGAAATTTGTTTGTTCGAAAAAATCGGCAACGAACGAAATTTGAGAAAAAATCGTTCGATGAGGTATCGAACGAACGAAAAATGAAAAAAAAAACTCGTTCGAGAAAAATTTTGAACGAACAAAATTTCGAAAATCTTTCGGAATTTCAGAGGTCGAACAAACAAATTTCGAAACTAGCCAAAACTCGATTTCTTTGGAAAGTCGTTCGGAATTTTGGATTTTTTCGAATTTCGTTCGTAGTTTAGGATTTTTTCGATACTCCTTCAAGATTTCGGATCTTTTTTTTGAGACCGGACTCGCTTTATTTAGAATGCTTAGTCAGAGAATGAATAGTCCACAAGTGTTCGATTTCTATTCAAGTCGCAAGCATATATTACCTTTCTCCCCTATTTCTAGCAATTCGAAGTAATGTTTATCGGGCCAATGTCGAGGTCTCCGAATCAGTGTTATATTTCGCCATAACCGAACGCTCCGCAGCTTGCTTCGCCTGGTCCACTCACTAAAGCAAGAAAGGCTTTATATTCCCCGGTCCCAAGCACAGCTTATCCGAGCAGGCGAGCTGTTCGCTCATGCACACGACAACTCAGCCCGTGGAATAACGGAACAGCGTAACCTAGGGTTCGAGGAGCGTTTTCAAAATCGAAAGAATTTTTGAAAAATCAAGTCTCGAAAGAACGAAAATTGAAACAATTTTGTTCGAAACACATTAGAACGAACGAAAATCGAAAAAAATTCGTTCGAAGAATTTCGAAGGAACGCAATTTAAAAAAAAATCGTTCGACAACAACTTCAACAAACGAAAACGAGCAAAAAAAATTCGAAATTTTTTTTGAAGAACTTTTGAAAAATTCTTTAGTGTACAACTATAAAAGGTAGCGCTTCTGTCCCAATGATACTGTCCGCCCATGTGGTCAGCGTGCGTATTGAGCGGCGGGCGCGAAGACGTTTTTCGGACCTGTAAATCGATTAGAGGAAGTATTAGACAGATAGAGATTAAAATCCCAGTTAGCTGTTCGTGTGTGAAGGCTTGTTCAAAAAATGCCTTCGGCCGCTTAACACCCACACCGACCGCATGGGTGGACGGTCTCATTCGAACTGACTGTACATTGTTCGTGTTGCGTTGCGCTTGAAAGCGGGAAAAATTTCGATTTCGAGTTTCCCCCTCGAAAAAGGGTTGATGTTGCAAGAACCACGTAGAAACTACGAAAAACGCACTAAAACGCCTCATTTCAGTGAAAGAATTTTCTGGCCTGGACTAGTTGTCCGATAAGATGAATGAATTCTCGGTGGTCGCGACCGCTGAATGATGGGGTGAAGCGGAGGTGGAGGGACACATTATGCGAAACAGCATTAGGTAGGGTCCAACGCTCAGAGTGGAGCAACAGCGTTGTGAAGTTTTCGAAAGAATTCCGTCTTCACAGCAAGCAGTTCCACTTGAAGTATGGAGACGCAGTGAGAGTACAGCCACGGCAAGGAAAAAGGCGGTTGTGCGTTTGCGTATTTGCACTAAGCATACTGCACGTTGAGACATAATCGGCGGCAAAGTTGTTATTTTCCCTAAATTTTGAAGAAAAACATCTGGAACGCTGAAAACGGTGAGTTTTCCCCCCACCACACAAGCGGCCTGTTACGCCCTCTTTTCTCATAAGCCAGGAAATTAATCATTAGCGCCGCCATCGAAGCTTGTTCGGGCACAGGGTGAACTTGACGCGAGTCAGAGTGACCTATCATCAGGACTGTGCGGAACTGTTTTTCGGATTCCGTTTCCGTATTTCCGGTGTTTTTTGGGCTGATCCGCTCCGTTTCCGACTTATTGGGTTCGGAAACGGAAGAAAATGGTGCTGTATGGGTGATGGTAGTGGGTCTATGTAAGGATGTTTGAAGTCATAATGAGGGTCCGAGATTCTCTTTCAAACTCTTGTGTTCCACCCAGGGATGTGCGGCAAACGATTTTGAAACATCGGCAAACGGAAATCGACAAAATTTGGCAAAAAATGGCCGGAAAACGGCAATCGGCAATCGACAAACGGCAAAATAAAAAACTTGTACAAAAACATTATAAATTTTCTAAAAATACTGTGTCCTCATGCTTGTCCTCATGCTTATTTCGTATTTCAATAACCAGACAAGAAATGGTGTTTCAATAATACCACAAGAAGTTGAACCTCTTACGTTGGTACACTACCTGATATAAAAAAGGGCACCGGAATGAGCAATCTATTGAACACTGGTAATAAAAATTAGAGAGCATTCTATTGAACACTGGTAATAAGAATGTTGTGGTAAAAGAATAGTAATTTTTCGAGGTTCTCGAATTTCAACCTTTCTCGAAATATGTAGTAGTCATTCATTTGCTTCGCATTTCAATTCCATTCACAAAACTCAAAGTATCGCGCAATCCAAGTTAAGAGAGTGGGGACTTGAGATTCATTCAAAGAAATGAGGAGCTCACTGTATTCCTACTTTAGGTGATTATTTTCTAACGAGCGTGGCAGTCGCGCCACTTCTCTGGTAGAAATTGCAGCGGCGGATCCGCGATAAAGCCACACGGGTTCCTACAGGCACCACAGCTGCTCCGCGAAAGTGCCGCTGCGGCTCTGGATTGGTGGCTGCGCCTTTAAAAACTGAGGGTAACTCGTATGAAATTATTATGAGTCGTAGTACAACTGGGCGAGGCCTACGAACAAAATGCGCACCTACGGCTGTTACTACCTCTGTCTAATAGGAACAGAGGGTATCCCCGTTCCTGCGGGCAAGGAGATACGGGACGTGTGTAATGAAACTTGGGTGATTGAAAAGGCGAAACTACACAGGACAGTGCATCGTAGTCGACGCGGGCTCACTGATGCATCCTCGCGGAGCCGGTGCCGCTACGGTACTATCGTGGCGATGTCGTGGCGTTGTCGAGGCTCAAAGCACTGCAACAGAATCGTATCGGCACAGTGATGATTGCGGAGCCGCTGCTATACTAACGCGTAACTATCGCAGCACAGTTGAGGGTTGCCTTACTATCCTGGCACAGCCGAGGCAAACTTTCTCAGAGTTCGCCGCGTACTCTCTGGCGTACCTCACGGTGTGTTTAGTATTTGACCTAATTTAGATAAAGGATAACTACGTGGACAAATGCAAATTAAACGAACGTTTTCGGACAGTATTGGAAGCGTTCCTGAAAAACTGCTCCATCTTTGGCATCTCTCCCCCTCCAACCTTTCAAATTTCTTCCCAACTGCGCGCAGACAATTCAAATACAATTGAGCAGTTTTTCAAGCTTTCAAAAAATACGACTCCTAAAAAACACGATTACCTCAAACCACCTCCTTCCCAAACTGTACGCCACCCCTTGTTCCCAACTGATCACCCCCGCCTCCGTGCATCCAGTTTATAGTCAAGCAGCGAATTTAATCAAAACGGATGTTCCCCAAGCCGTTTACACCCTCTCCCACTTTTTCAACTCAGAACTCCAACTTTCAACTTGGTTGCATGTTTTTCGGCGCAAGTGTGAGCATAGCAGATGGCAAACAGCATAAGCCCACAAACTGCCAGTGAAGTCCAACATCCTCTACACGACGCTTTGAAAAATATTCGGAAGAAATTGAGCCAATCAGCGTTTTTCTGAACCCTTGTGCCCTCTCCTGGAAATGTTCAGGATGGTAATCTTGTCCCGAAGAGCCCTAAGGTAATTGCTCAAGCCCCAACAAGTAGGGGTGGGGAATTCGTTGGTCTTCCAGACAAGAGGGCCCAGACGAGCGTGACACTACAGTACTAGCAATTGCTTTGACGTGACCGCAAGGCAGATTACATGAACTGGCCTGAAGTTTCAGAGTACGTATAGTCTGTCCCTCTACATTCGAGCTGGTCGCTGCAAGGCTTATCGGGTTTACCATGCGTGTCCTAATCGCGGCGTTTCTTACCTATTGCGCACTTTTTGCCGAATTTTGTCGAAAAGAGAGAAGAAAAACGGCAAACAACAATCGACAAAATTCGTCCAAAAATGGCCGGCAAACGGCAATCGGCAACCGGCAAACGGCAATTGCCGCACGTCCCTGGTTCCACCGAATATGTATCTGAGCCTGGCTGAAATCCTCGACAAAGTTGGGTGTCCTGAAAATGCCCCTCCCCGCTTCAGAACGATGACACAAAATAGGCGTCCACGAATCTGACCACTTTTTGTTGAATTCTTTTCAAACAGCTTTTTCTCCAAGATCAGATGATTTTTCTGGAGCTTGCCGCTAAAGTCTTCTTACTTGTTTGTCAACCTTCACAACAGCAATAAGAATCGCGAAAGGTTTTCTCGCACGTACAGCCTGTCCTTCAGGAAGGAGTCCGGGCGGAGGTAGGTGGAGGTGGCCATAGGCAGCGCCACTCCGCATTAGAGGGAGATCGCAGTTGAATTTTCCTATACTCGCCGATGAGCTTTCTTTTATTTTTTTTTACTTAAAGGCAGCAGACACGCTCAAAAAAACGTTTATGAGATACCAACGCTATTTGGGTCGTATGGCCCCTTGTAGAACGCGCACGCCGTTGGAAGCGTCAAAAACGAGTCAAAAATTACTAAAATTGAGTCGAAAATCTTCGTCAGCCACGCCCATGAGTTTTCAACCCCGCCCCCTCAGTATACGAATACGGTCACTTCTGCTGGTTTTTGAAGCTTCCAACGAGGTGAGCGTTCTAGTACAGGCTGTAAGAGTCTATCGGCTTCGCTATCCCAACCGTTTTATCGTTAATATTAGCTATTTCAACCGCGCGGGCATAACTCGTCCAATTTTACTCCTTAAAAAAAACAGCCATTATTTCTGTACTTGCATACAATTTTCGCCGGTTTTTTGTTAGTTTCTCATACTAACAGCTTAAGACCTTCGATTTATGTCATAAAATCGATATAATTTTTGAGCGTGTCTGCTTCCTTTAAAGGCAGTGTTCACGAAGAAAAAGTTGCACGTTTTTTTGGTCAAAACGTAAGCTTTGGGTCCCTCTAAGAAGATTAAGAACGGAAGCGCGACGAAAAACGGCCGTTAAGTGGGTGAAAATCTCGTGGGCCAGTCAACCCATTGGGTCACTCCGCCCACGTCCTATAACAGTTTCCATGAATTCGTGGTGAGATGAGCGCTGGTTTCCGATCAAAAGCCCCGTTCTTCCCTTCATTCTCAACGTCTCTCCTTCCTCAGGTCAGCTCGCACACATCGGCTGCAAAAAACGGGAGTTACAAGCCTCGGACAACTCGTCCACAATTTTCCCTTGCTGAATTTTGAGGGGCCATAACTCCGTTTCCAGGGGGCCTTGTACGATTCCAGGGACATCATTGAAATCAGCATGGGACCGTTTTCAAGATAGGCGGAAAAACAGAAAAACGACTTTCATCGTGAACACTGCCTTTAATAGTGTGTTATTAGCTCCATTAAGCAATTAAGGTTCAGACTAAAGTCTAAACAGCCAACGGTTATACTTTGAAGACATACGAAATTGTGTCGTGCCTCACAGTGATTTTATTTACTTTGAATAGTTATAGTTTATTGACTGAAACCATAGGTTATCGAGTGAGAGTTGCAAAAAATGAGCAGCGACGAAATGTGAGGATGAGACAACCCTTGGTTTCTTTGATCTCTTCCGTTCCCGAATTTCCGTTTCCAGCGTTTTTGGCCATTTTCTTCCGTTTCCGAAAATCTTGAAAAAGATTTCCGCACAGCCCTGCCTATCATTAGCAATCTTGAACGAGAAGTGCGGTATGTATTTGCACGTGATGAATGAGATCAGAAAACCCGCGTTGGATACGCTGCTCCTGAAATAACGACCCCGTAAAGTGGTTGTCCCAGCGGGGCTCGCCACCACATAGTGGGCCGTGGTGTCTTCACCCAACTAGGTTCCGAGGCCGGGAAGAATCGCCGAAGTTCTGCTGCGATTTCACCCTGATTTCGCAGTAAACTCACATCATTTCGCGTCACGTTCACCCTGTATTTGCGGCATATTCACACTATTCTCACCTACTATAGCAGCAATCTCACCCAAACACTAAATTTGAAGCGAAAAAAATAGACTTGATGCTCACACACAGAAATTTATGAACAATTTACCTGAGACTTTGACGCAAGTTGCATGATGGTTTCACGCGACTTACTTTAACTTTACAACTTGTTAGGGAGGGAGAAGGAATATTAATAATAATAACAATAATAATAATAGTAATAATAATAATAATAATAATAATAATAATAATAATAATAATAATAATAATAATAATAATAATAATAATAATAATAATAATAATAAACATACTACTCAAATTTAGAAGTAACTTGAAGCTTTGTTACGTCTAACTTGACCAGGTTTTCAATCATATAAGCTGCGCTGATAATACACAATATTACGAGCAACTTGCACCGTTGCTGCATGTTAGGTACCTGACACCGACACGCGGCGCGACCGGCACCAACACGCGACGCGACCGGCACCGTCACGGGACGCGGTCAGCACACCGACACGCAGCATGCTCACCGAGCATACCGGGGGCCGCCAGCGACTAGGCGGATCCTCCAGCCGGTGTTCAGGTTGAAGTACCTTAAACTTAGGTAATTGAACCAACGACGCTATCGACATCTGAGTCCTGCCTCGAGAGTACGTCGTGTACCTCCCCAGGAAACAACCCGGCCCGAGTTAAGTTACATGTGCGATAGAATAACACATTTAAAGGCAGTGTTCACGATGATTCTCGTTCCCGAGTTCTCCACTCAAAACAATGCGTTGGCTACCAAATGTTACCAAAATTACGAAGAAACGGCGAGTCAATTAATCTCAAAATCGAATATTATCGTGAACACTGCCTTTAGGTTACACGTCAGTACTTTATGTCACGTATGAGTCAACTCGCACCGCGCAACATGCTTACCTTGTTGAAGGTCGCATGTAGCTCAAAGCCATGAACATAGGTCGCAGATAACATGTTTAGAGTCTTTAATTCGCATGTAACCATATCGGAAATCCTGAGCATGTGACAATCAAAGATCTTTTGCCGAGGCATCAAGTCCCGAATTGGCAGAGTAGATACACGCAAAAATATTGAGAAAAATGAGAAAATACAAAAAAGGGGAGATATGTAGCAGAGCGCAATTATTTTTTTCTTGTTATTCCGACGTGTATTCATGATAAAGGCTTCAGGTATATTGAAGATGTTTGTCTGTGGGGGGAAACTCAACGTATCCGATGTTTTTGCTTCGGTATTTAAGAGAAAATTACACCTTTGCCGTCGATTTATTCGCAACCTACAGTATCCTTGGTGGAAGTACGCAACGCCTTCTTCCGTTGCCGTGGACTGTATGTACAATTTTTCGTGGATCTCTCTTGCGTTTTTCTCAATCTTCTCGGCAACTCAGTTCTACCCGTTGACCAGTAATCGATATCTCAAAAATAGGATTGCGTGAAAACTGCCTAAAACCATGAATAATGGATTGATAAAGTTATTAAAAGCAATCGCGAATCGCTTCTGCCAATATCTCAGAAAATCGCCGCATTCAGCGATCGTCGGATATGCATTCAACTCGAAGACAAGGCGGTTTCGAGCACAGTTAGGGTACGTGCTACTAGAGGAGCACGTGCTCCTATTGTGTTTCAAATGAAAGCACATGCCCCAACAAATAAACCCCTCAATGCGTGCGTGATACACATTCAACTCGATAACAGCACGATTTTCCAGAAAAAGGAAAGCATACGACGCCCTGTTGACGCGGGATGCAGCTGTCGGTAACTCTGCCGGTTCAAATACCCAAGTTTGAGGTACTCGGCCCGCCCAGCCGCTGATTGCCCCAAATGGTTCTCGGCGAGATGGCCGAGTCGCACGTGTCTGCGTTGTGTGTCTGTGTGCTGCTACAGTAGGGCTGGACTTTCTTGCAGCACGTGCTCCTCGCGATGGAATTTTGCAGCACTTGCCCCTGCAATAGAGCGTTTTGATGGGTGTAGTCACTCGAGTTGAATGCATATTTGACACGCATTGAATGCGGCGATTTTCTGAGATATTCGACTATTGGGATATATATAAGCCAAAAAATCGGATGGACGAGCATTCGATTAATACAATTTTAACATTAGTCGATCTCAGCTCTAGTTGAAACTCTTTCCAAACACTTTTTGTGGCGGAGGAATATTAGCGCACTGTCTAACTGGTGAAAAATACTCTTAGGGTGTGTTCATTCCATAATTCTGATGTAAATAGGCCTAGGTCAGGGAGTTCATGTAATGTTTTCAGGGCTCTAGAAAGAAGTTGGAAAATGTAAGGGATGACGGAAGGTTTTTCCTAAGGGAGCGTGCAATATGCCTCACAGAGCTTTAAAAGGGGTTCGCAGGACGTCGTGAGAGCTGACAGGACAGCATGGGCTGTCGAAGTGGTGCGACAGATGTCTCAATGAGTGAAGGGGTTAGGAAAGAAGCTGAAATGAGCCGTAGAAAGCTGTTAGATCTCAAAAGAAGCTGCGTAGAAAACGGATAGATTGAAAATCTGGAGATAGAGTTGGTGTTGAGGAAGGGGGGGGGGCTTGCGGCGATGACAATCTGTCGCTGATTACATATTGCTGCGTTGTGATCAAGTATGTGGAAACCTCAGCGAACAGATGGTGGACACATATATCGAAAGATTTTTGAAAGGAAAAAATCATAGTCATTTCAACGAGTATGGTCCAAAGATTTAGAGTATATGCTTTTTTTTTGTAAAACTGAGCCACGCCAATTCACCCTTAGCAACAATCATCTCATTGCTAAGCATGTGAGCTAATTTGTTTTTATTTTCTTCTTTCTCTGAAAGATATACCCGAGAAATAGTCCAACAGACTCCGCAGCGGCTCCCGGTGGGCTATTTCTCGGCTATTTCGCAGCTATTTCTCGATTATTTCTCGTTTACTACGCGGCCACTGCACGGCTGAGACCAAGTTGTCCGCGAAATAGCTCACCATGCTCCGCAGCTGCTCCTGGTGGGCTATATCTCGGCTATTTCGTGACCAATACTCGGCCGAGAACACGTTTTCCGCGCTATAGCCGAGAAATAGCCCACCAGGAGCCGCTGCCAGGGGCCTATTTTTCTCGACTACTTCCTGGCAAATGGTGCAGCGAACTTTTATTGCTGGTCTTACCTTTATTCACAATTACAGACAACGATACCGTCGTTCATAACTAAAATACGCTCGTGTAAGGGGAAGCAGTAATAATGGGTGATACAGATACCCGATTTCGCCCGTAGCTTTCCGGAGTACATAGGACACGGCTCAGCAGACCCAAGCAGACCACATTTCGCGGCTAATCCGCGGCCAGCATTACTTAGCGGTTTTTTGGCGGCTACTCCGCGGCAAGCATTATTTGCCGGCTATTACGCGGCTATTACACGACATATTTCTCGGTCAAAACTCAGAGTTGTTTTTCGTGTAACAATAGACATTTCAGAAGAGGGGAGCACTCGCGACTGAGCCGTCTACAACTGCGCAGTGATGATAAGTGTACGTCAAAGACGAAGCTCATCTTAGCCAAAATCTTTACAATTTGGTTTATATTCTTGATTATTTCCATGTGTTACACGATTTTTGGAGGTTTTTTTTTTCGTAACTGCAGTTCAACGTCGCAGTGCACGTTATGGTATGTTTACACAAGGTGCTGAGTTGACCGCAAAACGCTTGGATTCAGGCGAGATTGAACCGGCATATTCCCTTTCCGGGGGAGCGCCTTATCGCACTGCACCACCGAAGCCCCAGCACCGCTCTCACTCAACTGGTCGGTATTGGGGATAGGGGCTCTCTACACACCGAGGGAGGAGCTGTCTGGCCATTTGCGCCGCTAATTCCTTTCGGGACCATTTCACTTGCATTGGATAGCGTGGCGTTTCGAACTGCAAAAACGGGACAACTCCTCTCTCGGTGTGTAGAGAGCCCCTATCCCTCGGTATTGCTTCGGTCAAGATTTACCGAGCAGTTGAGTGAGAGCGGCACTGGGGCTTCGGTGGTGCAGTGCGATAAGGCGCTTCCCCGGAAAGGAAATATGCTGGTTCGATCACGCCCGGAGCCAAGCGTTTTGCGATCAACTCAGCACCTTGTTCAAATATTTTCATGTATGTTCTCTTTTTGAGCAAGTCATTCGGCCCAGGATCGCTCGCCTTTCATTTGAAGATTTTCTATCCGTAGTCGTTGGTTTCCTCGGAGGGAAATTATGAACTATTATTTTTGTATAATGTCAATCCTGTATATGTTAATCTTAAATCATAGTTGCTTGCAGCTTGCGAGAAGACCTCATTCAATTTATCTTCCATTTCCCCGCTATTCGCAGGGTTGGGCATCGCTATCATAGGAGCGGTGCGGTTCTGAGAATGATTTCTTCATTTTCATAGTCGGTTTTTTTCGAAAAAACAACCGCTTCGCATCTACGATAGTGATAATACGACTGCGAGTAGCTCGGAAAGGAATGTTATGTATGTGATTCGTACTGTGTTTTTGACATTTTTAATGTTTTTTGGTTTTGGATTATGCGTTGACTTTGAAAGGAATTAAATTGGAAATAAATTTTTGTTGGACTTTGTGTTGATTAACGCTTTGATACTGTTGCGATTCGTGCTAGTAAGGTAAGAAGAAGCGTGCCAAGTCTATTTAGCAGTTTTAGCAGAGCACACACGTACCGATCAAGGAAGCTAGCTGAAGGGTAAGCAGTATGGCAAGCATTTTGAGAGCCGTCTCCCTAAGAAAGGCCTCGCAGAGCCAACTAAGTCCCTGCAAAACTCAACTTTGGTCCCTCCCAATAGCAAACTTAGGAGGGACCAACCGCAGCCAACCAAGTCCCTGCAAAGTTCAACCTTGGTCCCTCCCAATAGCAAACTAAGGAGGGACCAACCACGGCCAACCAAGTCCCTGCAAAACTCAACCCTGTCCCTCCCAATAGCAAACTTAGGAGGGACCAACTCCGCCCACTTTAGGGGATCGTCCCCAGCTGTCGGTGGGGATGGAATGAGTTTGGGTTGGGGATCGTCCCAAGAGTTCATCAGAGCAGGTACAAGGTACACAGTGGTAAGTTATAACCCTTTACCCTTAAGGCACTAACACCTAAAGGCATCTACAGGGTTCGCCTTACAGTAAACGGTTCAATTGGCTCACATCCCACAGCGCGTAGTAGATAGCGTAGTCTGCCACGGCGTAATATAGATTGCGTAGCACGTGGTGGCGTAGTATCGCACCTCTCCCACTCGGGCAATCGGGGGGCACCAGCCGAGTGTACATCGGAGACTCATCCGAGCGTCCCAAACTCGGCAGCAGCCCCCGAGCGCCATCGGACCAACCCCCCGCTTCTCTTGGCGGCGTATCCGCGGACCTTTTTCGAGTGAAGCGCGGGAATTCAAAACCGTGAAAACGGTTTTCGTCGTATTCCACTATATTTTCACCGTTATTATGCCAATACTAGTACTTTAATACTACTACTACACTTCTTTGACTCCATAATACTTGAATTTATAACTTTTTTAACACTTTATATTATAACTTTATATCAACTGTGACGACAAAGATTTATTGAATTGGCAGTAAACTACAGCAATTCTACTATATAACTTCGGCTCAGTGTTGCAGAATACCTTTTTTCTTTACAATTTTCAGAAAATTGATTACAACAAAAGTCCATGTTTATGCGGGTTGGAAATCAGACTGTATCTGATCAGAACACGTTCATACAAGATTCTTAAGTACTTCGAATGCACAAAATAAGCACGGAATGACACTTCAAAGTTTCTGGGCAAGAACCAAAGGCTCACAACCGAAAAAAAAACCCACGAGACAGGACAAAATTGCTCGAGTACAAAAACGTCTGCTCACGATTCAGTTATTTTTGAACTGACAAAAAAATTATAGGGTCTGTTCATCCAACGGAGCAGAGACATAAAAATATGTCTCAACTTTGTTGGATGAACGGACTGCATAATTTTTCGAGTAAATACTCGACAAGAACTCTTCTACATCATTGTATTGGATATACATGCACCACTGACAGTCTGGTTTTCACGGTTGTGGACCAGTTTTTCTTGCTTTAACTCGGATTTGCCCTCGACCCTGATCAATGAGACCCAAATATGGCATTCTTACAACAAATATATGAGACATGTCCAAAACAAGTGAGCTAAGTATTACTAGAATGGTTAAACATAAGCAAACTATATAGAGCTAAACATATATATTCTATCAATTGCTAAAAACGAAATATCTATAGTGGCACCGGGCAGTTCGATCACGAATACAGGTTGTCCTCTAATCATCGGGGCTGCTGAATTGCCTCACCATCTTGTATCCTCCGCAATTCGAAGACGTGATCGATCTCTTCGTCTCTCTGACGCAGTTGCTCTTCAATAAGTGCTGAAAAAAGCATTTCCTCGCAGAATTCTATAACAACTTGGTAAGTGAATGACAAGAGAACTCGACGAGCCAAAACGGACGTGTAATAAATGAAAATGAAAATGAAAGCTAAAAGAAGAAATAGACATTTTGTCTGCAAATGATGAGAGAATGATGGCATGTTTGAAGGACGGCGCTGGTGCTGTTTTGAGAGGTCCTACGAGGAAAATGGCGTCGCCCCCTCGGACGTGCCCCTTTCGCCCTTGGCTCGCGCGAAGCACCACTCCGCTCCCGAATTCGTATCCTCGGATCAGCCCCCTCGTCCGAAATCACCTCGGCTGGTACCCCCCAAATGCCCGAGCACTAGTCAACCGCATATCCCTAGCGGTGACTAATGCCAGAAGCCGTTGGGCCTCCGCCAACCTCCAGGCCGCTCGGTCTAGGCCAAGCTGGCGCCCAGACGCCGGCTCTAGGCCATCACTGCCGAAGCAGTGCAGTACCAATGGGTACTATAGGCCTACGCCATCCGGCGCCGGGCAGACCACTGAACCGAGGACAGCCGCATTATATAGGCAGCGCGGAGGAAGGGGGCGGGGCGCCGCGGCTGGCGCGGGCATGCCCCGCCTCCAAGCGGCTGGCGTAGTGGAAACAGGCCGGGGCCTCACGGTCCGCCCCCAGCCACCGTCGCATCCGAGACAAAAATTTCAATTTTTGAATGAAATTTTTCTCAACGGTTCATTTTTGGTGCATTTCCATATAGTAGCTGATTCTAGACATGATTTCTTAGTGTGACTAGAAAAAACAAAGATTGCAAGGCGAATTCCTCACATAGTTGTTAATGCGCTCTGATATGTACCTACCTTTTTTGAATGTGAAATCAAATAATCAACCCAATTTCAAGGCGCGATTTCCGTTTAACTTTTAATACCTGAATTCTCCTCGAAGTTTTGCAATTTATCTTAGAATAAACCACTAATATACAGGAACTTCGCGATTTAACCACATTAAAATCCATAAGTTGTTAAGAAAATTGACTTTTTTATGATTTTTTGTTAGTTTTTTCGCTGTTGAAATCTTCAGAAGAAACGCAGAGGATAGCAAATGGCATATGAATGTGCTAAATACGAGGGAACGTCGAGAAATTCACTTATCACAACACTTAAACGCCAGCCCCATTTGGACACGAGAGTCATTGGATGGCTACCGTAACCCAAACTCTTCCACTGAGTTCCATTTCAAAATTTGATACACTCAGTAGATCGCATTTTTGATACCGATACCGAATTTGGCTTCCACTTTCCGATCGGACCACTTTGAAGCGAGTTATTCGAGCCCGTTTTCGACTTGGGGGAGCGACAGCGGAGGCCTCCCCCGAGAGGAAGAGAGGGAAGAGATGGGAAGAAGTCGTAGAAGGTAGTTTACGACAATAGAGCCCAGAGAAGGCATAGTAGGCCAAACGCACGCATCGTCATTCACGTCAAGTTTTGTCCTGACTTTACGTGATTTCTCCTGTGATCTATCACGTGCTCAACCGTTATAAAAGGCGCCTCACCTCATAGAGAGCCGCATTTGGCCCCACATGGCCGGCCCTGGACGGGGACTTAGAGTCCCCGTCAGAAAGGGATATTTCTGGAGGAGAACGAAAACGCTTTCCGAGGGGGGGGGAGGGTGACGTCGCTGGTCCGGGGCCGTGACGTCACTGCTCCGGAGCCGTGACGTCACTGCTCCTGGGCCGTGACATCAGTGCTCCGGGGCAGTGACGGGGATTTAGGGCAGTGACAGGGGCTTCAGGGCAGTGACAGGGAAGCTTCAAGGCAGTGACGGGGGTCCAGAGCAGTGACAGGGGGCTTCAAGGCAGTGACGGGTGGGGGGCTCCAGGGCAGTGACAGGGGGGCTCCGATCAAGCCAAATTGTCACTTCGACGGTAGCCAGTCCCCCCCCCCCATTGGGGGGGGGGCAAACGCCGGTGCCAGGAGGGTTGCCCCCCTGAAGAGCTGCGCTAGCCCCCTCCAGTGTATGAGTGTGTGGAGCTTTTATATCGAATTCACCGCCAAATCATAATCTGTCAAGAATCAACGTGTTCTATTCTGTCAATTATTGTAACTGTCGTCTTGAGTGTGACATCGAATATTTTTTTCGAGTTTTCGAATAAACGAATATATTCAAATATGGAATCATTTTTTGAATTTTTGGATGAGTATTTTGAACAATCCACTTTTTGACTATTCAAATACACGAATCACTCGAATGATCAACTTTATGAATATTCGGATATTTGATTTTTAATCGAATAATTTTTGAATACTTGCATATATACTTTCAAAAGGAAAACAAGGAAGAAACGAATTCAATCCGCAGAAGTTCTGTGTTTGCCTGCCTTGTTAACGATTGCTATGATACCAGGTTGTTCAATAAGTTTTGTCATTCGATAAGAAAAACACAATTTTATGCTGCAAAATACACATTGTTATTCAGTATAATCTCCCCGAACATTAATACCCTTGCTCCAGCGACCCTCCAATCTGTGGATTATAGTTGTCCACGAAAGAAATTTTAGAAAAATTTTCGATTTTTCGAAATTTTTCTCGTTCGTTTTCATTCCTTCGAAACATCGTCGAACAATTTTCTCTTTAGTTTTGGTTTGTTCGAAATCCTATTTTACGACATTTTTTCGATCAGGGTACGGCGCGGGAAGTGAATATCCACCCCGGGGGTCTGAGCTGCGCGCGGGTGCAGGGGGGGGGTCCGAGCTCCGCCGGGAGACCAAGTGAACCATTCTGATAGGAAAGATTTAAATTTTCACAGAATTTCAAATTTTACAACAAAGAACCGAAAAGGACGCTTCTGGGAGGGGATCTGAGAAAATCGCCAAAGACCTATCAGCGCTTCTTGGAAGGGGGTCCGAAAAAATTGAGCCCTGTCCATACCTCGTGCCGTACCCTGTTTTCGGAATTCGTTCGTTCGAAATTCTTTCGAACAAAATTTTTCCATTTTTTGTTCGTTCGAAATTATTTCGAACGATTTTTTTTTCATTTTTCGTTCGTTCGAAAAAGTTTCGAACAAAAAATTTTCAATTTTGGTTCGTACGACATTTTTTCCGAAATCGTACAACTATACTGTGGATCCGATCCCTGAAGTGAGAATCCGGAAGGTCTGCAAAATACGCTTCATTAGCCGTTATGACCTCTTCATTCGATGAAAAACGCTTGCCACGAAAAATTTTTTGAGTTCTGGAAACAAATGGAGGTCGCTGGGGGCCGAATCTGGTGAATACGGTGGATGCTCCAACAATTCAAACTTTAATTCATGGATTTTAGCCATTGTCAAAATGCTTTTGTGACACGGTGCAGTGTCCTGATGAAAAAGGATCTTTTCCTCCTGCAAACCGGGTCTTTTTTCACGAATTTTTTCCTTCAACTGGTCCAAAAGGTTGCAATAATCTTCAGAATTAATTGTTTTACCAGTTTGCAAGTAATCCACAAACAAAATTCCTATAGCATCCCAAGAAACTGGTGCCATACCCTTCTTGGCCGATTTCCGGACACGAACTCGTTTCGAAGCCAAACAACCAGGTTCACACCACTCTTTAGTCTCTTTTTTGATTCAGGATCATGATAAAAGCCCCAGGTCTCCTCCATAGTAATGAATCGACGCACAATATCCACTTTATCCTTTTTAAAACGCTCCAAATGTTGCTGAGAAAGTCGCATTCGAATGTGTTTTTGTTCCATTGTTCGCGAATGCGGCACCCATTATGCACACAGCTTTCTAAAACCCAAAATTTCACCTACAATATGGCTCACACTGCCTAATGAGATGTTTAGAGCCTCTGCTAAATCTCTCTCAGTCGTGAAGAGCGTGCCACCCATCTAGCACCACCATAGCGGTAGCGGCACCTCCCTGGCGGTGCCGCCGTAGATTTCATAGTTATTTCCGCGCGTGCCGCGCGGTGAAAAGTTTCATAGTCCATCGCTCAACCCGCGCGTGCCTCGCTTACGGTGAATGCTATAAAAGATGCTCAAGTTTAGCCCACCCCATGTCTCTATGGTTTTGAGACTAGAGACGTGTACATTTACAGGCTAGCAATCTTTTTATAGGACAACCAATGAGACGCAGCATCTTCGATCCCTATTGGGATGCGCCCCGCATTCGATTTCGTGATCGTAGAGATTTAAATTCGCGGTGGCAGCCGACTTTCAATCCAAAGCTTTCATCTTCCCCCAGATTTATCCGGTAGCGATTTACCGTCTTTGGGGAGATAGAAGGTTTGCCTGGCCGTAGGCCCGATGGTGTGTAACGGAAGCAGCGCCTCCTGCCACTGCGCCACAAGTACCCTTACGAAATACAAAAAGTATTAGCAGCGTTCGTGACTAGCAGTGAGGGAGCCGGCCTTCGTTCATGGAGCCTGAGGTTGCCATTAGTTTGGACGTGTGAGCGAAGCGCTCTCAGGTTTTCTCCTTGTATGTACTTTGAATCCCAGAGTGGGTGAAACATTCACGTAGATGCGGTGTTTGTTCTCCGCAAAAGGTTTCGTCGTCTTAGGTTGAGCCTTTCGGTTGCTCATCTAGCACAAGAAACATGAGGGCTATGGCAAACGCAAGAGATTCAGTTCTGAATACCCGTGAGCCAGGAGATCCTAATCAAGAGATCCAGACATATGCATTAGCAGCTTATCATTCTCGAGGACACTCTATTAACAATATCTTGGTGAAACAAAAGGAATTCGGAACGTTGCTGACACTCGCTGTTACAATAAGTATTGTAAGCAAAATCGCGATGAGATCACGGGTAAAAGTAGTGGGACTTTGAGGTTCCAGCAAGGTTATCATGGTGTTGCGTGCTGCTACAGCGGTTGTCCGCAAATGCAGATTGGAACTCCGCCACCATAAGGACAGTGCCTATGAAGATCCATTTCGACATCAATAATTTCTAAAAATTTGATAAACGAACCTTGTATACAAAGAATCGCGGCAAAAATGAATTCATTAGAAAAACTCGGATGAATATAGAAATCGAAAATCAAAATGAAGATGAGAAAAATAAAAAAAAGATTGAACACATACAAAAAATAGTTGACAAAATGTTTTTCTTTAGATAAGGGAAACAGGCTCAAAATTAAAGATGAGAAAAAAAAACAAATGACATTAGTAAAAGAAAGAAAATTTTCAATTAAAAAAAACGAAAAAAGATAGAACAATATAAAATAAAAGGGTGAAATCCGAGAAAAACATTTGAGAAACGTATGCCTTCACTCAATCCTCTAGGTGGATGATTCTGTTCCACTAAACATACAAAATAGGCGAAGGCTTGAAGAGTTCTTCTCGAGAAAAATTTCGAAGAGTTTTCTCCCAAAAAGGGGAGTGCTTTGTGAAATCTTTTTGCTATATTGTTCTACTTCGTGGGTATTAGTACTTGACAAAGATCTTTGAAAAAAAGACACGGTTTTTCGCGCGTGCGTCGTCATTATTTATGAGGATTAAAATTGGGAGTATGATACTGTCAAGTATTCGAATATCCGCACAATATCCAGAGTCACAATCAATGAATATTCGTATATTCGAACTGTGGGGCGGAGAGCACCCTAAGCGGCGCCGCTATTGAGCGGTCAGAGATACTCAGATATAAACAGCCCATTTCCCGCCGACCAAGTCGGTATAGTCGACATTGCGCGGCCCCAATTTTGTGGGCGTGGCACAACGCCCCACTTCCCGCGCAGAGAGAGGCTTTTCCATCTTCACGCGGAGTGTCGGCGGGCAGCCGGCTATTCCTGAGGGTCATCGAATACTCACTCATCGATTCCCACTTTGATATCATCATTGCACCACCCACTAGAGTGGAGCCAATGAACGATTGCTAAGCAGGGAACGCTGTGTTGAAACTCTTTCCAAAACCCGCGCTGTGTGCGACGCTGGTCTTGGGCAGGTGAACTACTGTTCGTTAATGGCATCTGCGAATAGGAAGACTGCAAGAACCAGTGAGTGTGGGAAGCTTCCCCGTAGAAGCTCACTCCTTTCTTGACAAGAGCAGTTCAAAATGAAGTTTCCAAAAGGGAATTTTTGAAATTTTTCTAACGGCCCTTTACTTAAGGGAGGATGATTTTAAAATGTGCCGCACACTGCTTTAGGATTGACTTCTGTCAGTCACCAGATTAGCCGTAAGGCGGTGGCAGAAGGGCCGCAGAGTGCTTGTTAACCGCGTAAGGGCAGTCAGCGCAACGGCGCTGCCGACTGCCCGCCACAGATCTATTGGCCTTCCGCGGGAGGGATTAGGTCGATTTCACACTTCCATCGCAGATCGCCACGACGGCATGTCTTGAATACAGATCGACGTGCGACGCGATCTCGATCGATGCTCCGGAATATCATTGCGTCGCGTCGCGCGGCGATCGAACTCTGAAAGAGGCCTTACGGGTCGTCGGCTAGTGGTACCACGGAAAGTGTGATGTCTCTATCTGAGTACACTGGGAGGTCAGAGATAATCAGGTGGCGTTGACCAACGGTCGCGCGCGAACACAGCGTGTATAAAAGACGCCTCAATTATGGACGCACAGTTACCGATTTCTCCGTGTCTTCCAGTTTCCAGCCGTGCTCGCCGTGCTCTCCAGTTTCCCGCTCCAGTGCCCTAGTTCCCGTCGTCGCCGACCGCTGCCCCCACATCGCCCGTTTTCCATATATCCGCATATGTCCTGTTTTCCGTGTTATAATAAATTGTTCATTGTATCGGTGTTCATACTCTCCAGCTATTGATTCGAGTATAATTTGGCTAACAGAATAAGCCGAATAATTCACATCTGAATAATCGAATAAGCGATTAACCCGAATAATTCACATTTTGAATATTCGAGTAATTCGGATATCTGGATATTCTAATAATATTCGAATAAGCGAATATTCGGTCTACACTCTAGTGCCCATATACTTCTGAAACAGAGAGAAAATGCCTAAGTTCTTCCTCGAAATACACACAAAGTGAGAAAATCAGAAAAGCATGTTCTCTGGGGTAACTCAACATGAGATGTTGTATGGCGTGAGCCAGGTTAGGGGGGGGGGCACTTAAGATAAGATTCGTTCATGAAAATCGCAATTTATGCCGATATCTGATAACATTATCAGTCATTATGTTCCTACAAAGATCCTAAGCAGTACTTTGGTTTTCTATTTTTTTACTATTACACATGTCATTAGAGACACACCCTCAAGGTTTGTATTCACTCAGACATTGAGAGCAGCGGACCGTCGGCGAAAATTCGCCAGTTGCTCAACAGCTGGAGGATAGCTGGCATTTAGCTGGCCAAAGGTAATCACGAGGCCAACAGTTGGCATATACTCAGCATGTCATTTAATGCCAGCGACAGACGGCTGGCGAATATGGGCCAGTTGCCTAACAGCTGGGTGATAACAGGCATTCAGCTAGCAATTGGCAATTACGAGGCCGACGGTTGGCTCATCATTGGCATCTCAATTAATGCCAGCGACGGACCGCTGGCGAAAATGTGCCAGCTGCCTGAAGGCTGCATGATAAATTGCATTCAGCTGGCAAGGGCAATCAAACTTCAAAATTACCGAGCGCATAAGAACGCAGTTATCCAACAATCGGCTTTCGGCTGGCGCATAACCGCCCATTGGCCTTCGCTTGGCACTGAGTCTTCACATGGCTGGCACTCGAGAGAGTTGACGACTACTCACGTTTTAACATGTTGAAGTTTGATCTCGGATTTCATTGATAAGCCGATCCGGTATATAAGGCGATTCAGTCCAATGAGTGTTCACTCGGCACTTTGATGCCGGCCCTGGAAGGTGACCTAAAGTCACTCTACAGAGGCTAGCATATTTTTGGCAGTTGAGGGGCAAGTCCCCACGGCTAGGGGCGGGGAAGGTGGGGTGGGTCTCCCACCTCAGACCGTTGCGTAGGCGATCTCCTACGCAACGATCTGAGGTGAGGAACCCTTCTCGATTGATCGGTTTGCCAAGAGACTGGCGGACCGCTGGCAAATAATTGCTCAACAGCTGGCTGCCAGATATTAGCCAAGAGACTGCCAGCGTTCGGCCAACGTCCTGGCAGACCGCTGGCAGGGTTTTGGCGGGCCGCCGGCTAATGGCTACCCGACACCGGGAATGGTTTTGCTCGCCAAGCAAATGCAGGCGGTCCGCCAATCCCAATGTCTGAGCAACTGGCAGATCCTTCCTGCGGACCATGTCATTTTCCTGGAACCACTCGCGTCTGAATTGCTTAGCGGCTCCATCAGGGGTGTTGCACCATTCGATCGTGGTACGGGCATTGTCGGTGCCCTCTTGTACGTGGTTGAACGCATCACAGGAGGCAGCCATGAGGGTAGCCTCCTTGGGGTCGAGCACCCCACAGGCTGGTTTTCATGGTTTTTGATATCGGTATCAATCATTCTTTATTAGATGTCTAAAGGCTCCCAACCCCAACTGACTACATAGGAAACCTCGCAAGGCCATTCCCACCATTCCAAATATGATGTATGTTTCCTGGTCAATTCTGGCTCGCTGTCTCCAAATCTGACATCGGATTTTGCTGCGTACACCACTGAACGAAGCTGTCAGCATTTCGGAAGCTACGCGAAAAGTTATCGGTCGGTCTTTAAGGTGTTCGAAAGAAAAACTTTTCAGATTCGATTCAAAAATATCAGCTGGGCGTTATTGAGGGCGCTGAACGCTAATCTGGTCTCTCCCTCGCCAGACTTAGGGCTATTGTAGGTTACAGCAGGCGTAATGTCTTTTAACTGGTCTTACCTACCTTAATATTTGGAAAATCAAAAAAAGCCCTCAAATTCGTGTTCGGCGTCCCAAATTACACTCACATAGAAATTTTAAGCCAAATCTGAAACTTTGAGACCGAATGTCGGCAAATGGATTACAGATTCGTGTTTAGCTCTCCAGAAAAGCTCCACAGAAAAATTTTGGGACTCATCTATCAAACCAATCCGGAAATCATCGGATATCGCGCTTCGCCTTCAAAGTTCTCCCCCCGATGAGAACCTTCGACCAAAATATGTTGAATACTCTCCAAAAGTGTCAAATGAACATCAGATTCGTGATCAGCACTGTATAAAGATCCCATAGGGAAGTTTTGAATCAGATCTGAAACGTATTTCTGAAACGCTCCCAAATCACACACGTAAAAAAGGCGCTCAAACAATTAGAGGCTTCTAGCATTTTAAAATCTGTAACTCATGAACCCCCAGCGTATTCTTTTGAAAATTAAGAAACCAACTTAGTATTCGAGCTCAGTACGTCAAATAACCCTTCATTGAAATTTTTGGTCCAAATTCATCCAAAAGCTACAAACGTCGCCTTCCCCACAGATGTAGGAAATACGAATTTTCACCGGCTATTACTTTTTTTCGCATATGTGCGCAGCAAAACCCGAATTCATGTTCGAAGAGGGGGTGACAGAAATGACCAGAAAACATTCAAAAGATTTTTGATCCAGGGAAACAACGTGCGAGGCTCAATAGTAAGTTTGCACCGAATAATTTCCGTAAAGCGAAATCGAAAGGAGGGCCGGTTCTCGAGGGTTTTAGGGTGTCCGCATATTTTTGAAACGCACTGTATAATGTACCTCTGCCTTTTAGCAACCCTATTCCTCAAGGATAATTCGGTTGTGATTCAGTTGTTTTCCTGGGATTGACTTTAGGAGATTTCCAGCTTCTTTCATCGATAATTTTCATTCGAGTTCACTTCGTTGCGCGCTGTTTTTTATGGTGTACGGAAACATTTCACTTCATCTCTCTGCGATTCCTCTATGAATTATCGACGAATGAAAGTATGTTCAGTCGCAGCTGATATAATAGCAGTGTTGGGCGTCTATTGTTGATTTGTTGTGCGATTGTTGTGCAGGCGGCGGCGGCGGCGGCAGCGATCTGTCCCCGAGTCCGAGTCGGACTCCCCGTCCGTCTGGCTGTCAGTCCCTCTTGGTCGCACTCCACCTCTCTCATGCTCCCTCTTCGCAACTCATTCGTCGTTCGCTAGCTGTGCCGTCGGGGCTCATATCCGTATGCGGACGCCGTCAGCCGCACATTGATTTCCCCCTCGCTCGAGGCCTTCGCTGCTGGCAATCTGCCAACTTGCACAGTGCACCCTCTCCTTTCTGCACCCCAATCTGAATCCCCGATTCCTCATTCTGATGGTCCCTCTGATCTCCCCGTCAACTCACTGTGCTCTGAGACGATACGGATTAGTCGCGTGCGTCAATTAAGTCGTTTACTTTCGCCCGCTCTCTCACGACACACCCACTTTTCTCTTCCATCCTCACTTTTGTGACTTCATTTTCGAATTACCATAGTGACTAATGAAGTTAGATGCTGTTTGATCAGCAGAGAAACACGATCCGTATTGTTCCGTTCATTACTTTACCAAAGTGGAAACCAAGATCTGGCTAAAGTTTTCCGACATTCGATTTCTTCAATTTTTAAAGTGTCCAGACGTAGTCTTTTGAACCAATGTGACCTATGATTTTAAAGCTTCTTTCAACTTCCAGAAGCACCTAGCGACTTCCGAATAATATCCTGAAGTTCATCTCCAGAAATGAGCGCCTCAGTGTGGTTGTGGTAACGTGTCCAAACCGCGAAAAGGGTGGTGGAGGTGCGAATGACTGTGATTGTCGGTTTTACGGTGTATCCTCCAACCACTGCCTTTCGCTCCTCCCCTTTTTGTGGTTGGATATATGACGATCACCACCCAGCGCCTCATCGTTATCGTGGATTGCAGTGACCGTTTTGGATTCCTCTGGACGGTGCAGTTGGCGCCAACGCCAACAACAGCGTCAACAATGAACCGAAACGGTCAGTGTGACAGTACATTATAACGCCACGGAAAAGGGCGGTATGCGGCTGCGGACTTTTACTATTGTACAGGCTATAAAACGGCGAAATTCACATGGTTCCTACGCGTGTTGGTGTAGAGCGGAGGTTAGAGACAGTCAGAGAGCGGAGGGTGGACGGAGGCCCAGGCGTCGCGCGCGCCGCTCGCGCCTCGAGTGATGTGAATTACGCCGTTTTATGGAGGGTACACTAGCAGTGGCCTTCTCTTTTCCAATTGGCCACTAATCGATCGGGTTAACCAGCTGATGACTTGGGGTGAATTAGGTTTTTTTCTGTTTCTTTATTGCTTATATGTTATTTCTGTTTGTGTAGTCCTATTAAAGGCAGCGGACACGCTCAAAAAAGGTATAGACTTTATGCCATAAATCGAAGGTTTGAAGCTAGTAGTATGAGAAACTAACTAAAAAACCGACGAAAACTGCATGGAAATGCAGGAATAACGGCTGTTTTTGTTATAGGGTAAAATTGGACGAGTTATTCCCGAGCGGTTGAAATAGCTAATATTAACGATAAAACGGTTGGGATAGCGAAGCCGATAGACTCTTACAGCCTGTACTAGAACGCTCACTTGGTTGGAAGCTTCAAAAACCAGCCAAAGTGACCGTATTCGAATATTGAGGGGGCGGGGTTGAAAGCTCATGGGCGTGGCTGACGAAAAATTTCGACTCAAATTTAGTAGTTTTCCCTCGTTTTTTGCCGCTTCCATCGGTGTGAGCGTTTTACTAGGGGCCATACGACCCAAGTAGCGTAGTTATCTCAACAACTTTTTCGAGCGTGCCTGCTGCCTTTAAAACCACTAGGTAAATTGGTATTCTACTCACTTAGTGGATAGCTTTCTGTGCGCGTTCATGCCGCGCCTCCTTCTCTCCCGCATTCTCTCACTGTCTCTCCCCTCGCCCCGCACAGGCACGCGAAGTAACAAAGTAATTCTCTACTTGGATTAGAAGGTATGGGTATGGATATACTCACCCCTTTCAACGTTTCAAACGGCTTTTTGCGAAATTCTAGAACCAAAACCTTCTCACATCGATTAGGGTGTATGGCTGTGCCTTTGCGGACACCCTGACATGAACGAAGGTGTTTGAGATTTTTTTCTTGAGATACTGGAAAACCATGTTTTTCAGTATCTCAAGAAAAAATCTCAAACGAGGAGGGAGTTTCAGAGTTCCATCCTTTATTTATTTATTTATTTATTGAGATTTCATGATTCATATGCGAATCGCGATTTCATGATTCATATGCGAATCGAAGAGCGGCGAGTTATCGATCTATGCCCACAGAAAACATCTCATCGTGCCGAGCTGCGATGGAACTCTAAAATAGGCCTAGAAACGATGAAGTTTTTCTCCACACACACAACGTTAATGCACTTAAGACTTTACTAGGAATATACAAGCAGAATTAACTCTAAAACATGGTAGAAACAGAGATAAAATCCACTCACCTGAAATTATAACCATTTTACCCAATTGACTGGTAGCCAACATGGAACCGAGCCATAGACGGCTGCAGCATATTATTGAAAGTACGCAACCGCACTAGCGTTTTTTCGAAGCGGTGTATTCCGGTCCTTAGCACAAGCATGCCGTGCAAAATCGTGCTGGGACCAAGGCTAAATAAGCCAGGATAAGGAGGTTCCGGCTCAATTGTCTAGCCGCGTGCTTTGCTCCGATAAGGACGGTATTTTATAAAATGTCAAAAATAAGAAAAATTTCGGAAACAGACAAAGACCGATTTTTCAAAAAAAATAGATCGACAAAAGACAAATTATGTGGTATCAACAGAAACTAGCCCATAAAGCTTAAGTTTGCATTTTGCCGCTGATTGTTCTTCCACTCGACAGAAACGACCGTATTGGCAAAATCACAAAGTTCTTTTTGAAAAAAAAAATGTTAAATCCACTCCGAGAATTTCTGAGAATGCTATCATCAAGCCTTCAAGGAGATGAAATGCCCCATCAACTTTGGCATCTTTGCCGGTTTGTCTGAATGTAATAGAAACATGCAGATATACTCAATGCTAAAGTTTTTCACCGTGTCTTAGCAGATGTTTCGAAAACGAACATGTGGCTCCCGAACCATTTGATGAAAATCAATTCAAGAGGAAACGATAATAGGATAGAAAATGATTTGCGATTCCGAGCGGTATATCACACCTGGCCAAAGGGCCATCGATGAGATATCCATAAATATGCAACTTCGAACGACGATAAATTTTTGCGATATTATGTGAAAAATGTAGGTAAGATTATTTTTTGGTCTTCAGATACTCATACAGTCCGCATGGATCCTAGCGGTACATTGAAAGTTGGTGCAAACTCGGTGTATATGTGTTATAACATATGCCACCGAGTTTGCGCGAACCTTTAATAGGGAACGCAAGGTATCACTAGGATCCATGCCGACTGCATATATCTTTATCACGATGAGTGCCCGGTCACTGTTTATCGAAAAACTGGCTGTGGTACGCCGTAGCTGCTCGGTCGATAAGTATGTATAAGAAACATGGAATGATTGAGTAACTCACGTTGAAGCCGGCTGCGGCCGACCCGGTCATTGTGTACGAAATATGTAGAGTGAAATCTTTTATATCATGTACATCGTATCTTATCTCGTGTGCATAACAGCCGGGCCGGCCACACCGGGCTTTTTTCACCCCCGGTTCATAGATATCTCTCGTGCTTATTGGCCGGATCGGGCCGTTTGGCCAACTATAACCGGGGCATTAGACACCTTTCACGGTATTCTCAAACTATTTTGCTGTCAGTCATGTCAGTCATGCACAGATTCAGTGTACATCCTAATAGGAATTCCATGTAATGGTCGGGTAACTTGCTGAAAGCGTTCGGATTGAGATTTTGTCAATAGTCATGGTTTGTGATGACATGAACAACAATGCCTGAATTTATCCAAACTTTCTCACAACATTTTCACCAAACCTCAGAATGACAAACCTCTCAGTTCGACTTGTTCGCGAGTATTTATCTGAATTCAACGCAAAACTTCGTAGTTCTTTCTAAGTGTTTCGAGATTTCCGGGGCGTTTTGATGCAATCTCGATTGAGCGGCGACTTCTGCAAGCCATCAACAGGATGAATGTTTCTGGTTTGAAGCATCTGCCTTTTTTTCTCCACCTCCGTACATCGTCCTGGATTAATATATTGTAGTGTCTCATGTCTGAAGTTGTTTTGACGCAGGACAGCTTGGCAGGCGGCAGTCTTACACCTAATTTCATGGGAGTTATCTTAATATTGGAATATGAGATCAGTTAGTATTAACAAGTCTACAGCTTTGAGTTGTATTCATCTTTACATCGACTTTGATTTTATTTATTTACATAAGCCTGTATACCAGACCTATGTGCAACGAACAACATAAACGAAATCAGCAAAAAAGCATACATAAGGAACAAGGGAAAACTACCAGTTTTCGATCAGGTAGTGTAATGAGTTCAAAGCAGATACACGTATAGCCCATAATGATGTAGAGACAAGGAAATTGCTCCGCGACGGATTAGCGCTCGCCACGCTCGTTCTCGAAGTGTTCAGTTACAAGTTTTCTAAATGCCTTATGGCTCACAGGGATGGATTTTAGCCTCCGAAGCCGTTCGAATGCCGGGGTCGCCCTATTTATGAAGAAAAAGCGCCTGCAGTTTAGGTTTGAATTTTTGCGCACAATTTTTGAAGCTCCTCCCCTGGTACTTGATGTTCTCACCTCGACAATACACCGAGGCCGGAGACCAAAGTCCGGTTGATACAGGATTTTATGAAGCAGCAGTAAGTCGTTCAACCCTCTCCTTACCTGAAGAGTTGGCAGTTTGAGTTCACTATTCCTGGTTTCTGCAGATGGCATTTGTTGATAATGGCAAAAACCGAGCTTCCTGATCATTAACTTTCTTGTAAACCCGTTTTGCACCTTTTCAAGTTTGACTATGCTTTTCTTTTTGTGTGGACAATACACTGGTGTCCCATACTCAAGGATAGGTCTCACGTAGGTTTTGAAGGCTCTAAGTAGTACCGCGCTATTTCTAGTTCCCAGTCCCCTGAATATATTATTGACAGCCACGGTGGCTCTGGTAGATACCGATTCGCAGTGCTTGTCAAAACTGAGGTTTCGTGTGAGGATGAATCCCAGGTCAGTGATCTGCTCGACATTGTCAATCTCAGTCCCTTCGACATTGTAAGTATGACAGTTATTTGAGGAACCTAGATGGAGACACTTCGTTTTCTCCTTCGATAGCGGCAGGTGCCATTCATGAGACCAGAGCACCATTGCGTCTATTGCATTTTGGATTGCCTTAATGTCCTCACTAGAGCCTGCCTGGCGAAAAATCTTAATATCGTCTGCAAATGCACAGAAATCAACTCCAAACCCACTCAATAAGTCCCCCAGCTCGTGCGTGTATATATTGAACAAGATCGGTGAAAGGACTCCACCCTGCGGAACTCCACTACACACTGGGTGACTCTGCGAATACGAAGTGTTCACTCGAACCGAAAAGGTCCTATGCTCCAAAAATGAGGCGATCCAAGATACTATGCGCGGGTGTACGCCTACCATTGTTAGTTTTTGTATTAGCTTATGATGCGGGACTTTGTCAAATGCCTTGGAAAAATCGAAAAAAACAACATCGACATTACTACCTTGGTCTAAAAGAGACGTCCAGTTGTTTAGGGCTTCAATCATAGCTGTCACGGTTGACTTACCCTTTTTGAAAGCCATGCTGATGGGGAAATAACCGAACGATTTTCGAGATGTGCAACTATTCTCTTTTTAGAATCTTTTCGAACAACCTAGCGAACAATGACGTTATACTAACTGGTCTGTAGTTGGAAGGCTCTGTGAATGGGGCCTTTTTAGGAAGCGGGATGACATAAGATAACTTCCATCGATCTGGGACCTCACTTATCATAAAGCTCAAGTTGAAAATGAACTCTAAGGGTCCCGCGATTTCATGAGCGACTTTCTTCACGAACATCAGAGGGATATCATCCGGCGTTCTTGAAGATGAATTCGGCCATTTCAATAGTTCAGTAACAATTTCTTCCTTATAGAACCAACATGAATCTTGCATCACCTCGAAGGTCGGGGAAACCAGCCTCGCTTGGTCCAGTGAGGAAGCTCTTGAAAATGAATGTTCGAATGTATTTGCCAAAAGTTCTGCCTTGTCCCTGTCAGCCCTGAGGATATTTCCGTCAGACGTCTTAAGCGCTCCAATGGTTTTTTATCATTCATTCTGGAGTTCAAAAGCTTGTAAAACGCATTCCTATCTTTCGACTCGATGACTTTCTTCTCTATACTATCATTGTACTTTTTCAGCTTGCGATCGAACTTGCCATTTATATCCTTGAACTTTGCCCAGCTATCGGGGGTATTGAGTTCTTTTGCAGCAAACCATGCATCTGTGCGCAACCCTTGAAACGCTTTGAGGTATGGGGGAAGCCTGCGATGACCGCCAGGGACCATGTGCATTGGTACAAAAAGTTCAATGCAGTGTTGGATTATGGCAATTAAAATTTCGTATTTTCCATTAACCGTAGCCTCCGACTGAAAAGAACTATACCAGTCAACATTCATCAGGTACTCCTTTATAAGATCAAAACGAGCTGCCTTAAAATTTCTTTTCATCTCCTTCGTGGTGTTTTGTTTACGAAGCCTGAGCCTATACTGAACCAAGGAGTGGTCACTCGAACCCAGGGGAGGCAAGACACCTGTATTCAGCACGAAATCGTTGTCACAGCAGAGCACTAAGTCCAGGATATTACCCCCACACGTCTCCGATTTAACATACTGCGACAGAGAATGAGTGCAGCACATATTCAAAAAACTTCTGGAAACAGAACTGTTGGCAGTGTAGGTGCCTTCCCATCGCACATCAGGGAAATTGAAGTCGCCGGTGGTTACGCAGGGGTAGTTAACAGACACCATATCACTAATACTTGCGTTCAACTGCTCAGTCATCACCGCGGTACAACTAGGAGCTCTATAGACTACAATGAACCGCACAAGAACGAGCCCTACTTTCACGTCTGCACATAAAATTTCATATGAGTCCGTAACAGACTCACGGAAAACAAGAACAGGTGAATAAGGCTTCCTAACGAACAAAGCAACCCCACCTCCTCTCTTGCGACTACGGTCACACCTGAGAATGTCGAAGTGAGAACTCCAGTCCCCCAGCAGAGGCGCCAATTCAACTCCCTTCTTAAGCCACGTCTCCGTGAGCGCGACAATGTCAGTGTTTTTGTCCTGTAAAAGCAATACAAAAGAATCATTGTTTTTAGAAATAGATCGTATATTTGTTGTAAAGCATAATATACTACGAGATCCGTCCCGAGGATGGTTTACGCGTTTTCCGCACTCGAAGCAGTAGTAACAGCATTTGAATCAGCAGCGAGAGTACTAGTATCAGCAATTAGCGAGCTAGGATTAGCAGCAAGTGTGCTCGGACTAACAGAACCAACGACAAGTGTATTCGTATCGTGAGGGAGTATATTAGTATTGGTAACAGGCGTACAGGAATGATAAGGCTGCAAAGTAACTGTAGTACCATTAGCAGATGAGCGACGTGCAATAGCGGCCTCTCGCCTGCGTGCCAGTTCTTCCTTTGTGAGCGAGGGCCTTATGAAGACCCGCCCTGGGGAGAAGGGTCGCAGCGGAGGAGCCCTTCGCAGAGTCAGGTTCTGATAATAACTAGAGGGAAGAACAACCTTCAACAAACGAGGTCGATCAATCAACGGCTTCCCTAGCCTATAAACCATGCACGGAATACATTCTACACTCAAATGATTCAAGACATCTTCTATGACGGCATAATCATCTTTAGTTCTCTCTATGGGCCGCTTCTTAGACGATTCAGGGACACCTGATACAACTATGGAGCGTAACCGCTCTTTCTCCTCAGCATCAATACTATGCCTACCACTAACAATATGATTCTCGCCAACAGAAGAGGCATTCTGCTGTATCGATGGTTGAGAGAGTCTAGCCTCGGCCTCAGCCAAAGCACCTTTGAGCGCACAATTTTCCGCACTGAGCGCCGAGACTTTCTCCTGCAGTTCTTGGTTCTTCGCTAGAACCGCTGAGAACTCGCTTTGCACTTGGAAAACATGAGCAAACAAAGCCTTCAGGTAGTCCGGGGCCTTCTTGTCCGACCGCAGTTGATTCAGCGCCATCTCGATTCCATTCGGTGACTTCGAGCTTTCATCCTTGCCTTCCTTAACTGAGTGTCTCCTGGTCACCATCTGGAAAGGGACAGCAGCAGCGGCGGACATCGTATCAGGCACACAGAGACGGGATTGGCCGAAATTCACCTGCTATGGTGGCTTTTTTAAGGTTGATGTTGAAATTGCAGAACCCGCCACACGGTTCCTCGCCTGTGGAGCCCAATTGAAGACCAACTTCTGGCAGTGCTCACGCAGATTGCAATAGCAGAGCCATACACCAGCTGACCATCGACACGGTACCAGACCTCAAAGTTGGGTAATTAAATTTGACTGTCATTTTTTCTAGTCTGCTCTCTGCCTAGAAGGTGCGGAAAAATACACACCTGATCAACATCATCGGTGTGTGACTGAGCACATTCCATCAGCTGTTCATTTTTTCACTCGCGTTGCGGGACTGGAGCTAACCGTATGAAAGGGTTAGTGCCAGGGGTGTGAAGAAAAGTTCGCTTTCCGTTTCCGCCTTTTTGCATATCCGTTTTCGCAGTATTCTGGAGAAAAAAAAACGGAAAAGAGGGTTTGTGACGCATTGTTAGATGTTCAAAATTCTCTGTTTTGTTTTTGTCGTTTTCAGCTTTCTGAGCCATTTCGGCGTATCCATTCTACGTTTTCCGTCTCCTGCTAAAGGGATGTGCAGAGTTGCACCGACCAGCAAGTGGTCGCCGAGCGTCAGCTTTGACACGGCGACAAAAATGTTTTTGAGAATTATCGTCGCCGCGTCGGTTGCCGCTCGCTGGCAGTGACGCAGGGAAGTCGCAGCTCCACAACACTGCCCCCTCGTCGCCCTTCACGCCGCGTCGGTCGCCCTCGTCGCTTAATCTTATCAATATTGCATCACCCAGCGCTGATGGTCGCTGCGAGCGACGCCGCGACTTCAACTCTGCAAACTCGTTGAGATTTCTTTTTCGCTTTTGCGGAAAAAAGTGCTCTACCGTATATTCCGGGTCGGCAGCAGACCATGATTTTGCCAATATTCAAACACATGTGTTTCGCCGTATGTTCTGCGTCCAATGGAACTCTTAATCCAGTCCATTATTCCACGCCAGGAGTCAATTTCAAAGACATTCAATCGTCTCACTCCAGAACTACGAGTATTAGAAAACTTCTCATGTCTAAAGCTATATTTGCTTGATGTTGGAATGTGACTTGGAAATGAGTTATTCAAAATATCAAATGCAGCTTCAAAGCGTTTGTCACGTCGGCATTTTGTTTGCATTGGGAAACGGAAGTGTTTGCGTCGTATTTGATATTGATTTCAGAAGGGCTCCCTGGAAAAACGTAGTTTTACAATTTGGAAAATCCGACTTTTGCTTTCATCGTCTCTACATTTTAATTTCCCTCATTATTTTGGCTTTGCTTTAACCTTACGTGCACTGAGTTTGCGTCAGCATCTTGTGCTGTGACAGAATGGTACCACAACCGACACACCGATCCCTGTCGACCCTACATTTAGTTAGGTCCGTGGCTTGCCTCCTCAAGAAAAAAAACATCTAAAATCTCTTCCACGGCTGGTGCGGGGATCGCGTGCGCCGGTCCGCTAATCGATTCAGGCCGAGAGAAGAGCGCAGCTGGTCAACTTACCATGCCGCCCGCGCCAGCCGCCAGTGAGGGTTGAATGTTTTTTTCTTGTGGAAGCAAGCCACGGACCTAACTGTAGATACGTAGTGAACGAAACGCTGTTACCACCCATGGCCTATGCTGCGGTACTAAGACACTATCGGTTTCTGAGCTGGGTGAAGCCTTGCTTTAACTGCTAATCGCTGCGATGCTTTTAAAGACGACTGTACCTTTCCCACCTCCCTTGATTGAAATGTGCTCCAATTGTGATCCCTCGGTGGCAGGCGACCGTCATCGCTGCATCGCTGCGGCCAAGTCCTATGTTTTACTGCGTCGCTGCTGGAGGAGCGATTATCAATGGTCAGTGGTGATCTCTCCGAGGACGCGCTGAAATACTCTTGCTGAAACGATGATCAGCCTATTTGGGGTCAGGTGCTCTCTACACAGCGAGAGTTTTCAGGCGGCGCGCGGCGGAAATCACTCCATCGGTAGAGCGCGTTTACCATAAGCTCCCGGCAATCCACGGCGTTTTTCGATTGTTTTAGTTCCCTTCATGATTTTTTGAAGCTGTAGAAGCTTCCTCGCGGGATTACTTGTTCAAACCACCCGGAACTTTCAATCTCTGCCTTTCATTCTTTCAAACTTGAGCAACACATGAGCACAACACTCACTCCGACGAATAACGCCGTGCCGTCGCAGGGGTAAAAATCCCGGAGTGGTTTGACTAGTACTTTTGTGAGTAAGCTTCCAAAGCTTCAAAAAATCATGAATAGAACTATAACAATCGAAAAATGCCGTGGACTGTCGGGAGCTCATGGTAAACGCGCTCTTCCGATAAAGTGATTTCCGCCGCTCGCGCCGCTTCAAAACTCTCGCTGTGCAGAGAGCACCTGGCCCGCCTCTTTGCGACGCGTCAGTCTACGCTGCGCCACACCGCCAACGTCGTGTTAAGGCTAGTTTTGACTGCCCCGCTGCTGTTTTCCATCGCAGCGATTTCACACCCGCTGCTGCAGCGATGTAGCAGCGCCAGCGATTCTGTTCATAGTGCATAGCCTCATGCATGATCGAAGAAATTCAATCAATCAGTGAAAATAATGGCTGATAGTTATCAATAACACGTTTCGACCCGTAAACACTGATCTTGTCATGTGAAAGGGTCAATATTCACTAGACGAAACGTGTCATTCGCTGGCAATCGCCTCATCGCTGTAATAATGGCAGCGATGGAGCGATGAGCAGCGACCACCGAGAATCGCTCCTTCAGCAGCAAAGCAGTAAAACATAGGATTTCGTCGCCGCGACCCAGCGATGTAAGACGCTTGCCACGAAGCGATCACCATTGGAGCGCTTTTACATTACGCGCGATGAAAAAGGAACAGTTGTCCCTCGCATGGCCGCAGCGACCACCTGCAGTCAAAACTAGGCTTTAGCGCTTGTGGCGCAGAGCCTCCTCGGGCCACAACGCAAAAGTACAGTCGGCAGGAATCGTGCTGACACTCCGCGATTATTGTCGTGTGTTGGCGCAAACTCGGTGCACGTTTGCTATAACACATACGCAACGAGTCTGCGCCAACACACAATTAGGAACATAAAGTATTAGTGGGATCCGTGCCGACTCTAGTTGGTTAATAACGGTTCAAAAACTTGTAGTAATAATTTATTCACCAAATCATCGAATCTAACTAAGATTTTTTATACATGTGAAGGTTATAGTCGCGACCTGCCCGGGAGCGCACCAATTTCTAAGTTCATCGCGCGTGCTTGTGCGCGCGTTGCCGTTTCCTCCGTCTCTCATCCGCTCTCTCGCTGTCTCTAGCCTTCGCTCCGCGCACTCACGCGAAAAATCATGATAATTTCGTGGTTTTACGGCTTGTACTCTGTTATATAGCGAAACTCTCATTGTTGACCGCGTACATATGTAGGTTGGGGCAGACGATGAGACGAGACGGCAATACGGGTATGGGAAATCTTTTGTGATCCCGAGTATCTTCTCTATTTTAGAGTGACGTTCTCATCTCCAGTCGCAGACAATCGCTGTTGCAATACGCGGTGCAAGTAACATCATTATAAGACTATGGGGCCCGCCATGATCGATCTCTGTCCCAGCACGATCATACTCGGGTTGCGTGCTGCAACTGCGAATCAGAATATCACTCCGATACGAACTGTACTCTCCATTTTGGAACGAAGTATATCTGGTCGGCTGCGGACTTGTAGCGTTTCATTTTCACTTCTTCAATTCTATTGTAGTACGATCCTTCTATGGTTTTATCGCAATGTAGAGCCAGCAAAGCCTAGTACAAAGAACCTCATGTGATACGTCGCTGTTCATTTTATATGATTCACAAAACTATTCCGACTCGACTTGAGATGTTTCCCAGGATGAAGCGGTCTTTGGGACAAGAGCCATACCACTCAGCTTTGTCAAGCAGATCGCTCTTGATATTGCAGGTCCCCTGGAGTTCATTTTCAATCTGATCTTCATGTCTGGTGAAGTCCCCATCAAATGGAGGCAATCATTTGTTACCCCCATTCTAAAAAAGCCCCCTTTCACAGACCCTGCTAATTTCAGGCCAATCAGTATAATATCTATTTTCTCACGGCTGTCTGAAAAAATTCTGAAGAAGAGAATCGTTTGTCACTTGGAAGCAAATCAGGTTATCTCTCCCTTCCAACATGGTTTCCAGGGAGGGAAGTCCACTGTGACGGCAAACATAGAAGCGCTAAACAAGTGAACGGCTTTCCTAGATGTTGGGAAGAGTGTTGATGTTGTGTATTTTGATTTTGCTAAGGCTTTTGATAAGGTTCCTCATGACAAATTATTGCAAAAACTCTCAATGGTTGGTATCCATCCGCGAATAGTTTCATGGGTACGTTCGTTCCTAACTGACAGGACGTTCTCGGTCTGTGTTGACTCTTCTCACTCAACTCCAAGGCCAGTCCTGAGTGGTGTACCACAAGGCGGGGTATTGTCGCCCATACTTTTCAACATATACACTCACGAAATCGCCGGTCTTGTCACTTCCTGTGGCACCGGTTTCAGTGCATTTGCGGATGATATCAAGATCTATCGGGACGTTTCCCAACCGCAGAGCTGTATCCTGCTACAACAGTCTATTGACATTGTTAGTACTTGGTCTCGCGATTGAAATCTCCCGTTGGCAAAAGAAAAAAACGAAGGTTCTCCACTTGGGTAATAGCAATGCTAACAGTAAGTATACTGTCAGTGGCTGTCAGATCCAAGAAGTTGACCAAATAACTGATTTAGGGTTCACTATTACTACAAGTCTGAGTTTTGATAAGCACTGTGAATCTATCTCGAATAAAGCAACTTTTGCTATGAATAATATTTTCAAGGGTTTGTCAACTTGCAATCCCTCTGTGCTTACTAGAGCTTACACCACGTATGTAAGGCCTCTACTCGAGTACGGTACCCCGGTATTCAACCCCGCCAAACTCAAGAACATTAATAGATTGGAAAAGATACAGAACAATTTTACTAGAAGAGTTCTTATCAGAAAGCATGGTTTCATTTATGGGCAATTGCCCTCCGCTTCTGACAGAAACGCACTCTTTGGCCTAGAGCCTTTGGCTCTCAGAAGGAAAAAGAACGATTTGTTTCTGTTCCATCATATCCTTTTCAATGGCAAGTTTGGTCTTAGGCCTGGGGATTTCGTGAGAACGAGAGATTCGGTAACCCGGGGGAGGGGGGGTCCGATTAAATTCCACCGCACCGTGTCAAATCTTGAGTGTCGGCGCTGCTTTTTCACTAATAGAATTGTTCCGGTATTCGAAGATCTCAGTAGGACCGATACTATTCCTATAAACTTCGGCGCTTATAAGAACTTAGTACACGTGAAACTGGCTTCCTGGGAGCGGCGGAGTGACCATCTTTGCTTTGAATATTCCGTTTGAGGTTGATTGTTTGTTTTCCTGTTTTCTCGTTTTTTTTCCACACGAGTGTAAACTTGTGTAAATAAATATATATAAGAGGCCGTGGAAATTTTCGGAAAACGCGATTTTCGGGAACCGTAAATGTTAATTACAAAAGAATGCAAACCAGGTGCAGAAAATTTCATTTTGTTTTCCAAATTTTGTTCTCGCAGATGTGAAAATTTTCATCCAAGGGGAAATAACATCGACATGGATCGGGATGAGACGTTGTGTTCTCCATTGGAGGTTGGCGCAAACTCAGTGCATCTACGTCATAACATATGGCACCGAGTTTTAGCTAACCTTCAAAAGTGAACGCAAAGTCTCATCAGGAACAATGCCGACGTTACGCAGTTTTGCCTTTTTTCAAAAGTTTTGGTCAATGGAAGGGCGGGATCATCTCTCTCGAGGTCTGGGACAACTTTCTGCTCGAACCTGGTCCTTCAGTTGAATAGTGCTTAAAGGCATTGCGCGCGGAATCAGTTTCGATTTTTCTGTACAACCAAACAGTTCGGGCTAGCTGACATCACCCATGAAGCTTGAGTCTCTGAAAATGCGCTCTTAAAATGTTATGGCCACCTGAAAACTGTTGTGGGTCGATCATCAGGCACTTTTGGGTCGACAATCTAGCACTTTTTTATTGAATGTTGATGCGACCATGGATCAACATGAAACACAATTATGGTACAAACCCCACACGTGGGAAAACTCAAAAAAATCACAGCGGCCAGGTCTCCAACTGCAGAAAAACTTTAAAAGCGCCTTTGGCGCGAAATTCATTTCCATTTTGACAGTGTATTCGAACTGGTTTTTCTTCACAAATGAATGTTTACAGGGGATCTTTCGACATTAATATTCACTGAAGAGGCAAAACTATACAAAAATATGGAAGAATATTATATGGTTCTCTACGCATACGATGCCTTCATTCCAATTAAAAAAGGGGAGCGATATGAAAACATCTTCTTACCCTGAATGGTGTCGAACACTTCAATCTGTAAGTGTGCTTTTCAACTACGTTTTCTCGTCTTTTCAAATAAGTTCTTTGTCTTTCTATCACTTTGTCGGCTTTAGTTCATCTATTTAGCCGATTCTTGTAATTTTTTCACAGGAGATCCTTCTTAATTGCTGATAGTTTGGGAGAAAGGTGTTCATCTTGCGCTGACGTCATCAGTGGCAGCTCCTCATCAGTGGACATTGTGGATCAGCGCCGGCCACAGCTGCCCCTACTCAACCCATGAGTCATTTGTTCCTCGAGTCGGGAATTGTCGGCCAGAAAGCAGCAAAAGTCTGAGGCTCGGCTGTTGACATGTCGCTTATTTACGGGAGTTCGGCTTCGTCGTCATTCTTCAATCGCATTCTCTTATTCTCCCTCTCTCGGTCTCATCCTTTCACTGTGGCCGACATCGTGTGGCTGAAGCTGACTGGTTCTGGCTTGGATACTGATACAGACCCGTCATTCAGCCCGGCTAATGCATTTCCTTCTTACGAATCGACAACAAATTCACTTATATTTATGCGTAGGCCTCCGCTTTGGTGGAACCCTTTACTTTCCGACGAGATCTGCTGGGTCCAAGGATTAACACCATCCTTATTTCAGTAATTTTTTGCTCAGTGGTGGGTCATTTCCTGAAAAAGGGTGCACATACTTAAGTCGAAACATAATGATCTATCCTTTCATCATTTTGCCGTCATTCGAAGATCAGCATATTTCGCGTATCGAACCATTCAAAATTGCTCTGCCATCGGCCATGCTCTCAGTTTCCGCTTGCAATGAGGTGGCTCGTCACCAGCTTTAGCATGCTATGCACTCGTTTTGTTTGGTTTTCTGGTTGTTTCTTCGCTTCTGAAATTGTGTTTTCAGCAAAAAAAAACCACTGGTCACCATGATAAAGATATCGTACTGTCCACGGCAACGAAATGACTAATTGTAAGCATAATGTACCCATGGCTGGCTCGGTTCCAAGAATTGATAATGAACAGCTAATGATTTTTTTCAATTTTCTCTGTGTTATTTTTGCGTGTATCCATAATAAATATTTTAGGTGTATTGATATTGTGTGTGTGGGTAGGCGGGGGCGGAGGGGGGGGGGGTAATAACTTACCGTTTTTTTTTCACGTTTCCGGTGTTTTTTCTTCCAAAACAGTGGAAAAAATAAAAATTAGCCATCGACTAGGGTGATCTGAGCTTCTGCGGACGTCGCTTCATAATCGACGACAAACTTCTAATTTTTCTCGTAATTTTGGAGAAAAGAAGCACCAGAAGCGTCTAAAAATACCATGTTTCTCCCCCAAACACGCAGTACCAGTCTATTTAAAGTCTTTACAATACACACAGGAATAACACGAGAAAATGAAAGAAAGAAAAGAACATTACTATAGAAACAAGTTATCAGCTGTTCCTGACCGAGTCCTGGGGTGCGTTCTAAGAACATTCCCGTGGCAAAATGTTTCCATGGAAACGTAGACATGGGTACGTGGAAGCGATTTTCAGTCATAATTCACATCCATGGAAAGCAAATTTGTCCATGGGGAGGTTGTTTTGCCTCCCACAGCGTCTTGAGAACGTTCTTGGAACGCACCCCTGAAATCCAGCCAGGCTTGGCTACAGCATGCTTAGTAAAAGTACGCAACCGTCGCGGTTTCCTGAAGTTTTGGATCAGAGGAGGGCTATTCAACAGTCTAGTAATTGCTCGGATTAAATTCTGAACAGAAAATTAGGGATGAAGTTTCAAGTGTGCCGTACAGTATACAGTATGCACGTATCCTCTGGTTCCGAGCCAAATTTACTCTGTCCCCTCGTGTGTTTGTGCGGAGCGTGGGTAGAGACAGCGAGAGAGTTTGGGAAGAAGGAGACGCAGCGTATGCGCGCAGACGCGCGCGAAGAGCGGAAATAAATTTCACTCAGAAACAGAGGACACAACAGGGGATACTATATGTATGTACTGTATAATATAATATATTTTTCACACAAATTTTTGTTCACATCTATACTCTAGCAAGCATTGTATATTTGGGTAGCCCTACTCACTTGAACCGTTAATAACTTTTCAGATCCTGAAAAAGTTGATTACGAAGGTTCTTAAAAGTTTAATTCGAACAAGTTACTAAAGGCGCGGAAACGCATACTCGCGCGTCTACTGACCGAATCCTACCAGCGGTATTGCGGATGCATTTTTCCTGCACTCTGCGTCTCCCTACATATAGTCTACAGCAATGGGAGTAGGACCTGGTGAGGTTGCAGACTCGTACGGTAGTTTGTTAGTGGTATGACTCATTTTCCGAAACAGCTGTGATAGATCGGTGAGTCTGTGTCTTCACCGATATGACTACAGACTATAAAACGGCGAAATTCACATGGTTCCTACGCGTGCTGATGCGGAGCGGAGGTTAGAGACAGTGAGAGAGCGGAGGGCAGACGGAGGCCCAGGCATCGCGCGCGTCTCGAATGATGTGAATTACGACGTGTTATAGAGGGTACATCTGTGGAAGAAATGAAAACAGGTGAAAATGTGAGAGTGGAAAGAAAAACTCACTGACTAATCTTAGTTATTTCGAAAAAAATGAGTGATAACACATTCAGACTACAGTATGTTAGGAAGAGTCCGCAACCTCACCAGGTCCTACTTCCATTGCTGTAGACTATATGTGTGCACCTGCGGCGTGAAATCATAATATCCTCCCGCAGTTCTAGTCGCAATCTGTTTTTGTCTTCAACAAAATACACCGGACAGAAGAACAATTCTGCTTTGGCAGCGCGCGCGCGTTGTGGCATTTTTCATCAACAGAAGAGCATACTGTGCTTCTCTGGGCCAAATCTGGTCCACAATTCCGTCTCGACACGCTTTGCGGCCGCACGCACTCGAGTCAGTCGAGTTTCCAGCGCCAAAGCCGACTAGATGTGGTTTTTTTATACAATGTTCTCCAATTTTGTTTAGTTTCCAGTTTTCAAAACGCACCTAGAGTCAACAGAAGGGCGGCTGCGGCACTGGAAACTTCCGACTCGAATGCGCGCGGCCGCATAGCGTGTCGAGACACAATTGCGGACGGGATTTGGCCCAGAGAAGCACAGTATTGTATTTCTTCGAGCTAATTATTACCTATTTATCTTTGTGATACGATTAGGGTGCTCTCATCCAGCCCACCCCCCCCAATCGGCTCACTCGATTTGGCTCTAAAATTTTCTATGTTTTTATTCCGATTTTGTTAGATCTTGACCACTGGTGGTGCTGTTTTCCTACATTCTAGTCCATGGAGAGCCTCTCCTGCTAACCCCTGTAGGTTTACGGTGCGTGAATGAAGACACACCGCTCTCCACTTCTTCTATACCCTACACTTTATCAATTGGTTATCATCAGTTTTGTTTACGAGAGCCGAATGGGGGGGGGGGGAGTAGGCTGTATAACATTATTCATACGATTATCCCAACTTCTGCTTAGAATATGAGGGATTTCCAAAAAAACTACAAAATTTCTGAGAAATCAGGTAGTGATCAAGATATTGTAGAAATTGCGGTCGGATTTCTCAGAGTTTGAGGAAAACCGCGAACTGGCTTCAATGATTAGTGCACAATAAAGCCCGAAGAATCGTTCAAAATTGTGAAATGGATGCCATTTTCTTTCAAGTAGTGGACGAGATTACCTACGAGGGCTACCGGTTTACGAGAAGTCTCTGGATTTTGGAGGTTCGCCCACATTTATGGGAGGAGATAGAGCGAAAAGGGCTGTGGTTTTGATTTTTTGACGTTGTATGGAATGATTCTGGGCTCGTTTTTGGCGCTCTTATCGTCCGACGTGGTTGCTGGAATTAGGCCCGGACGCTTCGCTGCGATAGATAAACAGAAGGTCTTAGTAGGTTGATGTCTTAGTAGGTCAGTCCGCTGATTAATGGAGAAAAAGCTTTTCGAAAAGCTGGAAGGATGACATCCCGATAGTGGGCTAAAAACATATGACGTGAGCGAGCATGCTAGTATTGGGTAATCATGACTGCTGTCTCCACACTTATTACATGCGGAAACCCCTTACCGTGCAACCGACAACAGCTTCTGGCATGATATGTACGATTTCGACCTTCTGGCTTTCAGACGTCGCACCGCAGTGGTTTCGCGCGGGACAGGATTCTGCTGGTGTTCAGAGAGGAGGAGGAGGAGGTGATGCAGCAGCATCCGTCAGTCACATCACGCCTCTTTATCGCTAACGAGTTGACGCTGCCTCGAAGGTCAGCGACTACAGTTCAGGAGGTGCGCGCGCTAGCCATGCGTCGCTAACCATAACCTTCAGTCGTGTCCGCCACCTCGTATCGAAATTCTCATCTCTTGCCGTCTGTTTGTTGTACACACCTCGTCGGCCATCACCACTCCCTATCAGCTGAAATGGCTGCGACAACCCTCACGAGTCATCCCCTTTTCTATTGAAGTGCTCATTCGAACGAGCTTTTCTCCTCTTGTATGAATCCCTCGCTCACCTTTTTTGACACGATAATTTTCTTTGGTTTTCCATATCTGAAATTGTAAACTTGGTTTATTCGGCAGAAAAAATGCTTGTTTGAAAGTGAGGGCGCGTCGTTATCTGATACTGGTTCATTCTCAAATTTTCCTCAAGTTCTGGCCAACAGTGGCAATGAAACTGAACCTGAAGGTGTATATCCCTTCAACTGTATTGAAGTGATATGAAATGACTGTGCTTACGCAATGCCGTGCCATATGTGTTAAAAGCAGCGTACGCGCAAACATAGCGTATCATTTTTGAAAATTATTATGCGCATCTAGGCTCACGAGCTAGCCAATATAACGAAACGGTCTCACTAAACTCAATTTTTGAGACCATTTTTTGAGGACTTTGAAGCTTTATTCAAAGAACATGGTAGATTATGTTTCATTCAAACTGCTGTTCATCGTTCGCGACGACTTTCTACAATATTTTTAGCAGCATACTGATTTCGTGTCGGGAGAATGTTTCCTTTTTTTGAGTTAGTCCATGAACAGTACCCCAGTCTCTGGCTTCTTCGTGAAGAGTGAAGTGCTGCTTTTCCAGGTCGAATGTCATCTACCGGAACAAGTTCTAGTCTGAAAGAGCAACGCTTAGTGAGTACAGCGGTGGGGTAAAGCATCCCCCTGAAAGATCTCCAAAGTTCCCTCCACAATTGTCGCAACATGTCGCAGAGCGTTGCGGCCCTGAAATATCACCCTTTCATGCCTTCTGCATATTGGGGACGTTTGAGCCTGAATTCTCGGCTTAATTTCTCAGCTTGTTGGCAACAGCACTCTCAAGTGATAATTCGCTGAGGCTGGACTAGCAGTTTTTCTCTTCAATATGAAGCGAAACACAACATTTCGCGCAGAGTGTGTCCCTTAGCAAGAGGGTTGACATGGTTAGAGCGCAAATAAGGTACTTCCCACCTTAGCGGAATGACAATTATGGAGTTCGTTAGAGCTGTGACATGTTACATACTCTATGTACAGTTGGCATTCAAGGCTACATAGTCACTGCAACCCTCAAAACGTCTGCAAACCCATAATACTGCCGCCTCTTCCATCTATTTTTTGTGGTCCAATCATTCTTCTTCTGCCGTGCAGGCTTTCTTGTGAGTGGAATATTTATTGGCACGGCGTTACGACCCCGTCGCCTGCGACTGACTGTCGCTGAAGTATATGTACCAATGGCCTGATGAGTATTTCTGTGCTCCTGCCACTACCTCAGGGGCCCAGAGAAACATCACATCCAAAGACTCTCGAAAATCTCGCAACGAGGCTTATTGAGATGCAACTTTTTTTCCGTTTATACTGAAAAACAATCTTAATAATTTCGACATTTTTGTTATCTAATTGTAAGATGCCATTAGCTGTCGTCAGGAATGGATTATGATTCGCCTGTGTTTATCGAGCAGTCAGGTCAAGTTCCAGTCGCAGTTTTGCAAAATATATTTTATTAAAAGAGGCGTATTGTTTAGCCGAGATGGTGTATAGGCCATACGCATTTCTTTTGAACATCCAGGATATATGTATACTCTGTTTATCTTGAATTGCACAAAACACGGTCCGCCAATAGTCCTCTAATTGGCCCGCTAGTACCGTAGTGTATGTCCACGACACGTTCTCGGCAGACCCGGGTGCGCACCCGGTGTGCCGAGCCATCGATTTGTTAATGCCGTCACTCGGCTACCCACCCTGCCACCCGGGTCTGCCGAGAACACGTCGTGGACGTACACTACGGTACTAGCGGGCCAATTAGAGGACTATTGGCGGACCGTGTTTTGTGCCATTCAAGATAAACAGAGTATAGTTTCCACAGGTAGCCTGTGGTAACCAAGTTCTGAAAATTTATTTCGATTCAGTTTGAACATTGTCCCTCGTTTGAACGCCACTGATGGTCAGAACACAAAAAAGGAAAAAAATGGACCTCATTCGGGAAATCAGAATTTTCCGAGCCTTTCCGTTAAATTCAGCAAACACGCTCGTAAACGTGTTTGAGATGACTACTTAAATAGCTTCGAATGACTCAGAACACAACGCCCCACGCGTTTTGAAGACCCACAATGCCGCTACACGAGTAAGAAGTTGGCCTCGGCCCTTTCATTTGCTGTTGTCCTCCAAAACAGGGCTGCTGGGTCATTCCCACCGTCGTATATGTATGTGGTTTACTTCTTGTGCTTATTTTACCACCCACAAACGTAGCCGACGGTGGGAATGGCCCAGCACGCCTGTTTTGGAGGAGGACGCAAATACAGGGGCGGGGCCAACTTCTTGCTCGTGTAGCGGCATCGTGGGCCGTTTTTGGCTAATGGTATACATTTGCGACACTCGGACGCGTCGCTCTGCACAGCGACAGCGACCGCCTCCCGCCCTTCAAAGGCAGCATACACGCTCCAAAATGATATCAATTTTATGGAATGAATCGAAGATCTGAAGCTGTTAATATTCAGAGACAACGAAAAAAACCGGAAAAAATCAATTGAAATGAAGATATAACGGTTCGTTCTATATTGGCCCAGAAGTGGACGAGTTTTACCGCATTGGCTGAAATAGCGGAGCTAGCGACAAATTCGTTGGGATAACGACGCTAGTGTACTCGTAAGGCCCTTTCTGGAACTCTTACAACCTTAGAAGCGTAAAAAATGAGAGGAAATGACCGTAATCGAGCATTGAACATCTGTATTGAGGGGCGGAGCCCGTATCGGTGGGCGGGGAAAGGATGATTTTTTGACTCAATACGGCTCAATTACGGGCTCTTTAACTCGTTTTCAACTCTTCCAACTTCGTGAGGGCTCTTCTAGGGCCCATACCACCCCACTAATGTAGTTATCTCAACAACTTTTTCGAGCGTGTATGCTGCCTTTAAGCGGCGTTCAGAGTTTTCGCGGCGCGACGCGATGGCACATGTCAGCGCGACGTGAACGTCGCGTCGCGCGGAAATCAAGGTGTGAACGGCGCGCGAACGCTAGGCGACTACGCGAAATTGCGTAATTTCCGCAATTTTCCGTACCCAGGCAAAACTAATCAATATTCGGTCTTATTCTGTTTATTTTATTGTGATGTACCTTTTTTTACCTTTTATCTGTATTATTATGGCACATCTTTGTTTTCGTTGCGACAACTTGCTTCTTTAATGACGAAACAATCAAAAAGACATCGGGAGCAAATGATGCTTAGAATTTTTTAGGAGTTGATAGTACAGAATAGAGATTTTTTGGTGAAATGAGACCGAATTATGCTTGTGTCGCTTGTAAACCGTAAAAAAATTTTATAGCTCGTCAACTCTTTGAAACCATCACCCTCATCACACTGTCCTTGAATATGCAGACAAAATTGTTTGCAGTATCATCTGAGAACAATACAATAACCCATGACAATTTCAATCAACCTAGTCTTTGAAAAGGCTTGAGAAAATTAAAAACGCCCCTTGAGTCCCGTTGATGGAAGAAAAATGGTGACAATCGCTCCGCGACCATCGCGTCGCTTTGCATTGCAACGCGACGCGAAGGTAGCGGAGCGATTATAATTTGCGCGTCAAATTCGATGTATCGCGCCTCTTCACTGTGAACACCTAGCGACGACGCGACGCGACGTCGCTTGATCGATACGTAGGCTAATCATAACGTCGCGTCGCGCCGCGAATGAACTCTAGACGCCGCCTTAGGCCGGGATCATACATCGCGCGACCAGCGACAGCGACAGTGCACAATAGGCATATCGACTTTCGGTCGATATTGATGGTAAACATTGCGTCGCGTCCAGGGATGTGCGGCAAACGATTTTCAGATTTCGGCAAACGGCAATCGGCAAGAAAATCCCAAAAACGGCCGGCAAACGACAAAAAACCTCATTCTTTAGACCCAAAAGTTATTCACATGTGCCTCTCTACTTTTTTTCCTTTTTTCCAATACTTATGTCAACATTCTAATAAATCCTATTCTGGGGACTAGTTCCATTTCAAAGCATCACATGAACAAAAACAAGACATGTGGGACCTCATGAAAATAAAGAAATGCCGCCGCGGCTTCGCGAGGAAGAACTGCTTTCGACGGGCACCGAAGCAGCACTATCGCGAAGTCGCAGCGGCAATGTCGTGGCGGCCCCTCGATAGTGCCGCCGCAGCTCTGCGGCAGTGGCGCTGAGACTCCGCAGTAGTGCAGCGGCGGCTTTGCGGTAGTTCAGTTGCGGCTCCGCTGTAGTGCTGCTGCGGGTCCGCAGTGGTGCCGCTGCGGCTCCGCGGTCGATGGCTGCGCTCTGACAAAATATGACCGACTGCGAGTAACTCATATGAACTGAGTCATAATACAACTGGGTGGGCCTATGAACAAAAATACACACCTGAGGTGCTTACGTCCTCTGTCTGATAGGGACAGAGTGTATAGCAGTTATTTCGACCTAGGAGATACCGGATGTACGTCAAATTTGGGCTATTGAACCAGCAACAATCTCGTTTTACCACACATAATAGTCAAACGTAGTCGACGCGGGTTCGCTGACGCATCCTCGCGGAGTTCGTGCAATTCCAACACGGAACTGCAGCGGTACTGTCACGTTAATGTCGCGGTGTTGTCGACCCTCAAGACACTGCAACAGATTCTTCACGGCACAGTAATCATCACGGGGCTGCAGCGGTACTACCGCGAAACTATCGCGGCACAGTCGAGGGTCGCGGTACTTTCCTGGCACTGCCGCGGCATACTTTCTCAGAGTCCCTACCCACGTGTGTCGCAAAAATCCTTCTGTGTCGCACAAAGGCTTCCTGCTTCTTTTAGCTACACCAGAATCTGTTGAAACTCTGGAACAGAAACTAAAGCACCACATTGCAGTTGGACTATCTACTGTCAACCTAACGCGAGCTGACAGTGAAAATGGAAATTGTTTACGAATGAAGAAAAAGATGGATAGCAATCTAAAACGTCCATCGGAGGAGTTCTTCAAAAGCTACCCATCTTTTCCACCATTCACACACTACTTCCAACTTCTCTGTCAGCTCGCGTTAAGTTGCAGTTTCGCGCAAACTTACCGCGAACTGAGAAATCTTCGAATAATCCTTAGAAATTTGTTTCTGAATCAATATTTTTTTTCCAAAAAAAAAATACAGAATGAACCAATTTCTGGGGAAATTTTTTCACACTAAGTGTATCTAGTGGCTCATAACGTGGCATGTGGGTGCGTAGTTCCAGAAATGTCTGGTCCCTCTCTTGAAAATCGTCAAACATAAAGCTCGAGTTTAGCTGCAGTTCACCGCAGACTTACCGCGAGTGGACTCGCGTTTCCAAATTCATTTACTACCACCCCAGATAAGTCAATACCCCGGATAACGGTTAAGCGAACAACGGATAATCGGATAACCCCTAGTACCTACATGGCCGCGAGCATAGGCTGCATTTCCTTTCAATGTTTTGCCGAGTTTCGCCGGCAAAATAACAAAAATTTCGGCAAACGACAAACGGCAAAAAAGTCCCAAAAATGGCCGGCAAACGACAAATGGAAAACGGCATTTGCCTCACATCCCTGGTCGCGTCGCTCGTCGCTGGAAGTATGATCCCGGCCTCAAATCTATCGGTGTCGCACTGTCCTACTGCGGCAGTGGTAACGACAGGCATAAGCACATTTGCAGTATGTCAGCCCTCGGCGACACGTCGCTGCGACGGACATGCGATAACTGTTCCTACGATGGCCAGTGCCGTTGCTCCGATGCTGGTCCCGCGACGATTTGTGCTAAATGTCATGACGGCCGCTCATGACAGAAACAATGTATACCATTGGCCTTTGACGCTTCAAAATGCGTAGGCGTTGTGTTCTGAGCCATACGATTCTATTTCCGTATCTATCTCAAACACGTTTACGAGCGCGTATGCTGCCTTTAAACTGCCCTGTAACGCCACCTTCTACACATGCCGAATCAGGGCCGAGAATAAGACCTGGAGCGTATTTACTTCTCGCGACTGGCGCCTGGAATGGCTGTCATCCACATCGATCGAAAATCGATGCTGATAGGCCGGGATCATACTTGCCCCGACCAGCGATAGTGCGTAGCAGGCATATCGATTTTCGGTCGATATTGATGGTGAGCATTGCGTCGCGTCGCTGGGAGTCTGATCCTATATGCCTGCCGCGCGTTGCGAGAAGTCTGTTTATTAAGCTTGACAATAAAAACTGAGTTGGCACGCTGTAGGCGATAGGGTAAACGGTGAACGCTGTCAGTGAGCCAGCTGGTTACAAGAAGTCAACGGAGGTTCGTGCAAGGCGTCGCTTATACTCCCGCAGCCGTACTGCGCAACAAACCGTATTTCTGATTACGCGGCGCGGCACGATCGATATTGTGGGAGTCGCGCCGAGTTCGGCGATGGAAGTATAAATGACGTCTTATTGACTGTTTCTTGTGTTCGCTTCTTTCTGTGGATGTTTACCAAATTCGAGTTGGAGGTAATCGGCGGTGTGCGAACATATCAGCTTGCCTATTTTCGTCTGTCGACTTTTTCCGCATATTCGTTTTCTGTTTGTTTTCCGGGATCTTGTAGCATAATGCGGAGAGAATTCCGGAAAAAAAAACGAGTTGTTGGCTGATTCCGAGACTCAGAATTCCCCTCTTTTTCCGTTTCCGTTTCGCGGTTTGTTCTGCCGTATTCTTTCTCCGTTTTCGGATGGAAATCCATTTCCGTGTACCCCCGGTCGGAACGCATACGTGATGGACCGCATATCCTAATAGGTGGCAATTGCCTCTTTCCCCTCACAAGACGGTTGTATGAAATTAGGTTCGCGATCAGCCAGGTCAAGCCAAACATATATGATTGACGGAGTAGCTGTTTCGGAAGTTAACGAAGTAAAAGATCTCGGATTTCCATACAACGATAGCCTTGATTTCACGGGCCACATAGGAGCTAAGTGTAAGCAAGCCCTACTGCGTTCTTATCACATTTTCAAATGTATTTCAATTAGAAGTAAACCGGTGCTCTTGCGTGCTTACAAAACGTATGTAAGGCCTATAGTGGAATCTAGAACAACAGTGTTTCGTCCGTTCAAGAAAAAACATATCTACGCCATTGAAAAGTTCAAAACAACTTCACGCGGAAACTAATGGTGAGGATTGGAGGTTTCTAGTATTCCCGTATTCCTAAGCCTGCTATCAGAATTAAGTACCTGGTGCTGCCTTCACTTGAATTCCGGCGTCGAGTATTTGACTTATGCATCGTTTACAAGCTTTTGTACCCATCAGCTGCCTTCCGTCCAGAAAACTTTTTCCGAACCACGACAACCAGTACTACAGAGACCTATTTTAAGATCACGTTGTCTAGACCGAAAACCACAATTCGCGCAAAATCGTTTACCTTCAGAGTAGGCAGCCCCTTCCTCAAAGGCACGAAATGTTCTCCAGCTACTAGTATGACTTAAGCTCAATTCAAGCGTATGATGTCAAAACTTCTCCACTGCTACGAGTTATCCTAGTTTTTTCTTGTTATCGTCTGCATATTTTCTCATTTTCTCATAGAATTTCTTCACATACTTGGCGTATGTTACCAGTTTTCTAGTAGTTGCATTGTTATGTGTGCCTTTTTTAACGATTGCCTCATGTAGTCGTCATAAAGCTGAACTAACTAAAAATTATGAAACTTCCATCTCTGCTGCGCTCCTGTCCAATACGTGATATGAGAGCAGAACGCAGCCTTGTGATCCAGGCTCAGTATCACAAATTTCAGAGTAATTTCAATATTCTCTCGCTTCATTCTAATCCGTAGCGAAATTTCTGGATTAGCTGGAGCGATGCCATTTCAGTTGTTTCTGTTCACTTGAATAAAATACTCAATAGAAATTTATGAACTGAAAACACGTGCATCACAGACAGGTTCGCCTCTCCCTCTGGCTCCACCCAGCCCAACATCGCTTCGCTATTCTTTTCCCTGTTCTTTTCATGCCGTATCGCATCATAAATCTAGACATTCCATCAGTCACCCATTCTCTCTTTCCATATATTCAACACTAAACCATAACAATACCGTAACCGTGAGATGCTTAACTTTCATCTGTAAGCCATGAGCTCCGGGACATGTTTCCGTCCCCGTCACGAATTCGCAGATGGCGGCGATGTCGCGAAACGCCCGTGGCGGCGTTCGACTCCTTGGCGGCTTTTCCACGGGAATCGATAGGGGGTTCGCCTCTTGTTGTGATGGCGTCGAGTACATGGAATTCCCGACGATTTCGCCGGCCGTTTCGATCAATCGGAGGCCACGCTGATGCTCGGAAATTTATTCGACGAGTTCCGTGTTATCACAATTGTCTACACACCCTTACGCACCCTCCCGTCGCACATCACGTCACCAGAGAATCTCTGGAATCCGGTCCCAAATTTAGCACCTTTTTCTGTTTTCCAACCCTTTGCAATTCATCACCAACATTTGAGGCTGGTTGTTGATGATTTCGTGAAGCCCAACCTCCTTTCAAATAATTATCTTTTTGGACTGGAAATTGCTTTTTTTCGGAATTTCAAAGCGCAGGCCAACCTCAGAATCGCTTTCCAGTTCTCCTGCATGCCCTGGAGAAAATTTCGCGCTAACCGCAATGATGTTTCCAGAATCGCTCAAAACTCACTACGAACGGAGTCTTATGGCACCTCCAAGAAATTCTTGTACGTCTCGAGCCTGCTCTTTCCGCCATTCGCAGCCATCGCGCTGGATCGCACCGCTGTACAAAGCTAGACCGAAAATTTGAATTAAATCTATTGCGCGTCTCGTCCCTGTTGAGATCGGAAACTTGTCAGTAGGCGTGGCCCATTTTCTGTTTTCGGGAGACGTGATCGACTTTTTCCTCACTTTTCTGGCCTATTTGATTGAACTGAGATTTCGCGCTTGGCAGAGTGGCTATACACGGCAGCCGAAGTGCAGGGTGCGTACGTGTACGGAGTTTCTAATCTTTGGTGCTGGCATGTGCGTCCCAAAACGCCGCGTATGATTTTTTTCAGGGATGCCCCAGAATTTGGGGCGTGAAATTGTTTTCGAAATGGATGGTAGGCAAAAGCCTGGAGGATTCCCATTTTTCACGGAATAAGCAACTGCGAACTCGACATTGGTATCCGTCCCTACTTTCTCGCATGTAAACATAAGAATCTACTCTGAACGGGTTCTTTTGCTGCTTAGAAAGCCCGCTTCCAAACTTCATTTGAAGAAGGCCATGCCGGTATTCGGATCAGCTGCATCTATGCCACTTTCGTCCTTTTGCTGACGTTTAAATGGCGCGAAACTTGAACAACATGTCAAGTTATTCTCCATTGTCCATTGATTCTCCATTGATCTGTTCACATTTTACCCACTTCTCTCATCGATCGATTATTGATTTTCTCGAAAATTGTTGAGAAATGCACAGTTTGATGAAGAATCCTTAACTGCATGCCACGAAGTGTGCCGCCTGTATTATACCTGTTATCCGAAAATGATTCTTTGGATTCGGATAATGTCATTTTTCCAATGATGCGGATACGGATATCCGGCCGGATAATTTCAAATATTTTTGGAACAAAGTTTAGGCAAAACGGTGAATAATAAACCAGGTACTCAAGGCAAGCTTTTGAAAACATCCATAATTGGGCAAACAGTAGTACTTCATTGCATTTGCAGCATGTTAACATACAAACTTCAAGCTTCCTATATGCAAATTAATAAAAATATGAAAACAAATTTACAATCACTATATCGTCGTTGGAAGGCACAGTAATATCCATACACAGAATTAATTCAGGACAGCTAGCTAGTAAAAAGTATGCAAAGCAACGATTCACAAAAAACTTCTACACTGAATAACTAGCCACTTGGTCATCTCACTTGACCACGCCCATTTTTCTGCTCCCCAACGTATCTTCCGAAGGAGGAGGAAAACCCTGGGTTGATGTACTAAATAGAAGGCGGTACGGAAAATGGGCGTGGCCAAGGGCAGTTTTACCCGAACTTATCCCATTTTATTCAAAAGTCTTCCGATTTTATTCGAAAATTATCCGATTTATCCGAAAATTTACCGATTTTATCCGAATTAATGGCCCTCCGGATAATGGTTCGATTCAGATAGGGCCAATTTTGGATTTCCCTGATATTGTTTCAATTCAGATAATGCGATTTTTCAAATTTTCGAGTATAGGATCATCCTAATCTCGAATATCCGGTCGGATGTCCGAAAAGGAGTGACTCGGATATTAAGTAGAGCCTGTATGCCTTCAGGGAATGCCAAAGCTAACGTAAATAAATGTGTGTGCTTAGAAACCGGCAGGGACCGGTTTTGCCTTTCCTTATTTTGATCATTCTCCTAATACATAGAGAGCCCAATGACCTCTGTCAAAAAATATTTGGAAGCCGACAACCTCTGCTTCAAAATTGTTTTAGCGTTGAAGATCTCAACGTTCCTATGCGGAGAGGCAGGGACGAATGCCGATTACGAGTTTGCAGTAGCTTATTTTGGGGGAATTGAGTATTCTCCAAGCCATTTATTTCTCAGCCATTTTCTCGCTCAAGATTTCGGAGTATTTTAGATGGAGATTCACTGAAAAACAGGCCATATGAGATGTTTCGGAACCCTTACATACCTCACCACAAAATTAGAGACTTTGAACGGGTATTTAAAGACAGTGTTCACGATGAATATCATGTTCGGGTTCGACTCAGAAATGGGTTTGTTTGGTCGTGAGCTATCTTATAGTGAAGAAACAGCAAAGAAAAGCGCTCAGAATAAGCTAAAATAGCGGTTTCTAATCTTCAGGGCGTGGACGAGCTTACGGGCCCTGCTAGTTTTCGCAAGCGCGCGCTATTTGCGAAATGTGCGCGAATCGATCAGGCTGGACGTGGCGAAGTTTCTCTGTAATTTACCATCGAGAACGTCAGCGGCGCCACAACCTTGTCAGAACGGGGCGGGGCTGTCTAAGCAGGCATACTGGGCTGAAGAAATCTTCACTTCGAAGTCGGAATAAATAAGGTAAATAATTCAGCTTGTGAATGAGGTCATTCGTGTATCACAGCACGTGGAATTGTGCACCATGTATGGACATCACGCGACGCAGAGAACGCGTCCGTGTCAGACCATACGCTAATGTAAGTGGAAGACGCTGTGTTGGCCATCTTTGTTAGTGTGGGGTCAAGTACCTCAAACTTGGGTAATTGAAACGACAGCAACGCCTAACTTAAGCTTGACCTCAAGATTGCGTAGTATTCCCCGTGGGAAATGCCTTCTTGGCCTATTTAGATTACTTGCGACTTACCTTGTGCCATCTACAGTTCAACTGCGCCTTGCCGTTCAGTCCACAAAGTGCACGCTGATTGCGGAAGCGTGCTGCGGCGCGGTTGCGAGTATCCTCAGACGGGGATGTTTGATCACCCAGGCGGTGGCATCACCGTGGCACCAAAGGCAAAATCGCTTGGGTGTCCCCACATCCCTGTCTGAAGATACTCGCAACCGCGCCGCAGCACGCTTTCGCAATCAGCGTGCACTTTGTGGACTGAACGGCAATTCGCAGTAGAACTAAAAGTTACATGTAACATATCGGATGCGCACTGCACGCGGTATCTCGTCGATATGTTGCATGTGACCTAAGTGACCTGACAATGAGGTAAGTCGCAAGAAACTGATGATCTAGTTCCGCAATCGCGTTCAGTCCGCAAAGTCTCATTATCGCAATCGTAGAAGCGAAGTGGTTGTTTTCAGAATGATTTTTCCATTTTCAAAGTTGAATTTTTGAAAACAACCGCTTCGCTTCTACGATTGTGATAATGAGGACTGAAAACGATTGCGGAACCGAACTGTACATCGGCTTAGATATTTTACAAGTAACTTGTTTTCGGCCTTTTGTGATCGATCACTGGTCGAGAGATCGCCGCGTCGAACACACGTGGTACGCACGCAAGCAAGGAGGTAATGATATATCATCACCTCCTCGCTTGCGTGCGTGCCACGTGTGCTCGAAGCGGCGATCTCTCGACCAGTGATCGACGATATGTTACAAGTAACTTGTTTTCAATTTTCTGAGCATTGGAGATGCCTGCAGTTGTCCCATCATTTTCGCAGAGTTCTGCGGTAGTGTAACTTGGGTCTTACATGCTGCTGACGCGAAACCATGGCGCGCATTCCAGGGAAAACATTCTAAAAACGTAAAATTCGGGGGTTTTAAGATCACGCAGTATTGTGTGTACACAAGCCAGGCATTGTTTCGTCTCCCCTAGGGTGATGATAGTGATGGCTGATGTTATGAAATCTATTTTATAGCACGCAGCCATGTGATAGTGCAGGATGCTTTTCACGAGATTTTCATTGACTTTTCGTCCTCTGCCGTGAACGGACCACACCGCCGGGTGATTTTTCTTGTTTGCGTAGATGCCTCCTTCGTGTTTATTCTATTAAATGTGACGCAAATCTGTCCTACGGACATTCAATGACCATTTTGTAGGTGAAAGGTATAGAGTGTCCAAGATTATCTTCCAGATTTTATGCTCATCTTAGAGATCCTCACACGCTGAATTCATTAGGCATCTCTGGAATCGTCCAAGGCTCCTAAAAACCTACAAACGGAGTTATCACTGCCAAAATGTGCCTATACGTATATTAGGGGCGAAAATTTGGTGACGAGTTGTCTCGGGCCTGTATATCCCTTCATTCGCAGTCGCCGCTCAAGGGCGAACCAGAATTAATAGACAGACCGGCAAGTGAAGGAAAATCGGAGAGGCGGTTGAAATTCATCCGTCTATCAAGCCGCCCACACAATTACATGAAAATCTCCAAATTCATTTCTGAGGGCGTACTGTGCCTTCAATTCTCAACTAACTCGTTCTCCGAAAAATACAATTAAAGAAACAGAAAGAGATTCCGGTTGCGAAGAATGAAGTAACAATAAATAACGTATCCTATTTTTCATTTTTTTCTGACGCAAAGCTACTTCGTAAATAATCCTGATTTTCCGGAGAGAAAAATGGGATGCTTTAACACAGGGCTTTCGTTCACATCGGAACTCATCCTTGGTTGGCAACTTGAAGGTCCCGCAAGATCTGTTCTTCTCTGATTCGCTTCACAAAAAAATACAGTCTTGATATTGACAGACGAACCTGAAATAGCCGTATGAGGCCCTATGCTTGACGGGCTTGTACAATTCAAGTTTAGGATCACTTATGGCTATAAATGGCTCGTTATTTTTTGATGATTGTTGTTGGAATGGGCCTTAATCCTCTGACTTCCCAAGAAAACTCGAAAACTGCTTTTATTGTTAGCACTGGTTTGACCCGCACTGCTGTTTCAGTGCCTAAAGGCGGTGTTCGCGATGAAAAAGTTGCCCTTTTTTGGCAGAAATATAAGCCTCGGGTCCATCTAAGATCAGTAAGAACGAAAGTACGACGAAAAACGGCAAGTTAGTGAGCGAAAAAATCTCGTGGATCAGCCGACCCATTGGATCACCCCGCCCGCGTCATACCAGTTGTCCTGCGTTCGCTTCTCCAGAGAAACAGTTGCCGATTTTTTGAATAATCTCTATCGCGAAAGATTCTAAGATCCAAGTATGTGCATTGACCCGTCTTATCATGTTAGTTTTTGGTACAAGAAACAGAAAACAAAGTCAGTTATCCTTAGAATTTTGAAGCGCAAAACCAGGCATTGGGTTTACGCTGTGTCTGCAGTCTCCCAAATACACCAAACAGGCGGAATTGAATATATCAGAGGTTTTTTTAACAGTTTCTCTCCGGTACTTAGAGTTCAGTGGGAACTTTACCCTACTAGCCTCTACTTCATGGACCTGCCTACTCAGAAGAGTCGTGACCTAGAATACAGTTCCTTATCTTGAACACTGCCTTTGAACCGATCACTCTGAGTGATTGAGCTAGCATTTTATCCTTATTTGCAGTTATCTATCACGTGCTGTTTTGTTTCCAAGCAGCGGAGTATTTTTTCAAACTCGCCTATCGTGGAAATCTTAGGCCAGAGGTTCATGGGAATTCTGAATCACGAAGAGGTCAACAGCTTGTATAGCAAACCCAACTGATGAGTTCGGCTTTGATCTCTGTAGGTTTCGATTTCGTAATTGTTCAGAGGACGCTTTGAAGCTCCCTCTCTCAAAGAATCTCGATGTTTTCCTCAATTGCTTCCCGTCACGACACTGTCAGATTTCCCACGTTGATTCGCTGGGTTATATCGGAGCTCTGCATTCAGTGTTTACCTTTTTAATCGATCATCGTGATTTTATTTTCGCTGATTATCCCCCTGCCAGTGCCTGCTCTATCCCCATCTGTCCCCTTTCATCCGTCGCGTTCGTCTATCGGATTGACGAAAATCATCAGATGCGCCTCGGCTGAGTAACGGACAGCTCTTGAGTGGCTGATGGGGCGAAGAATTCGTTTCCTTATTCCGATGTAGACGTCATCTGCACAGATCGACATACACCCGCAATGAGCGTTTCCCAACCACCTGAGCCTCGTTTTGCCGCATTCATCCTAGGCTTATCGTTATCATTTCTCAGCTGAAGTCCAATTCTGTTAGGAACCCCACTTCACGCCCTTTCTCCACTTCCCTAGAATGAAATAACAGCTTGGAACCTCCGCTGAAGGCAACGTTCACGATAATTTCAAAGATTGAGTTTCACACATAAAACTATCCTTGTAGTACCCTGTAACTGTATAATCTCGTAAAATGAACTAAAAACTGCCAAAACTTGGTAGAATGACGCCGATATGCAAAGTGAGCGATCATGTTGTGGACGAGCTTAGCGGTCGTTGGCGAGAAATTTCGCAAGAAACTTACACTCCGGTCAAATGGGGCAGGTTGTCCAAAAATTGAAACCTCAAAAAGTGCAAGCATCTCATCTATGTAGCTCCAAGACAATAAGGTCCTTTTTTTAATTACTTTAATTGTAATAATAGCGGATTTGTCCTTTTGTGGAATGTACTGCATGTCGCCAATCAATTCCGTCATTCGTTAGCCAACCCAATGTCATCTGCAATATTTGCACCCTCTCTTTATCAAACGTTGAGATCTTCTGCATTCAGAAGTGTTCGAAGATTAGCTGTGTGACAGAAATATATGGTTGTTCTGAAGGCTGTTTGTATCAATTTCAAAAAAAAATGGAGACGACCCGTTACATTTTCAAATGGAGCCTCCTAACTGGGGCAAGCTGTGGACCTTTGTGTTAGATTAACATTCTATCGCTCCAGCCGCGGAGCGGCTGGAGAGGTTTGGTTTTGCCTAGGCCTTGTGATCACTTCTAATTTTATAAAGTAGTTTATAAAACCATTAAAACAAATTGTCTGCAGATTTCCTTCTGGATATAAGTGAAGGGGTCCAAAAGACACCAGCTGTCAAAATTTGGGCCGAATCGGTTCACAAATAACAAAGTTGTGAGCCCGAAAGCTTAGGAAAAATTCAAGGTGTGCGCCGTAGGCCGTGAGCCGTAGGCCGTAGGCCGTAGGCCGTCACGCTTTTCATTCCTCACTGCTAGTACCCACTGCCAATGATCACAGGCGGTCAATTTCAGGCAAGCAAGTTGGTAGGGGGGACGCAGGCTGGTGAAAGTGCTTCTGGCTTCTGATGACGTCATCGGGACGTCGTGAAAAGTGCTTCTGGCTTCTGATGACGTCATCGGGACGTCGTGAAAAGTGCTTCTGGCTTCTGATGACGTCATCGGGACGTCGTGAAAAGTGCTTCTGGCTTCTGATGACGTCATCGGGACGTCGTGAAAAGTGCTTCTGGCTTCTGATGACGTCATCGGGACGTCGTGAAAAGTGCGTCTGGCTTCTGATGACGTCATCGGGACGTCGTGAAAAGTGCTTCTGGCTTCTGATGACGTCATCGGGACGTCGCGAAAAGTGCTTCTGGCTTCTGATGACGTCATCGGGACGTCGTGAAAAGTGCTTCTGGCTTTCGATGACGTCATCGGGACGTCGTGAAAAGTGCTTCTGGCTTCTGATGACGTCATCGGGTTGTCGTGAAAAGTGCTTCTGGCTTCTGATGACGCCATCGGGACGTCGTGAAAAGTGCTTCTGGCTTCTGATGACGTCATCGGGACGTCGTGAAAAGTGCTTCTGGCTTCTGACGACGTCATCGGGACGTCGTGAAAAGTGCTTCTGGCTTCTGATGACGTCATCGGGACGTCGTGAAGAGTGCTTCTGGCTTCTGATGACGTCATCGGGACGTCGTGAAGAGTGCTTCTGGCTTCTGATGACGTCATCGGGACGTCGTGAAAAGTGCTTCTGGCTTCTGATGACGTCATCGGGACGTCGTGAAAAGTGCTTCTGGCTTCTGATGACGTCATCGGGACGTCGTGAAAAGTGCTTCTGGCTTCTGATGACGTCATCGGGACGTCGTGAAAAGTGCTTCTGGCTTCTGATGACGTCATCGGGACGTCGTGAAAAGTGCTTCTGGCTTCTGATGACGTCATCGGGACGTCGTGAAAAGTGCTTCTGGCTTCTGATGACGTCATCGGGACGTCGTGAAAAGTGCTTCTGGCTTCTGATGACGTCATCGGGACGTCGTGAAAGTGCTTCTGGCTTCTGATGACGTCATCGGGACGTCGTGAAAAGTGCTTCTGGCTTGTGATGAGGCCACCGGGACGTCGAGAAGTGCTGCTGGCTTCTGATGACGTCATCGGGACGTCGTGAAAAGTGCTTCTTGCTTCTGATGACCTCACCGGGACGTCGTGAAAAGTGCTTCTGGCTTCTGATGACGTCATCGGGACGTCGTGAAAAGTGCTTCTGGCTTTCGATGACGTCATCGGGACGTCGTGAAAAGTGCTTCTGGCTTCTGATGACGTCATCGGGACGTCGTGAAAAGTGCTTCTGGCTTCTGATGACGTCATCGGGACGTCGTGAAAAGTGCTTCTGGCTTCTGATGACGTCATCGGGACGTCGTGAAAAGTGCTTCTGGCTTCTGACTGACGTCATCGGGACGTCGTGAAAAGTGCTTCTGGCTTCTGATGACGTCATCGGGACGTCGTGAAAAGTACTTCTGGCTTCTGATGACGTCATCGAGCCGTCGTGAAAGTGCTTCTGGCTTCTGATGACGTCATCGGGACGTCGTGAAAAGTGCTTCTGGCTTCTGACGACGTCATCGGGACGTCGTGAAAAGTGCTTCTGGCTTCTGATGACGTCATCGGGACGTCGTGAAGAGTGCTTCTGGCTTCTGATGACGTCATCGGGACGTCGTGAAGAGTGCTTCTGGCTTCTGATGACGTCATCGGGACGTCGTGAAAAGTGCTTCTGGCTTTCGATGACGTCATCGGGACGTCGTGAAAAGTGCTTCTGGCTTCTGATGACGTCATCGGGACGTCGTGAAAAGTGCTTCTGGCTTCTGATGACGCCATCGGGACGTCGTGAAAAGTGCTTCTGGCTTCTGATGACGTCATCGGGACGTCGTGAAAGTGCTTCTGGCTCTGACGACGTCATCGGGACGTCGTGAAGAGTGCTTCTGGCTTCTGATGACGTCATCGGGACGTCGTGAAGAGTGCTTCTGGCTTCTGATGACGTCATCGGGTTGTCGTGAAAAGTGCTTCTGGCTTCTGATGACGCCATCGGGACGTCGTGAAAAGTGCTTCTGGCTTCTGATGACGTCATCGGGACGTCGTGAAAAGTGCTTCTGGCTTCTGATGACGTCATCGGGACGTCGTGAAAAGTGCTTCTGGCTTCTGATGACGTCATCGGGACGTCGTGAAAAAAGCTTGCGGCTTCTGATGACGTCATCGGGACGTCGTGAAAAAAGCTTGCGGCTTCTGATGACGTCATCGGGACGCCGTGAAAAGTGGTTCTGGCTTCTGATGACGTCATCGGGACGTCGTGAAAAGTGCTTCTGGCTTCTGATGACGTCATCGGGACGTCGTGAAAAGTGCTTCTGGCTTCTGATGACGTCATCGGGACGTCGTGAAAAGTGCTTCTGGCTTCTGATGACGTCATCGGGACGTCGTGAAAAGTGCTTCTGGCTTCTGATGGCGTCATCGGGACGTCGTGGAAAGTGGTTCTGGCTTCTGATGACGTCATCGGGACGTCGTGAAAAGTGCTTCTGGCTTCTGATGACGTCATCGGGACGTCGTGAAGAGTGCTTCTGGCTTCTGATGACGTCATCGGGACGTCGTGAAGAGTGCTTCTGGCTTCTGATGACGTCATCGGGACGTCGTGAAAGTGCTTCTGGCTTCTGATGACGTCATCGGGGACTATCTCAGACGGGGGGGCTCAAGATTTATGTATTGAAATGACCAAAGCTTCCACGAAAGATGCTTGATACTGCTATCAATCATTGTTGTTATGAAAATTCTATAGAAATAAGCTCTGGTACATCCCTAGTGACCTGTTGATTTCGATTATCACCACCAGCGAAGCGGTGGGCTTCGATCAAATATAACTAGTGATAAGGGAGTTTCGACGGAAAAGCCACCGCTCCGCGCTGTGATAACCGAAAACATGAGTTCACTTGGAATGAAACAGAGTCTACTTCGATTGATAGCTTTTTCTGTAGGTGGTGTATTTGATTTCTGTCTTGTTTGCTGGGTGGCCCCCCGTCTATGATAGTCCCGTCATCGAAACGTCGTGGAAAGTGCATCTGGCTTCTGATGACGTCCTCGAGACGTCGTCTTTACTTCTGCAGGGCTTTATGAATCTTTCGCGCAGATATTGACAGTAAGTAAAGTATTTGCGTTCACTGCAGTTGCAGAAGGATCGCCGATAATGTATCAAGAATCGAACTATTCAGGTGCTCCAGAGGCGGTTAATGTAAATTTCTGTAATTATAACTCTTTCACAAAGACGAGAAGTCGGTGTATATTAGCAGCCTATGTATGCACCAAATAAGTAAGCGTAATGAAGTATGCTAGTTTTGCATGAATTACATACATGGGATATTACTGCGTAATATCGATAAAAAGTGAACAATTCTATCAAAAAGGGTCTTCCAAGCGAAAGAGGTTTGGTTCGAGTCAGAAACGTTCCAACAAAACGGAACAATAGGAAAGTGAAATGAAGAGAGTGTACAAAAAGTGAACAATATAATTTCAAGGCGATATTCTTGGTCGACTCTTCCAAACAGCGAAAACAAACCGTTGTGGTTTTTTACGAGGAAGAGTTTAGTGTTTTCCAGAAAACGGCTTCTATTGGTTCCACGAGATTTTATGGGAATATTCTCGTTTGATGCTGTACTTCTATAACTATAAATTCGCTTCTCCTTACATCTTAAGCTAACCATCAGTGTAGGTCTTTTCGAAATCATTCTCTGTTTTGATGGTAAGTACTGTGGTTGTGTAGGTTAAATTCCAGTCCGCCATTGCGTCTCGACACGCTTTGGGGCCGGACGCGCTCGAGTCAATCGAGTTTCCAGCTCCAAAGCCGACACGATATGGCTTTTTTAGACAGTTTTCTTCAATTTTGTTTAGTTTCCAGTTTCTAAAACCCACCTAGAGTCAACAGATCCGCAGCTGCGTCGCTGGAAACTCTTCCGACTCAGCGCCCGGCCGCAAAGCGTGTCGAGACGCAATTGCGGACCGGAATTTGACCCATATAAGCACAGTATTAGGTTTACATGCATATACATTTTAATGGTTCTTGCGTAGTCAGAACCATTTTCGGAACCACAAAGTGCTTCCGTGTAGAACACCACAACGGTTTGTTTTCGCTGTTTGGAAGAGTCGACCAAGAATATCGCCTTGAAATTATATTGTTCACTTTTTGTACACTCTCTTCATTTCACTTTCCTATTGTTCCCTTTTTGTTGGAACGTTTCTGACTCGAACCAAACCTCTTTCGCTTGGAAGACCCCTTTTTGATAGAATCGTTATTAGTCCTGTTTGATGTCTACAAAAGAGTCGTAACTGGCATGTTCTAATGGATAGTTCCGTAAACCAGTTAATGGTTTGAAGGTATGGTAGAAATCCATTTTGATTTTTGCGTTCACTCAAACAACGGAGCCTGGCTGAGATTTAATTTGCAACATTTGGTGGCCCAGAAATGTGCCTTTGAGGTTGCTACAGTCTAGGATTGCTGCGGATTCCCAGTAAGCGGAGTCTTGGGCCTGTCACTTCGGCACTTTGGAACAGAGTGTCATTTGACGGTTGGAAACCTTGAAAAATATTAGGGTGCCAACTTGGCGCCTTAGCGCCGCATTTTTGAGAATTTTTTACTATTTCGATTTCTATTCGAAATCTTTTATGAGACCTTTCCGCTATTTTTGTTCACTATATACATGGATAGGCATGCATATCTATACAAAAAAATGGAAGTATAGTTTATAGCTTATTTTTTGAGGAAGCGATGCAAATATTGTGGTTTGGGGTAATGGCAGTTAACATGAAGAGTTTGAGCGATGAAAGTTTGAACATTAATATGTCCACTTTAAGATGAATCTGCGGAAAACAAAGTACTAGAAGTGGCCGAGAAATGAGGGGCCCAAAGGCAGTGTTCACGATAAAAACCGTGTTCTGGTTTTCGATGTTTTGAGTAGGCAAGTCCACGAAGTAGAGGATAATAGAAAATACTCTCCAAAAAACTAAATTTCGGTGAAAATCTGATGAAAAAACCTCTAAGATATTTAACTACGCCTGTTTGGTGCGTTTCGGGGGACTGCAGACTCTGAACAATCCAGACATCGAAAATGATTTCGCTTCAAACTTCATAGGTAAATGACTTTGTTTTCTGTTTCTTGTACCGAAAACTCTTCAAAAATAAGATAGTTTAGTGCACATGCTTGGATCCTATAATCTTTGGGATTAAAGAGCATTCAAAATTTCGGCAGCTGTCTCTTTGGTGAAACGAAACTAAGACAAGTGTTATACGAAATGGGCGGGGTGACCCAATGGGTCGGCTGATTCACGAAATTCTCCACAACTTCCCGGATTTTTTTCGTCGTCTTTCCGACCTTAATCTTCCAAGAGGTACTCAAAGCTTACGTTTTTTTTTAACGGACAACTTTCTTCCTCGCGAACACTACCTTTAACGTTAAGGACGTTACGTCTCCGAATCCGCATTAAGACTGCATGAATACATTGAAAGTTATGCTTTTGATTTTTCTGGGCCTGTATTACAACGTTCTTGGAGTTTTTTGTACGTGTTGTGTGGTATTCCTGAGAATTTGGAACACAGAAGGCCAGAAAATGGCGATTGTTTGGTTTTTAAAGGCGAGTCTCGTAATCTCTCTCCTTCCTAGTGGGCTGCAACCAAACGCTTGGAAAATTTCTGTAGATTCTGTAGACATTGTTCCTAACGCCGAGAAATGCATTTTCACTAATTATAAAGTGGGTTTTCGCGACATTTCTTTTGGCTTCAAATTCAAGACTTCCCCGGTAGCTTTTTTGTGTAGCTTCTGTAAATGTTCCTAAAAATTTCGAAGTAATGAGTATGATACCATGGCTCTAAATCTAGGATCCCTTGAGATGTTTGTAGGCAAAGGAATATAGACCTTATAAATTAACCGTTAGCGTAATTTACAGTAGCTATTTGTGTTAACTTATTTAAACGAGGAGCATCAGGTTATCCACCTGGATAAGTTATGAGACGATTATAAATTGCCAACGGCACAAAATTCTCACGATAAACAAAATTGATGATACCCAATTGATAAAGTGTAGGGTAAAAAAGAAATGAAGAGCGGTGTGTTACATTCACACACAGTCTTTCTCCAGAGGTAAGCTGAGGCTCTGAACAGATTAGGCATTAGGGAAGCAGCCTCAGAGGTGATAAAGATATCACCATATCCGGCCCTAAACATGGAAAACTCTAGAAAGAAAAACTTCTGCACTTCCGTGAGAATTTTGTGCCGTTGGTAAATTATAAACTTGTTAAGTCATGGGCTTCACACTGAAGAATGTTTTCATTTTTATTTGTCGTTGCATCCACCATACCCCTGCAGTATGTACTAGATTCTGTAATCATTGGCATGTCCATTCCAAGAAATGGGATTGTACACGCCTCCTTCTTCGACATCACATCAAATTTATGGTTTATTCGTTCTTTTGTTATCTTTGCATGAAGACCCTGAGCCTTATCGGTTTGCCTTGGATTTGGCATGGATGAGCACGTTTTCTGTCCCGAAAAAAAAACTTGATTGTTGTGGTAACTGTCTTCTTCTTCTTCGCAGCCGCAGGAGGGTTCTCGTCATATGTTCAAGAAACGGGCCACCGAAGTTGGATTCAACCACAAATCCATTGTCGCCAGTGTGATGGGCCTCTTCGGGCAAGCGAAAAGGTGTGTCGTCGTGTGGCCAGGGTTACCACAATCCGGGCACTCGTCAGGCTTACTGCTGTCGATCCTATGCAAGTATGACATCAGCATGGGGGAATGCCCGCAGCGTAACGAGGTAAGGGAACATCTAGCCCGCCTACCGAGTTCCATCTCGGTGTTGTTTACTTCAGGTGGTGCGATCCCCAATATGGGATTGACAGCCATCTTACGCAAGTGATCCCTAACGAATCGGGTGTGCTCCGCTCGTAAAAGACGAAGACGATCCAATTGGGAGTCCGTCCATCCTTGTATATTGACTTTTTCGGGAGCATCCGCAAAAGGCCTTCGTATATCTCTCTCCCTCACACAGGATTCATAATTCTTCTTAACGGGTGATCAGGCTGCTTGACGATATTAATAATCAGTTGCTGCGCTTGGAGTTGACAGTGCTCTTTACCAGCCAGAATACGGGCTTCGGCATGAAGATGCTCCATTGGAGTGCTTTTAGCACACCCAGTGGCAATCCGAAGACTTCGGACCGAAATGCAGCATTTTGAACTCGCTGCATCTTTGTGCATTATGAATCCGATATAATGTGTTGCCATACCGGTGCAGCATACTTCAACGCCGGCCGCAAGATTGCCTTAAACGTGGTCAGGATCGTCTCCTTACTGCTTCCCCACGACGTACCGCCCAGGGCTCGTAAGACGTTGAGCTTATCTTTCACTTTGGCCTGTTTCTATTCAGTGTTTTTATGGAACTTGAGCGAAGGATCCGATACAAGGCCGAGCAGCTTTGGAAAACGTGCTGCGGGCAAACGAGCGTCTTCCCAGTTAACAAGAGGGTGAGCAGAGTGTACCTTCGGGTCAGTGGAAAAAAATAGTTACAGATGATTTAGTGGCAGAGACAGTGAGCATTACGTTATCGAGAAAGTGCTTTAGCTCGATGAGGTAACCATTGGTCTTGCGTGCAGCTGCATTTATGTCTCTATCTCGGCACAAAATGGTAATGTCGTCCGTGTACGCAACGACTTTGATGTCACTTGGAGGGAAGGGCAAATCTTCAAGGTATGGACTGAACAGAGCAGGCGATATGACTCCTCCTCGAGGGACACCGGCAGCGATTGGGATCAGGGATGTGCGGCAATTGCCGTTTGCCGTTTGTCGTTTGCCGGCCACTTTTGGGACTTTTTTGCCGTTTGTCGTTTGCCGAAATTTTTGTTATTTTTCCGGCAAAACTCGGCAAAACCCATTATAAGGAAACGCTGCCTACGCTCGCGGCTATGTGTGCACTAGGGGTAATCCGATTATCCGTTGTTCGCTCGACGGTTCTCCATGGTTTCGAGTTATCTGGGGTGGTAGTAAATCTGTTTGAAAGTGCGACTTAACTCGCAGTAAGTTCGCTGTAAAGTGCAGCTAAACGTGAGCCTTTTATTTGAAGATTTCCAGGAAAGGGACCGGACACTGCTGAAACTACGCACTCGCATGCCACGTCATGAGACACTAGATACGCATAGTGTGAAAAAATTTCCACAAAAAAATGGTTCCTTCTGTCTTTTCTGAGAAAAATATTGATTTAGAAAAAAAATTCTGAAGATTTATTTTTAACTTTTCTCAGCTCGCAGTAATTTAGCGCAGAACTTCAATTTAAAGCTCAGTACACTCTAAGATATGATTTTTGAGATTTTCGAGTAATTGTGTGGAAGACCCCTCTTATATAACACGTGCCAAATGCGAGATCCCAAATCCTCCAAATAAGCGAGATATGTACAAGCGACCACATCGGGCCCGGCCCCCTTAATGATTTTCGATCTCAATAGCAGCTAGATGGATGGATGATTTTAAACCGAGTCGTCGTTCTTCACCCCCTTTCCCATCTATCTCCTCATCCTGTTTTTCTCTCGTGCCGTCATTGCGAATCAAGAGAAATACAGGCCTGAGACAACTCGTCCACCAAATTTGTGCCATCAAAATACAGGCATTTTTAAGGAGCCATATCTCCGTTCAAAGGGGATCTTGGACGATTTCAGGAAAACCATTGTTATCGGAGTGCGACCCTCTCCAATATAAGGATAAAGCCTAGTAAGTAATTTTCTGGGTGTCCTGTGCCATTAGCGCGAGCTGACAGAGAAATTGGAACAAGTGTGTGATTGACGAGAAAGATGGGTAGTTTTCGAAAAAGTCCTCCGGAGAACTTTTTCTAAAGCTATCCCTCTTTTTTTCATTCATTATCTACATATTTCAATTTTCTCTCTCAGTTCGCGTTATGTTGCAGTTTCGCGCGAACTTAAAGGCAGTGTTCACAATAATCTTCAATTTTAAGAATAATGGCTTAATCGATTGTTTGGCTCCCGGGTAGAACAGTAAATACGAATAAATCGAGAAAAACGCACCAGAAGAGCACGAAATCCTTTACTCTCACCCCACCTTTTCATTCTCACTGGAACTGTTCGTTGTGACAATGAAATCTTTTCTTGATCAGTCTTTTGCAATTCGCTACCCTATGTTGCTCTGTTCTTTCCTTCGGACCCTAACTAATGCTGTTTTGCCTAAAATTTTCTTCTATTTTCGACTAGCCCCATTTTTCACCAGTGAAAATCACCGTGAACATGTTTATCCAATCGGACAACTAGTCCAGACCAGAAAATAATGTCACTAAAATAAGACGTTTTAGTGCGTTTCTCGCCGTTTCTTCGTAAATTTGGTAATACTTAGTGGCCAAAGCATTGTTTAGAGTAGAAAACTCGGGAACGAATTTCATCGTGAACACTGCCTTTAACGCGAGATCACCACCCAGTTGTACTATGACTAATTTCATATGAGCTACTCGCAGTCAGTTCTAGTTTTGTCAGATCACGGCTACCGATCGCGGAGACGTAGCTGCACAACCGTGGAGCCGCACAGGCACTACCGCGGAGCCGCTGCGGCACTACGGCGAAGTCGCAGCGGCTGTACCGCGGAGCCGCAGCGGGACTATCGCGGTGCCGCCACGACGTTGCCGCTGCGACTCCGCGATAGTGCCGATTCGGTACTCGTAGGAGCCAAAGCGGCAGCGGCGATTTCTTTGATTTACATGAGGTCCCTCTATGTCTTGTTTCTGTTCATCTGATGTCTTGAAATGAAACTACTTCTTTTTATTAGAATTATTAGATTGTTGGCTTAGTATTGGGAAAGAAGGAAAAAAAGTGGAGCGGCACATGTGAATAACTTTTGGGCCAATCTAAGGGGTGAGGTTTTTTGCCGTTTGCCGTTTGCCGGCCGTTTTTGATTTTTTCTTGCCGATTGCCGTTTGCCGAAATCTCGAAATCGTTTGCCGCACATCCCTGATTGGGATGCTATTAGAGACATGCCCTTTAAAAAGCAATTTTGCTCGGCGTCCTTTGATAAGGGCAGTAATTCATCGCTTCTGCCAAGCCGGGATGGTGGACCTCAATAGCTTCTCAGACAGTATGCCCAAGTTGACAGTGTCAAAGGCCTTCGTGAGGTCTAGGGCTACTCTCACCGTGCGATGAGGTTTTTTGGCGTCGAAGCTATCCAAAACATAGCTCGCAATCTCCGGCAGCGCCGTGGTGGTGGAGTGAAGTTTGCGGAAACCATGTTCGTGCTGCTGTTTGTTGTTATGCTCAGCTCCTTGACGACGAATTTCTCAGCGACTTCAGTGAGTGTTGAAAAAAGACTAATGGGTCTATAATCCTTTGCTGAAGCTGGCGATTTTCCAGGCTTCGGCAATGGAATGACGTTCGCAACTTTCCATTCTTGGGGTAGGATTCATGTTCGAAAGGATGTGGTAACTGTAGACCATAATAGTTTCTCTCCTACCCTCTCGTGGTTACACATGCTCACACAGTCATAATTGCGTTTCGCTAGACTACTGCCGTCTAAAGACTGGATTTATTGCTCCAGAACGTTCGCCGCTTGTCCCGAGGCGTGGCTCATTGGCAGTTCAAACGGCTGCTTGTGTCAGAAACACTCCTTTTCACTCGGAACTCCCTGCGTTAGCCCTGAGACAAACGCAGGCGAAAGCAGTCTGGTGGAACACGGCTACGAGTGTGTGAGTGAGCATAGCTCTTATCCTCCGTAAAAAGTCTTTATTCTCACGACTCAAGGGGCGAGCGGCGCGGGCGATTCTTCTCTCTCCGTCTGTCATGCGCTCTCTCACTGTCTCTAACCGCCGCTCCGCGCCAGCTCGCGTGGAAACCATGAGAATTTCCCGGTTTTTAGCCTTTACGTACAATAACGTTAGATTTTGGTCAGAATGTGTGCAGCGGAGCTTTCTCTCGTTTTTAGCTCCCGTTTGAAATATTTTTTTTAATTCAATACTTTCCAGATGTGAAATGTTGTTCAGAGTCTAGATAAAGCGATCCTTACATATAACAATTCCACCAATATGATGTGTCATGTTAGGATTTGATATAGAACGGAAACTTTTCATGTTTGATTTCCAGATCGTTCTACAGCACACACAGCGTTGTGCAGCTGAACACTGTATAGCACACTGAATATTTTACCCCGAAAACTATTTATTTGAACTTTTTTCCAAACCTAGACCCTGGCACTCATTAGATTTTACCAACAGGAACCTATCTAAATCTGCTTTCAGTTTCTAAAGAAACTAAGTTTGAAGCGCGTTATCAAAAGTTATCAAAAGGACAAAGGTTATCAAAAGCTAGAAAAGTGACGCCACATGCGTTTTGGCCAAAACTCTCCAACAGTATTGTATGTAGTTGGGCTCAAAAATGTTTCTTTGACTGTCCACTTCAGTTTTATCCTTGGGTACCAGCAATAGCCGATCTGTGTTCAGAAGATGAAACGGAAACATTACAAGTCATTTCCTTTTATCTCTATTCGTTCTGGGGCGTTTCCCGAGAGTTTTCGTTCAGAAGTATTATCGCTTCTTAGGCTTAGTGCTACGAATTTTTTGAAATAATCTTATGGTATCGCATTTCGCTGTCTGCTTTTTCTTCTGAGTGTAGTATTTAACAGTACTCTTTTTTTGTCGCCTGATTTGGTCAGTTGTTATCGTCTAACAGATATACTATGCATAGTCGGTGCGGAATTGTTCGTCGGATCAGTAGAAGCCCGATTACACTGCGCCCTTGCTTGTTTATGTTTGCAGCAAGTGGAATGTCTTTGGCGGAAAATACCAATCCGACGATCAGATCCACGTCGAACATATCCAGGCCTTTCGCCAATTCTAGTCTAGCGAATATACAAGACGTGATCTCTTGTGGCGAGCCGTATGGCGGTCTAAAAAGCACCAGCTAGTGGGGTAACTATCGCGGGCGCCGCGCCTCGTCCATTCGCTAGACCAGAATTGGAGAATGGCCTTTATGTATTTTACATCTTCTGCTTTAGTGTTTTGTGTTTTCTGTGCAAAACAATTGGAGATTTTCTGCGTTTCTAGATCGCGGGCTGTTTTGTTTTCAGCGTGCAGCTTCCAACAAGTGGATTTCATGGTTTCAAATTGCTCTTTTTCAGATGCTGCGTCAAGTGCTGCTATTTCTGTGTGCTTCGCTATGTGATTCTTCTTTCGGAGACGATCACGTCATGTCATTTCTGATTATTTCCTGATTTTCTTCAATGGCTCGAGAGGAAGTCAATCCCGATTACGAAAGTTGTCTTTTCAATTAGCAAACGCTTAGCCTATTTGCTGCATTTGTCCCGCGTTGCAAGGCGGCCGACCAGATCTCTCCGAACTCGGCAAGCCTTCCTCGCTTCCATATCCACAATCCTCAGATGGTGGATTTGATATTTAAAATCGTAATGTTTTCTCGCAAGTGCTCTTTCCCATCAGCGATTGTGCATGACACGAAATGTCTTTTCACACAATTATCTCGCAAATGACGTACTTTATATTTATTTGGCCGTCGGAGCTCAGTAATTGTAATTGTTTATTACAGGGTAAACCTGCGTATTGACATCGTAACAAGAGAAACAAACGCGTAGCGACAAAATGTAACAACGATATACGAGATCGGGACCACGTAGTATATAGAGTATCTATCGGAAAAAGTACCATGACCTACACAAGATCACTATAGAGTATCTATCGCAAAAAATAGCACTATGACTGACACAAGATCACAAGCTCACTCATCCTCCGTCACCTCTGGTGGCAGATTGCCCTTTTTGAGCAGTTTTTCCAATTCACTGCCAGCTCTGTTAGTTAAATGCAGTGGTCGCGATGAAAAACGTTATCGAAAAAACTACAAAAATCAGCATAGATCAAAAACAGCTGAAAAACTATGAAGGTAGCGCGGTGAAAAATGGGTTAGAATTAGAGTTTCTAGGGTCCAAAGAAGCCAGTTCGTGCACACATGCACAGCGCCGAACAAAAAGATCGCAGTCTCATGCCGAGCAGTCAAAAATCATCGACATTTAGAGGAAGAAATAAATGCAGTTTTACCTAATAAAAACAGTTGAGCAATGAAAGAAAGCACTCCAGTCAATGTTTTTGACTGAATGTGTACATAAAGTCGAAGGTTCATAGATTGAAATTCAATATCAAGCCAGCTGATGTTCTTGATATAAGAGGTCATCGATGCCGATGATGTGGAGTGGGCTCGTCCACCATCAAAAGACAAGAGAGTTCGGGCTTCAAATTCGGCCCAGAACAGTGGTTCTTGCGCGATTTTTTCTTATAGTAGGTCCTACTACTCGAGACCCAGAAAAGGGTTTAGAGAGAAAAAGACTACAAGCATAAAGCGTCTTTCGACCACAACACACCTCAAAGTGCTCCGTTTTCAATTTTGAAAGGATCAGCATGTTCAACGTGCCACAATCTATCTAACTATATGAGACAAAATTGGAATTCACTCATGAAAACGCTTTTTTAAGATGGAGTTAGTTATGAATTCGATAATGTTATCACAAGATAACGAGCCCAGTCGGTCAAAAACAACCGTACGCGATCTCTAGCATGGTCAGAATGGGAATGTATTCCGCCTTGAAAAATAATGTTGCTCTCTAATTTCGCGAAATATTTTTACACGATCGACTAGATCACGACATGCTGTACATTTCGACTTTTTCGAAAGTGAAAACGGAGCACTTTGAGGCGAGTTGTGGTCGAAAGACGCTTTAGTTGCCCACTTTGCCCATTTGGCCCATTTTTTCCCTTGGATAGCGGCGGCATTGTACTTCATCGAGAGATCATACCTTCTCCTTCTGCAAGCAAGCGTTTCCAGTTTGAATTTTACGTTCCTTGCATTACTACTTTGTGTTTTCATAATTAAATCCCAAGAATCTTATCATTAACTTGCGTGTGAAACTATTTTGTGACTTCTCCAACGCTTCAATAGTAGAGACCTTATGAGGGTTTGATATCACAGTTCCATACTCGAGAAGGGACCTGATATAGATTTTCTAGGCGTTTAAGAGCACCTTTTCGTTCCTAGTAGATAGTGCCCTGAACAGGCAATACATAACCTTATTTGCTTTAGACACTGCCTTTGTACAGTGAGCGTCAAAAGTGAGATCCTTTTGAACCAGGAAGCCGAGATCCATTATTTCCTCAACAATCTGAAGCTGCTGATCTTTAGCAGTATACATATATGTAGCTTCTGAACTACTGTTGCCAATGTGCAAAACCTACGTTTTTTCTTTAGACAGTATCATTTTCCAATTGTTGGACCACTTTATAACATCATCCAGAGCTTTTTGCAAGCACTCCTTGTCAGCTATTGATTGTATTGGGGGATAAATATTTTGAAATATCAGCAAAAGCGGAGCATTTCACCTTACCAAAAAAAACGATCTGTGAGAGTTCATAAGTGAAAATATTGAAGGAAGTTGGAGATGAAGCTTCTCCCTGCGGTACACCACTGCGAACAGGCCTTGAATCAGAAAAAGTGGAGTTAAAGGCATCGTTCACGATGGATTTCGTTGTCGAGTTTTCCATATATAATGAGAGCTATAGTTCCCTATATAACAGCTACGTTGAAAAAAACCGCGAAAAGTCAACTGAAAACCCCTTTTTTAGACCCAAAATATCTCAATCGACTTTTGACGAAGGAAGAGTCGATCGTTAGAGATAGCTGTTTTGACCTATGATATCACGATCAAATGAAGTTTATCTTTCTTTCAAATGATTTGCTGAGAAGGAAAGGTTAATCGATTTGTGAAGAAAAGTCATTCTTCACGTAATCGTTTGGTATATTCCATCAACTTCCCCTCAGTTGCACTGTATCAAATGTTGAAAATTTACTTATATGATGGCTGACAGCAAATTGTGTCAGATGACTGACGGAGGGCCGGCCTCTTTTGACGGAATTTGAGACATTCAACCTCATTTTTCTTCACAATAAGGCGTTTTCGACCGGACAAACTCTTCCTAAGTTCTTAGGTGGGCCCAGAGAATCATTTGAACCAAAAAAACGGTGAGTGGTTTTCAGCGCGTACGATGCCTTTAACGTGGACATCAAATGATCTATCGCTCAAGAACGCTCTGATCCTGGCTACTATCCTCGGGTAAACACCAACGTGTGTGAGTGTAGACATGAAATTTGCATGCGAAACCCTATCAAAAGCCCTCGAGAAATCTATATAGATAACGTCAACCTCTTTACCTTCATCCACGTAAGTGGTCCATTCATTAAGCGACTGCAACATAGCCGTCACAGTATACATTTGACTCTGGAAACCATACTGAACATCCGAAATGATTGAATAGTCCTCCAAATGCTTGCACACTCTTACCTTATTAAGAATTTTCTCGAACAACCTACCAAAAATTGAAGTTATGCTAATTAACTGGTCTAGAGCTCTCGGGATTGGTGTAGGGTGGTCTCTTAGGTACCCTCGATTCCCGAGCAGCTCGCAGGGAGGAGCTTGGCCTGCGTTGCTGCTCGTTTTCATGAGAGGTGGACGGGTGGCCATGCGGTGTTCCGGCCCCGACCCGGCACCTGGTAATCGATGCAGTGATGGCCATCAGCATCGAATACCAGGTGCCCGGGCTGGGGCCGGAACACCACACGGCCACCCGTCCACCTCTCATCAAAACGAGCCGCAACGCAGGCCAAGCTCCTCCCTGCGAGCTGCTCGGGCATTGAGGGTATAGGGGTCACAAAAGCAACCCGCCACCTTCATATCCGGGACCTCGGCACGCATGAAAGACAGGTTGAAAGTATGTGTTAATGGGCCTACAATAATGGGTGCTACCTGTTTGATGAATTTAAAGGAACATGATCAGTGGTGTCAGAGAACGCGTTGGGCCATTTCGTAAGAAGATCATGAACTTGTTCTGGATGAAAGCAGACGGAGTCCTTCATGACTGCAAATTCTGGAGTATCTACCCTAGTATCATCGAAATCATCATAACTGCAAAATGCTTTTTCAAAAACACTTGCCAAAATCTCAAACCTCTCTTTGTCGTTAGTGATCATAGACCCTTTACTTTCAATCGGTCCTATTTGTGGTCTACCTTTCAGCCTCGAGTGTAAAAGCCTATAAAATGCATTTTCGTTTCCAGATTCAATTTTCAGAACTTTTCAACATTTTTGTTGTACTTTTTCAATTGTTTCTCAAATTTCAAGCAAATTTCTTTATACACATCCCAATCACTAACCGCTTCGGTGGTTTCCGCCTTATCCCAGGTCTGCGATTTTCTTGAAGACACTGTTCACGATAAACTTCGTCCTCAAATTTTCCATGAAAAACGCTTCTCGTGGATCTCAGAAGCAGAACAGCGTCGAAGAAACGGGACGAAAAGCTACCCAGGAGCCGCAAAACGGTTTAGAAAAGTAGGCAAACCCCGCCGCTTTGGGCAAGTTCGGCCCCTTTCCGCCCCTCGACGTGAACAAAGGAACACTCGAATTCGTGAGTTCAGCGATGGTTTCCGATCAAAAGCCCCGTTCTTCCCTTCATTCTCAACTTCTCTCTTTACTCAGGTCAGCTCGCATACATTGGCTGCAAAAGAGGGAAGTTACAAGCCTCGGACTAGCTCAATTTTTGAGGGACCATAACTCCGTTCCGAGAAGGTCTTGTACAATTCCAGAGATTTCATTGGGATCAGAATGGAACCGTTTTCAAGATAGGCAAAAACACAGAAAAGGGATTTTTATCGTGAACGCTGCCTTCAAAGCAAGACGTTTCAGATGTTCCGGAAGATGACCTTCATCTTTAGAAACTTTTTAAAATGTATCTTAAATCTTTTCCAAATGAACCTAACAGAAAATTCGCGGCTTCTTCTGAAAGCACATCAAACTTGTGTCCGTCCTGGTGTTGAGGGTGGAACAACAGTTCCTGGTCCATTTATAAAAAAAAATATTCGTTTGCTGAAAAGTGCAGAAAAATACGCGCGAACTTGTTATGGGGTGTCTACCTTTCCTACCTATTAAAGGCACGGTACACGCTTATGAAGTTGGTGATTTCCATGGACTCACGAAGCAGACCTCACCTATATTACACTTCCCAGGTGCGAAACCTCAATTCCTCCAAGCAAGAGAGATATAGGACGAAGCCACTCTGGCACCCCCCCCCCCTTTGACGATATTTCGGACTCAAAAGTGGGATGATGAGCCTTGATTCTTAATTAGTAGCCTCCTCAGATAATAACACCGGCCGAGCGGGCGGAGAAGTAGGGTCGCCGGCTGAGCGGGCAGGCTTATTTTGGGGGCGGAGCGTCTTACCGGCTGAGCGGGCGGGCATGCGTTTTATCGGCTGAGGGGCATGGCTTTACCGGGTCAGCGGGCGGACATTAATCAATGACGGAGCATATCACCGGCTGATCGGGCAGACACTAAAGCGAACCGGGCTCATGTACGGCTCGGGCGAAATGGGCTTCGAGCTGATTCGGGTGTTGGCATTCGAACGGGTGGTCATCCACACGATTTGGATCATCGACCCCTCACCCCTTACGGTTCGTTGTGACCGTGGGGACGTGACAGCGGGTCAGTTCATGATTTTTGAAGCAAGGTAAGGCTTGCCGCTTCAGAAATGAAACGCAAGCCTCGAACTTGCTGGGGATTAGGGACAGCCTACTAGGGACTTTATCAACACTTGCAGATCGATATCATTCACGTAGTAAGCTACTAATACCGGCAGAGCGGACCTCCATTTACCGGCTGAGGGGCAGCCATTTACCAGCTGAGGGGGCCACCACCTGCCGGCTGAGCGCTCCACCATTTACCGGCTGAGGGGGCAGTGAATACCGGGGCTCGCCCGGGTACATTGTTTAGTCAGCCGGTATTGCCCTCTGAGCGAAAAATCTCAGAAATAATTTTCTAGATGTGCTGTGCCTTCAATCCCCGGTCTCAGACGAATTCCAGTCCCGAACTGCATGGTACAGGAATCGGAGCCGCCTGACAATTTGGCCTCGTTCTCACGAATCCAATCGATCTCCGGGCCATTGCTGTTCCTGTCTGGTCTCTTACAGTCGGCTCGTGCCCAAGAGCGAGCCGAAGTGATGGAACTCGGACAGCGACAGCGTTGACGCGGATATTGGGAGAACTAGCTCAACTGTCAGGCAGCCATACTCATCATTAAGTGCAGCTAATCATCTGAAGTAGTACAAAGAAGGTGTCATCCCTGTCATTATTGCAGTAAGCTGTAGCGTATAAACTGGCATGCGTGGAATGGAGGGGAAATTGGGGTCATGACTGTGGATTGAAAGCTGTGTAGCGAAAGCGTCTGCAAAAATTACATTCAGGGAGGATAGGTTTCAGTGGCGATTTATACTTCTGCCGCCAAGCGGCACATCAGAAAGAAAATTTATAAGAATGATCACCCGGCGCGTCACGATCGATATTATAGAATTACATTGCGCCGCTCCACTTGGCGCCGGAAGTAGAAGAGAAATGAGAAGAGAGAGAGAGAAGAGTGAGAATAAGAAGTTCGCATACCGAAGATTTTGCCCGGAGGTTCGCTCAACGCTTCCTCATTTTTCGTTGATTTCCAGCTCTGTACTTTGCCTACCCTTTCTATCTTCTTTACACAGTTCGTTCCTCCTGTTTCTGGAAAATCCCTCTATTAGTTCTCAAACCCCTTCCATGCAATTCATTTCAATTGTGTTAACCTCCAAGATACCGTCCATTCCGGCGTTGACATATTTCTCGTGATTGGCTACAGACCTGGGGCGTGTCCGCTTCTCAGCAAAAGACAGCAGAATCTCAGATCCTTCGTCAGCTACGAGAATTTCGCTCCGGAATGGGACGTATACAGTCTGCATGCCGCGCTTCGGCTACCCTAAGGCCTATGGTATACTTTGTCGCTGTAATGAGCGACAGGCATGCAATCTGACACAAATCGTGGCGGGACCCGCATAGGAGCAACGGCAACGGTCGTCGTAGGAACAGATGTCGCGTGTGGGTCGCAGCGACGTGTCGCGAAGGGCTGACATACTACAAATGTGCCATAGGCTGTCGCTACCACTGTCGCTGTCGCTGTGCAGTGCACTGCGACAGCGACAGATTTAAAGGACGGGAGGCGGTCGCTGTAGCTGTGCAGAGCGACGCGACCGTGTGTCGCAAAAGTATACCATACCCCTAACAGTCTTCTCCCATCGCTCTACGCAAGTACGAGAAGGAAACATGGGAATTTGGCTTTCTCTGTCGTTTACCACATTTTTCCTGGTAAGTTAAACCATAATTTCTTCTTCTCAGTTTTATACTGCAGTACTTGATTTTCGCTCCCTCCCGTTTTCTCAAAGTGGAAAGACCTATTGCGGTACAAGTCTATATTCTCTTGCGATGTGAGTTAGATAAATCTTCGACTGCTGACCCTGAGGCGGTTGCCAGACGGAAGGCCTTCGATTAGGCTCGGCTTCGTCGGCTTAGCACGGTGGACTTACCCCATGCTCCCCATCATGTTAGCGTTCCATTGTTGCGGCGTAATCGGCATATTCATGCGTTCTCTCGTCCGAAGCCTTTGCTTTTATCCATACAAACCCTCGTCTATGGAAGAAACCGTCGTATTCTTGCCGCAGCCGAATCTCTTTCTTCGTGGATTGATAGGTTTTGGAGGTGCCCTACGGAAGACTATATGGGTGTTGAATGTTGGATAATAGTTTCCTTTGTCTTCCCACTAAGGTTTCTTAATACTCGGAAGGGAATATAGTTGAAACTACTTAAATAGACGAAATTTTAACTCTGAGCTTATTAGACTACCAAACCTATGCCAAGTTTAGCCCAACTTTTGAATATGAAAACATAGAGAATCATCGGGTTACCAAACAAAGTTGAATGGAGCCAATGAGGGAAACACTGTTGTAGAAAAAAAAAACAGAAAAATCACGGTTCGATACTTCATGCTCAATATTTTAAGGAAAGGATGCTTTAACGTCCCTCTCCATAAACTGGTTCGTTGAGGTGGACACAGCTGTTTGAGAGATCAAAGTTGTTTAGGATTCTGAAATGCAAAATGGTGACGGCTCCCTTCTAATATGTGCTTCGGGAACGAACCTTCCCGTGTAGTCTTCTTTTCTTTTGCATCTAGAGTTTTTTTGAATTACTAATTTTGAGAACATTCAATAAACTTATGGAAGAGGTGGCTTATAAGTCTTTTCTCTCCATAATGATCTGTTTGAGTCATATATATATTTTTTTGAGCTGCTGCGGCCATAATTTTTCTTGGAATGTTCTTAACTGAATTTTAGAATTATCACTTTAACTCACGTAGCGTTTGGTTCACAAATTCCCGTGAAATTCATTGTCTCATAGTGTTTTCAGGTGAGAGAAATATTTTCCCGATCCTTCAGCAGATTTCAATTCACGGAATACCGGTTTTTGCTCGTAACCTTCCGCCCCCTGAAGACAGATGCGTGGTTACGGTTGTTTTCGAAATCTCCGTGAAATTCTGCAACGGCATAAGCCAGCCAGGCCCTTATTTGGGATGCCTTTCGGCATATGAAACGGCTTTCCAACGTTTGTTCATCATGGATACGTTTTTCTGGTAAATAGTTCGCTTCAATCTTTCAACGTGTATATGTATATGTTTATTACAGGTCTGACCTGCTTAGTTAATTTACACAGAATAAATGCAGCAAATAATGATTAAATAGAACGTAAAGTCTATACAATAGTAGAAGGCCAGAAACTGGCTCAGACATCCACAGTCATCAAGTACTGATCCAAGAGACGTTTAAACGCAGGTAGGGTTGCAGGGAGACTGAACCTTTTCTATTAACAAAGAAATGGTGCCTCAGACTTTTCTTGGCTCTGTTACGAACGAGCTTAAAACTGCTACCGCTTGTGGTAGATGTCCTAAGTTGAAGGAATTCATTTACTTTGAGTCTAACATAGCCATGCAAGATCTTGTAAACCATCAGAATATCGAATTTTTTCCTTCTGCAGGCCAGCGAGTCTATCTGTAGTTTCTATCTGTAGTTTTTTTTCCTTCTGCAGGCCAGCGAGTCTATCTGTAGTACGAAATTTCCTTCAGTTGTCAGTATGACGTTTGTACTCATGATATTTTATTGCCAGCTAGTAGTAAGAATTGTAAGTGTCCCTTGCCCAAACCTAGAGGCCGGAATCATACTTCTAGCGACCAGCGACGCGACGCATGTTTACCATCAATATCGACCGAAAATCGATATACGCTGTCGCCGGTCGTCGGGAATACGATCCCGGCCATATCCCAAAAAGTTGCTGGCTAAAAATGGTAGGCATAGCCAGAAGGGTGAATCTTTTTCTTTTAAATCAAACTATGTATTCTGGACGCTGAACGGGAATGTGAAGTTGGTTTTCGGTTTTTCAGGCGACAGTAGGAAAATGACGCTGCCTACTGTCCCCTACCGCAGTAGGAAAACCCGAAAACGAGCCTCAATGTTTGTGTTCAGCGCTCCAAATAGCTTCCTGGACGAAGTTTGTATGAAAAAGAAAAAAATCCCTTTTTGAGCTTTTTGAGATCTAGGTTTAGGCGTGGGACATTACAACTTTTACTACTGTGTAGTAGCGAGGCCAGCCTCGTAACTCTAGGTGGGTTTTAGAAACTAGAAACTAAACAAAATTAAAGAAAACTGCATAAAAAAGCCATATCGACTCGGCTTTGGAGCTGGAAACTCGATTGACTCGAGCGCGTGCGGCCGCAAAGCGTGTCGAGACGCAATTGCGGACCGGAATTTGACCCAGATAAGCACAGTACTTCATCTTGTCCTCCTCGTACTATTGGGTTGGCAACTAAGTAATTGCGGATTTTTTTTTGGAAAACAAATAAAAGACAATTTTTTTTCATGGAGCGAAATAACTTTCTTGTGTAACGTATTGCCGATTTTGAGCCATGACCTTTTGCCATTTTCAAGCAGCATCATAATTCCACGTTCACAGAACTTTTGGTTTTTATCAGCAAAAAAAACTGAACCAGGCACGATTTGACATCATCATCATTATCGAAATTTTTACCATTCAGGCAGTTTTGCAAAGATCGAAATAAAAAGAAATCAGATAGTGCAAGGTTAAGACTATGGTAGATGTGGCAAAACATCCCAATGAAGCGACGAATTGACAAATCGAAAAGGTGTTTTTTTTTATTTGCCACATCCAACGTATAGTCCAGCCCTTGCACCATCTGAATACTTTTTATTTCGTTCTCCGAAAAACTCCTTGAGTGGTAAAAATTTCGATAATGATAATGATGTCAAATCGTACCTGGCTCAGTTTTTTGCTGATAAAAACCAGAAGTTTTATGAACGTGGAATTATGATGCTTCCTTAAAGATGGCAAGAGGTCATTGCTCAAAATGGGCAATACATTACAGAATAAAGTTATTTCGTTCCATGAAAAAAATGTCTCTCATTTCCTAAAAAAGACCCGCAATCATGTATCCTCCATTTCCCAGCTACTCGCAGAGTTGGGCATCACTATCATAGGAGTGGTGCGGTTTTGAGAATTGTGGTGAGCGCGAAGCGCTCACCAGGATTTGGCTTTGATCTCTTCCCGCGCGGATGCCCTACAATGAGATCACCTATTCATACCGTCAACAGAGGTATGAGCTGTACACTATTCGACGCGCTGCAAGAAATTACATATGTGTGCAACTTTTCATCCCAACTGGTCCCCGCTTTCTAAAGTTATGACCTCTCAAAGTAATCAAAAACGTTCTCCACCACCGCCACCGCCTCCGCCTCCGCCTCCGCCTCCGCCTCCACCTCCACCTCCGTCCGTCGAAAACCATTTTTTTGGAAGGCGTGGACCAAATCGCTCGAAAATTTGTGACTAGAGGTAATCGGCCACGGGAATGACGAAAATAATTGTCAGAACTCACCATAATGACTTCTGGGCCCCTAACGGGCGTTTGAAACTCGGAAACCGGCCTCTCAAGATTAGTTTATAAAAATGACGGGTTTTTCGTTATCAGTCATTGTTTTCTTAGAGACTCCATATAAATACCTTGCTCTCTAGGGTGGTGTACTCTAAACGTCCGGCTTGGAACAGGACGCTATGCGGAAGGGTTGTTTTTGAGCGTGGCGCGTGTTTGTACCATGCGCACCAAAGATAAGAAGTCGTCGCAGGGTGTGCTGAAGTGTCGGTTGACTATGCGAGACCGCAGTAGGAGTATGCAGGACGTCGTGGAACTACAGCAACCCCTCAGTAGGGGTGTGCAGGACGCCGTAGAATGTGCAGGACCTCAGTAGGAGTGTGCAGGACCTTAGTAGGAGTGTGCAGGACATCATGGGACCTGTGCAGGACCCCAGTAGGGGTGTGCAGGACGTCGTAGAATGTGTGCAGGACCTCAGTAGGAGTGTGCAGGACCTTAGTAGGAGTGTGCAGGACATCATGGGACCTGTGCAGGACCCCAGTAGGGGTGTGCAGGACCTCAGTAGGAGTGTGCAGGACATTTTGGGACCTGTGCAGGACCCCAGTAAGGGTGTGCAGGACGTCGTAGAATGTGTGCAGGACCTCAGTGGGAGTGTGCAGGACCTTAGTAGGAGTGTGCAGGACATCATGGGACCTGTGCAGGACCCCAGTAGGAGTGTGCAGGACATCATGGAACCTGTGTAGGACCCCAGTAGGGGTGTGCAGGACATCGTAGAATGTGTGCAGAACATCAGTAGGAGTGTGCAGGACATCATGGAACCTGTGCAGGACCCCAGTAGGAGTGTGCAGGACATCATGGAACCTGTGTAGGACCCCAGTAGGGGTGTGCAGGACATCGTAGAATGTGTGCAGAACATCAGTAGGAGTGTGCAGGACATCATGGGACCTGTGCAGGACCCCAGTAGGGGTGTGCAGGACCTCAGTAGGAGTGTGCATGACATTATGGGACCTGTACAGGACCTCAGTAGGAGTGCGCAGGATATCATGGAACGTGTGCAGGACCCCAGTAGGGGTGTGCAGGACGTCGTAGAATGTGTGCAGGACCTCAGTAGGAGTGTGCAGGACCTTAGTAGGAGTGTGCAGGACATCATGGGACCTGTGCAGGACCCCAGTAGGAGTGTGCAGGACATCATGGAACCTGTGTAGGACCCCAGTAGGGGTGTGCAGGACATCGTAGAATGTGTGCAGAACATCAGTAGGAGTGTGCAGGACATCATGGGACCTGTGCAGGACCCCAGTAGGGGTGTGCAGGACGTCGTAGAATGTGTGCACAACCTTAGTAGGAGTGTGCAGGACATCATGAAACATGTGCAAGACCCCTGTAAGGATGAGCAGGACTTCATGGAATGTGTGCAGGACATCAGTAGGAGTGTGCAGGACATCATGAAGCGTGTGCAGGACACCAGTAGGGATGAGCAGGACGTCATGGAATGTGTGTAGGACCTTAGTAAAATTACACAGGACATCATAGAACGTGTGCAGGACCCCAATAGGGGTGTGCAGGACATCATGGAATGTGTGCAGGACCTTAGTAGGAGTGTGCAGGACATCATGAAACGTGTGCAAGACCCCTGTAAGGTTGATCAGAACTTCGTGGAATGTGTGCAGGACATCAGTAGGAGTGTGCAGGACATCATGAAGCGTGTGCAGGACCCCAATAGGGGTGTGCAGGACATCATGGAATGTGTGCAGGACCTTAGTAGGAGTGTGCAGGACATCATGAAACGTGTACAAGACCCCTGTAAGGATGATCAGAACTTCGTGGAATGTGTGCAGGACATCAGTAGGAGTGTGCAGGACATCATGAAACGTGTGCAAGACCCCTGTAAGGATGAGCAGGACTTCATAGAATGTGTGCTGGATCTCAGTAGGGGTGTGCAGGACCTCAGTTCAATGTTCAGGACACCGTATGCAAGCCAGGCCTCCGAATCTACAAGAACGATAGTTAAGTCCGCCAGAACAGGGCTACCGTAATCTCACTCGAGTTGGCTCTAAAATTTTCTAAGTTCTGACTCCGAATTCGCTTCATCTTCCCTACAGGTGGTGATGTTTTCCTGCTTTTTAGTCCAGGCAGATCCTCAACTGCTGACCCCTAGAGAAGGACGGTGTGTGAATCAAGACACACCGCTCTTCACTTCTTTTATACTTTATCATTGATCAATTGGGTATCATCAAATTTGTTCACGAGAGCCGAATAACATCATTCCTAAGATTACGGTAGTCCTCTTCTGGCGCACTTAACTATCGTTCGCGCTGGAAATCAATTTCCATTTTTCAGGCTCAATTTCATGATTGAGCCCGGTAGACCACACTGGTAAACTTTGGCGCGTCAAAAACGTTGGACGATGAGGTTAATATCCGCCACCAATTCTCACCAGTCATCTAGCCCTTTTTTCCTAGAATGTTGGTGCGACAGTAAGATAACAGGAAAAATTGGTTACGGCACGAACTCCACATGCAGAAAAACTCCGAAAATGATTTTGGCGCAAAATTCAAATTCGTATTTACAATGTGTTCCGATTGACTTTTCTTTACAAATGAAGGCTTTCCATGGGCCCCTTCAACATTTTCTTTCACTAGAGGGGCCAAGCTACGCAAAAACTCATAGAAATGATGAAAAACTCTGATAAAAGAGGCCTGATACTGCGCTATCAATCATTGTTTTTATTAGAGCTCTACGGAAATACTTCGACTGGTAGCCTCACCAATGGGCCGTTCATTTCATTTCTGTCTTGAATGGTGCGTGCCCCCCCCCCGTCCAGAAGAGTGCCTAGAGCCTGTACAATTGGGTCATTTTGAAACTCATTTCTTCATTTTTCGACTTTTAAATTCAAAAAGTATATGCCTTGCATCTATTTGTAGGAAGCCGCGTTGCAACAATTATCTCGCAGTCTTAGCAGCGGAGCGGTTGTTTCTTCATTTCTACCACTATGTTTTGAAGAAAAACAACTTGCCTTTTAGAGCTTGACGATATTGTAGAAGGGAACCCTTGTAAAAAGTTGTGAAATTTCTGAAAGTTGGGCTCCGCAGAAAAGGTCAAGGATTTGGCATTGCTCTTAAATGTCGTGAAATTGTTTTATTGGATTGGGCTCTCAACTTGATTTTTCAAATGTAGTGAAATTGTTGAATTGATTTGGCTGTGATGATACTATATGCAGATAACATAATCATTAAATGTAGTGAAATTGTTGCAAACGAATTTGGCAGGAGCTCTATGAATTATCACAGTCAAATCACGCGTCAGAAGGGGTTTCTCTTGGAGCGCATATTGAATCAAATGAGAACAAGAATAACTCTAGCAGAAAAACCTTCTCATACAATGTGAACCGTGAAAGCGTTCAGGACACGAAGACATAGCATTAGTAGCTAATAAATTGCGTTAGATTTCGTTTTCATGATCTTTATCTAATCGGTGAAGGAAGGTCTGGTACCTTAGTAGGAGCTACACTGAAAAGGCAGAATAACATTCGAAAACCTTATTTCTAGTCGATAAGGCCAGGTTTCGTTCATTGTTGGCTGTTTTCTTTTTGTCTTTATTTGCTCGCCAGAGGACCTTCTGACGCGTGATTTGACTGTGATAATTCATAGAGCTCCTGCCAAATTCGTTTGCAACAATTTCACTACATTTAATGATTATGTTATCTGCATATAGTATCATCACAGCCAAATCAATTCAACAATTTCACTACATTTGAAAAATCAAGTTGAGAGCCCAATCCAATAAAACAATTTCACGACATTTAAGAGCAATGCCAAATCCTTGACCTTTTCTGCGGAGCCCAACTTTCAGAAATGATTTCTTCATTTTCATAGTTGCTTTATTCGAAAAACAACCGCTTCGCACCTACGATAGTGATAATACGACTGCGAGTAGCTCGGAAATGAATGTTATCTCTGCCAACGCGTAGCTAGATGCCTCCTAGGGCGCGGCCTGAAACGCCGCCCCATTCCATTTTGCGATAATTCACGGGTTTTGGCTACGATAGCTAAACCCGCATATTCTTGTGTCGAGGCTACAAGGGTGCAAATTCTGCGCGTATTCTACGTAAAAACGAAGGCTAAATTCGAAACATTGATATCTCTGACGCTAAAACCCGTATATTCTCACTATAATTTTGTAGCGAGAATCTACGGTATAGCGACAGCCTGTGTTGAAATGTAATCTCAAACCCGCGTTGGCTACGCGGAACGCAGGAATGTGGTTAGAACAGTCCACCCACGGATAACTTGACACTGTGGGTGGTCGTGGAGGGTGACCTCGTGTCGCTCTCTGGAAGACCTTGCTAGAGGTAATTTTGGCCGCTGGGATGCTGTAGGCCGTGGGGAAGAAACGGCGATGCGCTTGATCGCAGCGGGGATCGCCTTTCTAGTACGGATCAAGACTGGGTGGGTCGATCGACCGAGTGCTGTAACGAGAATTTGCGTAGAATATGCGGGTGTCGTAGCGAGAATTTACGTAGAATATGCGGGCGCTGTAGCTAAATTTTCACCCCACTGAGGCTAAACTTTCCGTAATTTACGTAAAATCTCGGGTCAAAATAAGACTAGATGCCTCCGAAACCCTGGGCATCTCTGGTTTCCGTGTGAGGCATCTACCTACGCGTTGGCGGAGTACTTAGTTGCCGACCCAGTACATACACTAAAATCGGAGCGGATTTCATTTCTCCGACTATTATCCCCTTCTGTGTAACTTGGTTAACCCCACGCGACAACGCGAATTTCGGTTTGAGTGGGAAATAGTGCCAAACAGGCTGATTTGTTGACCCCACATTTTCAGTGATCACTTATCAGGCTCTTATCACTGTCTTTCCTCCTCTCTTTTACGACTCTGCCAGACTACGCAGAGTTGGTTTTAATTGGTTTTACGTCGTTATAACTACATGGTCTCAGCTATTTGGAGTTTAGGTGCACTGATTTTTGTGCGACTTCACAGTCTGTCACAATGGTGGGCAGAAGTATTGGTATCGCATCATGGCTCAAATTGCACTCAAAGGCAGTGTTTGCGATAAAAGTCGTTTTTCTGTTTTTCCACCTATCCTGAAAACGGACCCATGCTGATTTCAATGATGTCCCTGGAATCGTACAAGACCCCCTGGAAACGGAGTTATGGCCCCTCGAAATTCAGCAAGGGAAGCATTGTGGACGAGTTGTCCGAGGCTTGTAACTCACGTTTTTTTTGCAGCCGATGTGTGCGAGCTGACCTGAGTAAAGAGAGAAGTTGAGAATGAAGGGAAGAACGAGGCTTTTGATCGGAAACCATCGCTCATCTAACCACGAATCAAGGGCTGCTGTTATAGGACGTGGGCGGAGTGGCCCAATGGGTTGGCTGGCCCACGAGATTTTCACCCACTCTGGCAAACTGGGGCGTCGACAACAGGTTGATCCGCCCATCATGAGTCACCGCTGGCCAACGCGCCGATATTCGGCGGGGCCGTGGCCGCGAGTTATGCTCTGGTCGATGTCGAGCTGTTGCACAGCCAACGCTCTAGATACAAGGGAAGTATACGACGCATTTTTCAGGCATGCTGTGAATGATGAGAGCGCAGCCGGTTTAATTACCCAAGTTTGCGGTACATTGGCCCCGCCCAGCATCTGGAAGTCCTGCCTATCCGGTGGTGAACCCAGTGGAAGCTGGGCGGCCCAGCCGCGACGCGTGTCGGAGTGCCGACCGCGACTCGTGTCGGTGTAAAGTAGTACCTAAGCTAGATGAAACAGTCCTGCGGGATATGAACTGCTGCTAAATAGGCCGCTAAACGCGACACATCGAGTTGTCAAGAGCCCGACAACAGGCGGACGTCGCTGGGCAACGGGCAGGTCTCAGGTTGACTGACAATACGCGCCATTTGACTTGTCGACAAGGAGCGGTTTATGAGACGACAATTTATCAACCTGTTGTCGACGCCCCAGTTTGCCTGAGCACTTACCGGCCATTTTTCGTCGCACTTCCGTTCTTAATCTTCTTAGAGGGACCCAAAGCTTACATACGTTTTAGCCACAAAAACGTGAAACTTTTTCTTCGTGAACACTGCTTTTAAGATAACAGCACTTCGTTTTCTTTTCATTTTGTAGCAGCGTTTGGTTTGAGACCCTTCTAGGCCCATTTGCTTGTGTTCCCAAGTACTAACCCTTTTTGGCTATTTTTCTGTGCTCTCAAGATTAACAAAATCTACCAGGAAACTGAAAACAATTATCGCGGATCAGCTGTGAGGTTTTTTGAGTAACAAGGCCGCGTGCTATTGCGACTCTATATGGATTTTACAGGTCATAAAACGGCCAAATTCTCACCGTCGACTGCGTACCACGCGCTGCGCGACCGCACGCGCGTCGGAAGCGAACGAGTTTTGGCCGCCGGCCGGCGAGTTTTGGCCGCCGCGCAACGTTTCGGCCGCCGCGCGGCGGCCGAAACGTTGCGCGGCGGCCAGAACTCGTTCGCTTTCGACGCGCGTGCGGTCGCGCAGCGCGCGATACGCAGTCGACGGTGAGAATTCGGCCGTTTTATGGCCTGTACCTTATCGAATGTTATTGATTGTTCTATTTTGAGATTAGCGACCGTCATTGATGCCGATTACTGTCTCGCATAATCGCTGAGCAGCTAGGACACATCATGGAGGTTTCTAGGCCAAGGCTGTTCCCTAGCTGCTGAAAAAGTGGGCGTAACGGGGCGGAACCACCGCAGCATATGCTGCTGCCAGTTTTGCGTTTGAAACCCCAGTTCACGGGACATATGCTGCTCCCAGCGCGCGTCCGAGTGCGACAAGGTGCGCTCACCGTCGGCAGTGTTCCGAGACGCGCACCATCACTGAAATTTCGCCGTGAGCGCACCATCACTAAAATTTTCCGGCCCGACATGCCACTGTGGTAATCCGCTTTGGGGTCCCCAGAGGGGGGGGGTCACCCCATCCGCAGTGGGTGCACCCCACCGTGGACCGTGGGGAGGTGACCCCACAGTTGAGTACCAGCCCCCCCCCCCCGAGCCGTGGGGAGCCCCCTCCCCTCGGCGACAAAAGTTATCCTCCGGTATCCGGTGGATCTTCTGGTGAGTGACTCGAGGCCACCTTCCAGGTCCGACTCCGAAGAGCCGACTGAAACACACTGTGAAATGAGAAGCCTTTTATACCAGAAACATTGTTAATACTTTTGTCTAAACATGTCAGGATTAGACCAGTTAGGAAGAGGGGTGGGCGGAGCCATCCAATGACGAGCGGCCGCTGGCTCTAGGACATTTTTCTTCCGTGGGGCGCCGGAGTTCCGCGACATATGCTGCACTTTCAGCATCATGGGACGATATCCTGCGACGATGAGGTTTGTAACGCTGAGTCCATCCACCAATCACAAACTGGTGGGCGGTCGTCAGCAGATATCTCCATGATGCTGCTCAGAAAATGAGAGGCCGTTTCAGTGCCCTAGCTGCTCAGCGAATTCCTGAGGTGGTGTTAAAATTGAATGTGCAAGCGGAGGTGTCATGGTTCGCGTCATGTAATGGGAAAGTATAAATTGCTCGTAGGATTTTTTCTCGATCGAATCAATTTTCGACTTGGTCCACTTTCCGATTTTAGAACATTCAACTTTCGGATATGTTCAAAACTCGAATTTTTCGACTTCTCCGTTTTCGATTATGTTCAAAATTTGACTTCTTCGAGTGCTCGACTTTGGACAGACAAGGAAAGTATTTAGAGCAGTGAACGCATTTGCAAAAACGAATTGTGTTGTTTGTATATCTTGTGCCTTCATAAAAAAAACTCCTAAACAGCTTCACACGCAAGGTGATGATCAGGGTCAGGGATCTCAGCTATAGTGAAATGCCCTGCAGCATTTCTAGGAATAAGGAGCTACAACTTGAATCGCTGGCTTGCTGAAGGAAATGGTTCGATCTTCTGATGGTTTATAAGATTTTGTATGGCCACGTTGGACTCAAGCCAAATGATTTCCTCCAGCTCAGGGCGTCTACCACCAGCAGCTTCAAACTTGTCCGCAACAGAGCCATGAAGAGTTTGAGGCACCACTTCTGTGTTAAAGGCAGTATTCACGATAATCTTCAATTTTGAGATTATTCGCAAAATCGATTAATTGACCCCCGGGTAAAACTAAAATGACGGAGAAACTCTGAAAAACGGACCAGAAGGGCACGAAATCCTTTACTCTCACCCCGCTTCTTTACTCTCACAGGAACTGTTCGTTGTGAAAATGAAATCTTTAGTGGACCCGTCCTTTGCATTTCTCTACTTTCTATCGCTTCGTTCCTTCATTCGGACCCTAACTAAAACTGCTTTGCAATAAATACTCTTCCATTTTTGATTGATTCCATTTTTCACTGGTGACAATCACCGAGAACATGTTCAAACAACCGGACAACTAGTCCAGACCAGAAAATAATCTCACTGAAATTAGGCGTTCTAGTGCCTTTATCGTCGTTTCTTCGTAATTTTTGTAACACTTGGTGACCAACGCGTTGTTTAATGTGAAAAACTCGGAAATGAAAATCATCGTGAACACTGCCTTTAATAGAGCAGGAAATGAGTTTGAAAAGTTACTCAAGAGGGGCAACCTCCCTACAACTCTTTCCGCTTTCAAACGTAGCTTGGATCAGTACTTGATGACTGAGGATGATTGAGTCTGTTTCAATTCATATTGGTTTTATATCCGTTTCCTGTCTTTTATAATATTCAGTGTTTTCACTCGTTTTTCTATGTAACTTACAACTATGCAGGCGTGACCTGTAATAAACAGATACAAAACAAATAGTAAAACTGCGCAAGTATCCCACCCCAAGCTTCAGGTTCCAAGAAGTTATTAGCGTTTTTCAGGCTTCGCGAAAGGTAAGCGAGCACTTTTTGGGGTGATTTGGAGTTAAATTTCGAATGCGGCTCAAAATTTGTAGAGTGGATTTGTTTAGGGTGCTGAAAACGAATCTGGGGTCCGTTTCTCGAAACTTTGAGATTTAGTGTAGGTTACGTTGAGTACCATGCCATTTAGGGGCAAAATCTATCATAGCAATCTCCATGCGACCATGCGATTGATTCGAAAATCACTCGATTGAAAAAGTCGATTTCAAGTCATTCGAAAATTCGAGAATTTGAAAAAGGCGAATTCCCGAATGATTGAGGAGACCGAATATTCGAGAAAAAAAAACAACTATCTATGGCACTATGGCACGTTGCACTTGGCCACGCCCATTTTACCGTGCCGCACTGAATTTGAGTTCCTACCAGGGGTTTACCTCCCCTGGCAAAATCAGGAGAATGGTTGCGGCACGGAAAAATGGGCGCGGCCAAGTGCTATACAACAGTGCCCCCCTGCTAAGATAGCACCCCGTAAAGTCCATTGAGGATTACGGTAACCCTAGATCGCTGAACACAAAACCGATTTTACTACGGGTCATTAACGATGGCGTCATACGAGATATGTCGTTAGATCTGGTGTGTTGTACGTGACTCACTTGTCTCATACAGTTTATTCGACGATTGTGTCTGACTGTATGGATTTCTTCGGGCTGTGTCTTTTAGAGAATAGTAGATTTCATCGGACTATTGAACGGTTTTCTATTGTGTTTTCTCCGCCCTTTTCTTCTGATTCTGATTTTTCGCTTTGGCGCAGTTCAGTCTACATCTTAGATTCTCCCATAGATAAAGAACGGAATGTGCTGAGTAAGAGTCGATTTCGTGTGTTCTGTGATGTCTTCGATTTCTTTTTCCTCCTTCTCACAATTCATTTGTCGCTGTCGACTTTTTGTGCTACCAGTTTGAGTTGACACGTCGTGTTTCGGTTGAGTCATTCTCGTCTTCGATTCGATTCGCGATTCACCGACTCTCAACCAAATGGCGACCTCATCACCTCCAATCTTTAGAATCGTGCGATGGTATTGCGAGAGTAAGCTGGCCGGGCTTCAGAGTGCACTGAAAGAAGCGAGGCCAAATGGCCAAGGAGTTCCAATTCAACTGGCGCCCCAATGTACCTGGTTTACTCCAAAATGGCTCCGTCTTTGATCGATACGATGACGTGAGTATCTTTTCTCTCATCATTTTAATTCTTTCTAGTTCAGTTCCTTTTCACTTTTCCATGGATTCCTTTACAAAACAGACTCTTTGATCTTTCGCGTCCTGTTTAACTATTTGTTTTTGCACAGGATTATAATTTGCCACCGGCACAAAATTCCCACGGAAGTGAAGTAGTTTTTCTTACCAGAGTTTTCCATGAGTAGTCCCCAATATCGTGTTATCTCTATCACCGGTGAGGCTGTTTCCCTAATCCCTAATGTGTTCAGCTTCAGCTGCTCACCTCCGGAGAAAGATGGTGTTTGAATGAAAACACACTGCTCTCAATTTCTTTTATACCCTACCCTTTATCAACTGGTTATCATCAATTTTGTTTACCGTGGGAATTTTGTGGCGGTGGCAATTTATAATCGTCTTGTTTTTACTATGTTCATAAGGTCATATCTATTGGGTCGAACAATGTGTTCTTGCGTATTTTTTCAATCACATGCTGTGCGCCAAATTTTTGGAAATATCAGCGGCATGTCGTACCAGGTCTTTTGAAAGAGAATTATTCGCACTATACTTTGAGAGTTTTGGAAATGGCCGCGAAATATCCCACCAGGCTCCGCAGGTCTATTTCATGTTGGTCTATTTCTCGGCAATTTCTAGGCTTTTTCGCGAAACGGACGGTGCTGTCATAGACAAGAACGATAGTTAAGTGCGCCAGAATCGGGCTACCGTAATCTTAGCCGTCAAATAAATTGTTTGACGACGGTTTTTCACGAACGAAACGACTCATTCCACGGCGATAATCATATATTGAGAAACCATGACTTTTCTCAATATTTCTATCTCATCTTTGAGTTTTCTGGGATTTCTGGTAATGGTAGGAGTTGGAATGATAATTTTATAGGCGTACTCAACAATTTCCGTGATTCAAATTTCAATTCGCGCTAACATTCATAAATTCTTCAAATCACTTATAGAAACAATCCGTAATATTTTTTGAGAACAAATCCATTGCCTACCATACTATTCTAGTAGAAAAGGCTTGTTTACGGGTATCCCGATAAGTAATCAGGAGTTTGCTCCAAATCTAACACCTATGAATCTTTGCTAGTTCAAGCAATTCTCTTCCCAATATGACTGCCTTGTTATGTGAATCCACATAGACAATGAATGAATAATTAAGAAAACTCTTTCCGGGATTTTCCTGTTAACATCCATTTTTCCGGTACTCATGTTCAATTTTCGGTGTTATGTGGGAAGGGGGGGCACTACTGTATCGCACTTGGCCACGCCCATTTTTCCGTGCCGCAATGACTCCTGATTTTGGCAGGGGAGGGAAACCCCGGGTAGGTGCTCAAATTTAGTGCGGCACAGTAAAATGGGCGTGGCCAAGTCCATCGCGCCATATTGCCCCCCCCCCTTCCCACATAGCACCCAATTTTCACTCAATTTCATGAAAAAGCGAAGGAACTACAACGCTCATGAAAAGTACTGAAAGGAAGCGCAAGAAATAGAAAAGTTGTTTTGGGTCCATTCACTGAGCTCTCCAATAACAAAAAACTGTCTTCTTGAAGTCCTTTACGAATTGAGCGCTGACACGACACTGACGAACAAAAATCCATTTTCTGCCGTCGAATGAGTTGTTTGGTCCGTGAAAAATCGTCCCCAAACAATTTATTTTACGGCTAAGATTACGGTGGCCCGATTCTGGCGCACTTAACTATCGTTCTTGTCTATCATAGCGGGGGGGCACTGTTTTATCGCACTTGGCCACGCCCATATTTGCGTGCCGCAATGACTCCCCTGATTTTGGCAGGGGAGAGAAACCCTGGGTAGGTGCTCAAATTTAGTGCGGTACAGTAAAATGGGCGTGGCCAAGTGCATCGTGCCATAGTGGCCCGCAAAAGAATAATGAAGTGTGTGAAAAAGAAATGAGAACGTGAAAACTCGTTAAATTCTGTTTTTGGATTACGGTATTACACGCTGCGTGGTTTGCGTACGCGACGTTTTACCGTAATCCAGAAATGTCATAGGCGCAGAGGGAGCGCTGCTTCTCTGAAATCTTCGCTTGCCATCTTGTTTGGAACAGGGCATAACAGTGAAAAAACGAGAACTAACCAAAGGTAGCCAAGACGCGGCCGTTGCGGGCTCGCTGAACCGCCGTCCAGGCCGCCAGCGGCTCGCCGGGGCCTCCACAGGGTGAGCGAGGTCCAAGCACCTCAAACTTAGGTAATTAACCCACGGAGGTGTTGACATCTGAATCATGCACCTATAAAGCGTCGTCGGACCTGGAGAGCATCATTTCTCGGCTATTCCGCTGCGAACTTTATTTCGCGGCCAAAACTCTCAGAGTAAAATGACAATTGAACTCTTAACCGCTCCTTTTGCTATCGATTATAGAGTTGATGAAGTGGAGGGTCAAAAAAAGGTCTATTTTCTCAAGTATCCGAGGTGTTGTACGTTGGCACAAGAGCAAGCGAACACGCGGCCAAATAGATTACCAGCACACTTGCAGAACCTGCTTATGCTGCAAATTAGTCTGCTGGAGCTCCGCCTTGCCTAGTGTGCTGCGGATCTACCTATTTGCTGTCGGATTCAACCCCTCCAATGATTTTCTCGATAGAGTGAACACGGTAGCTTTTTTCTACGATGGCGGCAGGCATATGAGGCGGTCACTTTTTTGGAGGGGAGCTAGTATGCGTTCGCAGCATGTGCTGCTGTTAACAGCAGCTGCTGTCGGACAACAAAATGTTTAGCTCGATGTCATCCCTGGGATGCAACCCGTATTGTCTTGTTGTACAATACTACGAGTCTGAGAGCTCGGCCGCGCGAAACAGCCCAGAAATAATGCTCTCCAAGTCATCAACGCATTCTTGAGGCATGAATCAGGTGTCAGCACCGCCGTCTGTTCAGCTACCCAAGTTTGCTGTACTTAAACAGCGCTCAGCCTCTGGAAGCCCTGTCCAATATTTTGCTTTCCTAGATGACGGCTTAAGCATATTTCATAGTCCTCATCGCAAGCGCGCGAAGCGCAGTTGAGTATGAGAGTTCTCACCGCGCGGGACGCGCGTGCCGCCCATCCAGCCCCTCCATAGCGGCACCGCTCAAACCGTAATGGCGGTTCCACCATTTCAATAAATACTCGTTTGTTGGTTCTAGTCTACTCCCACATAAACAAATCTGCGACTATCCTACGCTGCGGTATACGCAAATTCGAGTCAGGAATTCCTCTGCAGGTTACAGTCGAGAGCCAACTTTGCCATCACCGCCCTGGCGGTGCCTCCGGAGCTTTAATAGTTGTTTTACCGATCATCCCGCGCGTCACGAGCGTGCCGTGCTTGCGGTGAGGACTATGAAATGCTTTAGGCCGAGCGCATACTTTCCGTAACGCGCGACTGCCACAGTGCTTATCAGCAGTATTAATTTTCGGTCGATATAGATGACACACACTATGTCGTGTCGCGGGAAGTATGCTCTATGCCTTAGTGAGCCGGCGACGGCCGCGTGGCGCGTCGGTGTGCCGGTCGTGTGTTTTTTCTCGCTCAGCCACTTGTTGGCTGTTTCACGAAAAGCCGCGGAACAGCCTACCAGGAGCCGCTGCTTAGCCGGGTGGACTATTCCTCGGCCAAAGTTCGAAATAAAATCCCCAAACTCCGTCATGGGGATATTTGGGGGTGCTGAACGCGAAAGGTCACGGTAGGTATGCCGTAGTTTTATCAGCGTCTCAGATTCCATTGAAACATTTCATCCATCAAACTTTCGCTGCTCAGATTTTAGGGTTTTCAAGGAGGCGTGGCTTCGTTTACTGAGGTGTCTAGAGACGTTTCTTGGGTACCATTGTGATGAGCAAAAGATTATCTCTGATAGGCGGGAAGTTTGATTTTCGGATGATCTGTGCCTTCCTTCATCTTGTCATTTTAGGAGAGCACATGCTTGGAGGTCAACGCTCATGTGCGAGTGGATGAATACGGGTTCTTTCTGTGCTGGCTGATAGAGAGTAGGGATGCAGTCGTTCTGGACATGAGCTTGGTAGGTATCATTTGTCTTGTTTCAATTCAATTCAATAGCTTTATCTGGCAACAAAGAAACATACAGAATGTATGTGTTACAGGTTTAAACAAGACAACCTGGACATGCAGGCAAACAAAATAGTAGGCAAAGAAACACTCGTACGAATAAGGGCACCCAGAATTTAAAGATTTAGCAGAAAGCAAGGCCATCGACCCCATGCAATGACCTGAGGTTGAAATGGGACGGTTTGCTTTTGAAAATCCGAAAATCCGCGGCCTCAACGATCTCTGAAGGTAGTTTGTTCCAAAATGGGATGACTCTAAATGCAAAGGAATGCAGCACGTTGGACTTCGACGTAAATCTACGTTTAAATCGACGTTTCGTACAACCTCTGTTGTGACTTCCGTTAGTTACAATGAACTCGGATTCGTTTCAGGTGTGGGAAGCCCGCTCTTCTGGTTTGCCGAAGGACGGACGCGTCCTGTTTGAGCTTGAACAGCGAGGGGCTCGCGAAACGCTCGAGGAACGAACCATATGGATAACTCATGGGCAGGATCTCGTTAATGTCCAAAGTTTCTATTTGGTCGCCGAGACTGTTGAAATTGCTAAGGTAGGCGCTGCAGTATATTTTTGTATCGACTTTCATTTCCGTATCCATATTTTTGTTGTGTATTCTCTCTCTCGGCTCTTGTCTGGGGTGGAGCAAGGGTTTGCGTACCCAGATTTGCAAATCCTTATGGTCAAGGCATTGTCTCCTTCACGGAAAATCCCAAAATTTGGTCACCAATTGTGGGTCGTAGCTCCGCTGAAGTCATTTTCTGAGGTACCTGAGTATGTCGTGTGGGCAGTATCCTAGTCTCCTCATTTATAGGCCTTTCGCCAATTCTAGTCTAACGAATGAGCGAGATGCGGTCATTTGTAGCGATTCGCGCGTCGTTTGCGATACTTCCTGCCGACGGATTTCGCCAGCGGCGGCCAGGGTCCAGCGGCGATCCCCTTTACGTGGTCCACAACATTTTCTGAAAATTGTTCACGATGCCGTACCGAAATTTCCATTTTTGACCCAAAGTTTTTATGATCCCCAGACGAAATTTTCCGTTTTGGGACGACATTTTCACGACCACCCCAGGGTTGAGTAGACCTTTGCGCCAATTCACGGCGGAGCTACGACCCCCCTCGTTGACCAAATCTTTTTTTTCAATTCCCGAGTTTTTACGAGGGTTTTTGAGAGTGAAAAAGATGGAGAAAGTTCAAATTTGTGGTGAAATTCGGTCAAATCGTAAGGGACTCATGATTCTTTTTTTTCAAAAAATTTCTAATTTTTTTACGACCCCCTCGCCGCCAAATTGCAACCCTGCCTCTCCCTCATCGCCGCTTTGTGTGTCTCGACACTGCTTCGTTTGACCTTGGCGGCGATCGCCCGCCGCGATCCCACTAGACTAGAATCGGTGAATGGCCTATGTGTCCCATAGACTACTGTGGTATATATGTACATCTGCATTTAGGCGTGGCGGATAGGCATTAATGATATTCTCAAGAAAACGAAGACGCGACACGTCTGTCCAACGACCAACCTTCTGAGATAGTAAGCGTTTATATTTGATTCATTGGTTTTCAATGCTTCCTGTTTTTTTTTCTTCTCAAGGCCACAGTCCTAGCTCAGAATCGATTTTCCGTTTTTCTGCCTATCCTGGAGAAAATTTCACGCTGATCACAATGATGTCTCCAGAATCGCTCAGAACTCACCATGAACTGTGTAACGGCTCCTCAAAAATTTTGAATTCGAACTAGTGAAAGTTCGCGACCGGGTTGTCTCGAGCCTGTATTTTCTCGTTATTCGCAGCCATCGTTCTGAAGCAGGTCACAAAATAATGCCAGACCGAAAACAAATGGAAGAACATAGATTTGGAACAAAATCGATCGCGCTTCTCTTCCCTATTGAGACCGGAAGCACGTCGATGGGCGTTACCCATTTTTTCTACCATGGGGGCAGAGTCGCTTTTCCATAGCTTTTTTCTCGCTTTTTTGAGCGAATTGAGATTTCGCGCTTGGCAGGGTTGCTAAACACTGCGACCGGTGTATAATATCAAAAATTACCCCTGAGCTTGGACTGTGGCTTTAAAGGCAGGCTATGCAGTAAATACGGTTGGTGTGCTACTCTCATGAGAAGGTAGATTTAGCGACAAAAGTGAAAACTAATGAAAAGTTGGAGAGAGAACGCGCAGTGACAAGCTAAAACGGCTAATTACCGGTGTCCGGCCGCCCCAAACGAGAATTTTATCAATGTTTTTGTTGCTAGCACTTGGTTTTTCGTAATGTAGTTCATAACTACTCTAAGAGATTGCCAACTGCTTTAGTTGTAAACGAAAAGACTGGAAAACAAGCAATTATAAGAATCTTGTTGAATTGAGGCTGGCGGGTACCCGTAGTTAGCCGTCATAAAGGCAAGGTTCAACCTCGGGGTAATTTTTGATATAATGATCCGGCGGCCGTGTTTAATAACCCTGAAAATTACGAAATCTAATTTTGCTCAAATAAGCGGGAGAAGGCGAGGAAATGTTGCGACAGCGCTCCCAGAAAGGACAGCGCGCCACGCTCACCGACAAGTTTTTGATCTCAACAGGGACGAGGCACGCCATGGATTCTAATCAGAATCTATGTTTTCTATTTGTTATCATTTTAGCTTTATATTGTGGTTTGATCCGGTGGGTGCAAATGACGAAAATAAGCTAACGCGAAACAACTCGTCCAGGAATTGTTCTTCAAACTCACAGTGTTAGAAGGGATGTAACTCCGTTCGTAGTGGGCTTTGAGCGAATTTAGGGTGATCGCTGTGATCAGCGCAAAGTTCTCTTCAAGAAGCAAAAATAATGAGAAGCGGTTCTGAGGTTGGCCTTTGCCTTCAACGTTTCCCTGCGCGTGTTTTCTCCGACTTTTCATTCATTTCCTTTTCTGCCATGTCCAGATTCACCGTCTGTGAGGATAGCACAGCACGTTTTCTTTAAGAGCTCTACCAGATATCTGACCTGTACCTCTAGTGTTCCTGTTCTATGGCTTGCAGTTAATAGAAATCCCTTTAGGCTTTGTCAGAAATGCCTCCCTTCCTGAGAAGCTCAAGCGATACTGTTTTCACAATCACTCATCAATTGCTAGTTTTACGCTTCTCTACGCTTACATTCGCCATTGACCTGCTGAAGCTTGGAGGCGTTATTTCAGCTAGATATTCTTGATCGGGACAGTTTTCATTTAAAAGGTTCTGCCTGACCAAGGAATGTAAGGAGGTGCCGTCCTTATCGTATTGAAATTCCACCCCGCAGTTACAAGTAATCGCTAATGCAGCACCCAGCACGAGGATAATCGTGCTGGGACAAGGGGTAGTCGTCCCGGGACCTGGTGGCCTCACCACGATTTCTCCTTGTCGCTAGAACGGCGGCTGTTCGCATCTACGGAGCGAAATTCTGTCCCAATTATACATCAGCGTAGTGAAGGCATAATTCGGGTTTAAAAATGATTTCTTCCCTTTTTCGATCTTCGCATGTGTTTTGATTTACTTTCACCTAGAACAGGATTTCTCCAGTTTTGGCTGTAACTTTTTTTTAGCTGGAAATGGTTGACGCTGAGTGTGAATGATCGACGGAAAATCCCGATCAAGCAGCTCGTGAAGACGTTTGCTTCCGGAAAATCAGAGAAAACGGTGCTTATGATGTGTCTCAGCAATCTCGGATTAGGCGGCGACAAGGTGAATACGTTGCGTACTTCCTTCAAGTTTCTTTAGTAAACCAATTGTGTAACCTTTCAATTGGTAGAAGTCGCCCATCTCGATAACAGGATTGCCGTTGGGATCTTGAGTTTACGTATAAGCGTGTTCTAAAAAGAGTTCTCCTAAAAATGCATGGGCGCTTGTTCGATATTCGTACGGTCATTTGACTCCAACCGAGGTGTTTGAATGATGCACAATTTGGTTCATTCTGTTCATGAGCCTCTGCAGTACAGCATAAGTCTTCGGATAAACAGTTTTCCAATCATAATTTTTCTGCGCTTCGTCGATTCTCCCCATCTCCCTCTATGTTTGGTGCACTATCGACCTTAATATTATAAGGCCAGATGGATTTTCGTGTGCAGTCCTACCTAACCCTCCAACATTCGTTTTTTTAGAAGTTCTGAATTTTCACATCACCATTCTGGAGTTCCTCCTTTGAAGTCACGCCTACATCATTCTTCTTTTCTCTTTTATCTGTTTTTCACGGCATTCCACGCACCTGTTGAAGCTCTGGTCGCAATTTTATGTGTGCTCCTCCTGGCGCCACGCCCATTTCCTGGAAATCTATAACTTTCTGGACCTTTACCCACATCTCCAACCTCCTTCGAGTTTGCTTAGAAGTTATTTGCTACCTTTTCAGGATGTTGTGCCGGGTTCATACTTCTCGCGACTCCCATAGCGTATGTCATGTATATAAGGTGTCGCCGGATATGGGTGATGAGCGCAGTCGGTCCCAATAATTACTCAGGGAGTCGGGGGGTTCTATTCGGCCACGATTGGCTTTCGACTCGACTACAAAGCGGTTGGACGACGATATGACCACGGAATTTCCTTGCGCCACGTGGCCTAATCGTCGTCCAAGTGAGAAGCACGTGGCGCCAATCATAGCCGTTCCACTCGGCCACGATACGCTTTCGATTCGACTACGATGAGTTTGGACGACGAACGAGCCAAAATGCCCATGATTGAACACGTTGATCGATCGCTTCAGAAGTGACCCGGCGCATGTCAGCCGCACAGCACGTATATAAGGGGCTCGAACCCTAAGAGAGCGCATTGCGCCTCTCGGGCCGCTCCTGGAAGGTGACTACGAGTCACTTTCTGGACGATTTTTGAACGGCTAAGGGGTGTCCCCCACGGTCCTCAGCGAGGGGAGCTCCCTCGCTGTCGACCGTGGCGAAGGTGATGTCCCTGTCGCGGACTGCTGTGGGGGTGATCCCCTACTGCGGTCCGTGACTTGGACCGTATCCTTGTTGGGTGAGACCCGCTCCCATCGAAGGTGTGGGAGCCCGCCCCCAGCGCCACGTGCTCCTATTGAACAGGCCACGTGCTTTAGCGTGGGAAATAGGGTGCGGCAAAAGTTTTGCCTTGCTGCGCCATGTAGTGCTATCGAACAGGCCACGTGCTGCCGCGTGGGAAATGGGGGTGCAGCAAGGGTTTTGTCTCTCTGCGCCACGTAGCCTTATTGAACAGGCCACGTGCTCCTCGGAGCAGCACGTGCTGCTGCAAAAGTTCCTTTCAACTCGACTAGGTACCCGAATAGAAAGCCTATCGTGGCCGAATAGGACCATCCGAATCTCCGAGTATGACCCTTTATTGTTGTCAAAATTGCTTTCGAATGACCATTATGTCCGAAGACTTTTGCGCGTCACTTTATATGCAAATACGCTTGACGCTGAACGGTTTTTCGGGTTCGTATACTCTGTGTGTCGGCATGCAGTCTCTTTGTTCTTGGAATATCACACCTGCCCGAAGAACGATTCCGCGTCTGTCATATCTGCATAGATTCTGCATGCAGTCACTGTGGGCTCCCTTCATCGTTGGCGAGCGTTAGGCATGGGCAAACAAAGAGCTAATAAATTTCCAAGCTTTTTCTACTTTAAAGGCAGCATACAGGCCATAAAACGGTCAAATTCTCACCGTCGGCTGCGGACCACACCGTGCGCGGCCGCACGCGCCCCGATGGAGACGAGTCTTGGCCGCCGCCGCAGCTGTTGAGGTGGGTTTTTAGAATTGTCCAATTGTTTTTCGTTTCTTTACAATTGGTATGCTTATGTTTAATGCTTTCACGCCCTTTTAGGTTTGGAAAACTGATTCCCTATTTCAGGATCGGCCAGCTACGCACCCAGAACTCGCCAAACGTCCGCATAGGCGAGAAGCTTTTTTATTAACTGACATTCCACAATATAAACATAAGACCCAAGTTCGGTTGAAGTCAGAGTGAGGAATAAAAAACTTTCTGGCCAAACTGCGGACTCTTGGCGAATCCCTGGAGCATAGATGACCGATCCTGAAATAGGGAATCAGTCTTCCTATCCTAGAAGGTCATGAAAACATTTTAAAAGAAACAACAATTGCAAAGAAACGAAAAACAAAAAAAGAAAACCCGCCTTAACAGCTGATCGAGGCATCGGTGGCCAAAACTCGCCCCGATAGTAGCGCGTGCGGCCGCACAGCGCGTATTCCGCAGCTGATGGTGAGAATTTGGTCGTTTTATAGCCGTACACGCTCGTAAACGTGTTTGAGATAACTACGGAAATAGAATGGTATGGCACAGATTACAACGCCTACGGATTCTGAAGCGTCAAAAACGACACACAATGCCGCTTCACGTGTAAAAAGTTGGCTTCGCCCTGTATTTACCGTCCTCCTCCAAAACAGGGGTGCTGGGCCATTCCCACCGTCGCCGACGTTTGTTGGTGGTACAGTAGGTAGAATAAGTAAACCAGATACATCGGCGACCATGGGAGTGGCCCAGCACCCCTGTTTTGAAGGAGAGCAGCAATTACAGGGGGCGGAGAAATACAGGGCGGGCCACCTTCTTACCCTCGTGTAGCTGCATTGCGGGTCGTTTTCGACGGTTCACAATGCGTATGCGTTGTAAGCTGAACCATACCATTCTATTCCCGTAGTTATCTCAACTACGTTTACGAGCGTGTATGCTGCCTTTGAAGGCAGGTCTGAGATGAAAATTCGATCTCATTTTTAGGATTTTTGTGTTGGTTACTCCACGAAGTTGAAGATAATGGTAAAAGTTTTTTACGTCCGTGTATGGTGAGCGTGAAGAAGAAAAGTCACCTGAATTCAATGCGCAAATACAACAAAACTAAACAATAATTGGTGATTGCGAGAAGGCTTTCAAGTTCCCTTTTTTCAGAAAAAAAACGTCAGAAAGTTATGACTTTCATGCCCAGTTTACCCACCTTTTCTGGTTGTGCATCAGATTCTTCTTCGAATCCTTTCCCATAATATTTTGTTGCCATGGCTTCGCTCGCCAACTTGGGATATCTTTTAAGTATGACATTGTGATCGATGTGATGGTAGCTTATGTTGATGTTGTGATTGTGTTGTAGTTTGTAGTACACGATTCCGCGAGTCATGAATCACTCGATGAGCAAGAAGATCAGCAACATCTACAAATGCAGCAGTGGGCGAAAGAAGAAGGTGCATGATTTCTACTTTTTTCAACTTTTCGTTGTGAAGATTGCTCATAGTTGTGTTGCGTGATGTTCCCTGGTGGCAACGCTGGCATGATGTGGTTCTGGTACCATATGGGCAGTTTATAGGTGATGTGAACGAATTTGAGTAGCGACATTATTGAGTATTATGTGAAGTTCTGATTACGCACCGCTCTGAAATCTGCGTTATATAAGTTCAAAAAAACTATTAACATATTTAGCAGTGATGAAGTTGCTGTGGCTTTATAAAATCGATAGCCAAGGCCAGCACCAGATTTATTGAAAAACAGGAATGGCTTGTCTTTCTGAATGGACTGTCCGCCCAAGCGGTGGGCGTGCGTGTCGAGTAGTCGGCACGAAAGCATTTTTCAGACGAGCCCACCCACGGCTGAGATGGAGCTGACTGGGATATTGTTCAATATTCTTCTCATATTCCTGCTAATCGATTCACGGGTTCCTAAAAATACCTTCGCGATGGCCGTTCAACACGCCCGCCGACCGCGTGGGCGGACAGTCTCATACGCAAAGACTTTAGCTGCTCCACAAGGCAAAGCGTGGCGCTGTGATCGATTCGTGAAAGGCGCGTACACCCTTCTTCCAGCTCGAAAAATTCTGCGGCCCCCTCCTCCGACTTAGAAAATTTGTGCGGCCCCCAGGTCGGTCATGATTTTGACTTTCAGAAAACCTGCTAAATTTGATGTTCTAGTGAACAGTTTTTGCAAACTGCTTCAGAAATTAGTTTTCAAATTTAATTCAGTATTTATTTTTACGTGCAGGGATGAAGACCAGATATTTTTTCGTGACGGCTGATGGAATACCTGCGGCCCCTCCCCTTCTTGGCTCCCAGGGCTGCTGCTCCCTCTATGCTCATCACAGCGTGAGCCTAATCCTGCTGCTCCATCCGCTGACCCACTTGCCGCCATCGTAATACAAGTTGTTTAATTGGGGTGCAGGTTCAGAGTGCTTAGCAGCAGGAACGTTGTCTCTGTCCCGGGCCATTTTGAAGGGCGACCAGTTGCCGCATTCATGAAACCACGGGAGCCTCCCGGGAGGGTCCAAAGTCCGCACGCCACACACATCTGCTGGTTTAAGAACCTTCCCGGCAGGCTCCCATAGTTTCATGAATACGGCCACGGACTGTTTCTGTATTGGTAGTGTTTCACAACTTTCAAAACTATTCTCAAACTTTTGGGCCGTTGGTTACTCGCGCTCTAAAACGGTTGGTCTCGCCCTCATAGTCTAAGAGGATTGAAGTGTTTATCTTTTGCCGATACACTTGTTTTACTTCTGAACTATTCTTTCGTCTCCTCGAAACATTGGAATCTCCGTCGACCCACGGCTGAACACCATGCATTGACCCCCCCCTGTCTTTTTGTAACAAATCGGATTGAGTTTAGAGCAGGGTGTTTTCCCTTATGATTTGAAGACATGCCCCACGTGAGGATTACTTTAGAGATCTTTTAAAAGCTTTGTTTATGCTTTCTCGAAACCTTTGGGTTTTAGCTAAACCTCTGGACGATTGGTAGGAAGTTCGCATAACGGCATGGAGCTGTTGCGTTCGGATCAGCATTAGGGCTCAAAGCCATGAAAGATATTCTCACCTCGTCCGTCACTGTAGCGAGTCTTGGGAAACATTTTGACGACTTGGGACTATCCTGGTCAAACTGAAAAGGAATTCACGTAATTAAAGTTCATATATCGGGTTTTTTATGAATGTTTAGGAGTAACCTTAACTCTTCTATGGTTATAGAGCAATTGATTAGTGGAGTCTGGTTTTGTATAAAGGTGAAGGGTCGATCTCAATTCACTTGTTCAACAGGAGCGAGAGGAGCTGGATGTGGAGATGTTGACATTCGAGAAATTTCTTCGTCTTTACAACAAGATTTGCCCTCGAACCGAAGTTACGGAGCTGTTCGTAAAACTGTAAGTGAACATTTGGAACACCTGTTTTCGCTCATTGTTTACAACCGAGTTAGCCAGCTCAGACAGCAGGTGCGGGCGGATCGCTGGCTTTTGGCGGGCGGATCGACATCCCCTCGCCATCCGCCCGCCAGTAGCCAGCGATCCGCCCGCCAGTAGCCAGCGATCCGCCCGCCAGTAGCCAGCGATCCGCCCGCCAGTAGCCAGCGATCCGCCCGCCGGTAGCCAGCGATCTGTCTCGGCAGTAGCCAGCGATCCACCCGCCAGTAGCCAGCCATCCACCCGCCAGTAGCCAGCGATCCGCCCGCCAGTAACCAGCGATCCGCCCGGCAGTTATCATCGATCCACCCGCCAGTTGTCAGCGATGTACTCGTAATTTGAACCCCTTCTCCTTTTGATCCCTCGGGTGGGGGACCAATTCTTAAAGGCACAGTCCAACCTCAAAATCGATTTTCTGTTTCCCTTCTTATCTTGAAAATGGTCTCACGCTGATTCCAATGATGTCTCTCTAGTCGTACAAGGCCCCCTGAGAACGGAGTTGTGGCCCCTCGAAATTTGAGCTGCGGAAGCATGGTGGACGAGTTGTCCGAGACTTGTAACTTCCGTCATTTGCAACCTATGGATGCGAGCCGACCTGAATAAAGAGGGAGGCTGAGAATGTAGGGAAGAACGGGGCTATTGATCGGAAATCATCACTCATCTCGCCACTGTTCAGCTCGAAAGATCGTAAAGGGGCGTGCCAAAGTGGCTTCCTGGTGTGGGCGCCCCAGGGTGGCTTCCTCCTATATCTCGCTTCTTCAGAGAAATTGAGAGCTCGCACTTGGCAGGTGTTTTATAAGGTGAGTCTACTTCACAATTGTATAAAGATCTCAGATTTTGTCCCTGAGCTTGGACTGTGCTTTTAAGCGCCTATGACGCAGTGTTAATCAACCCAAAGAGTTGACTACCTAAACATGTTGAGGAAAACCTGGGTCAAAAAATCCGGTCAAAAATTTTTACTGCTCAAGAAACTGAAGCCCTGAAGTTTGTGCTGCACCCTAGACCCCAACCGGCGTATTGTCAACAACAGATATTTTGCTTTGATATTTTGCTTTCCTTATTGTTTCTTGGAGCAAAGCCGATGTGCCTATGTTATACATAACTTGCGTGCACCGAGTTTGCGCCAAGTCACAATAAGGAACGCAAGGTATGTGGGCAACCGGTGCCGGCCGTACTTCTGCACACCTCAGTACTGCTCATCTACTGCCTTATACCCACATAATAATGAATCAATTCGTTTACTCCGTCCCGTGTCTCATATTCTACCCTTTAATGTTTGAAAACTTCACAATTTTTCTTAGACGTTGGTTCACGTCTCTTCGAACACCAAACACTGCAGTGGGTCAAGCTCTTCAAAAATTGAATGCAATGTCCTAGTCTCTCAAAAGAATTACGTCCAGCCCGCCCCGCAGTGTCCGAACCGGAGTGAAATAGCGCTCCGCATTTGCAGATAAGGTCTGTTGCAGCACGCAGCTTACAAACAATCTTGCTGAGAACTAAATGATAGTGCCGTGACCCCGTAGACCCAGCTCTAGTATATCCGAGCTGCTCGCTGCAACTACGGTTGTTTGCAGCTGCGGACCCAAAGTTAACTCCGATTAGGGCAGTAGAGATTTGAAGCTCATCAGCTGCGCTAGTAGTGTACTTTGCGGTTCGATTGTGCTCCAATATGGGGCGCAGGTTGGATATTGTGGAATCATTCACGCGACCATCCTTTCAGGGCGCCAGTTCACAATCACCCTGAAAAGTTCTGTGGCCATATCCATGAAACTACGGGAGCCTTCCGGAAGGGTTCCTATAAGCAGCCAGTGTATGCGTTGGGCGAACTTTGGATCTTCCCGGGAGGCTCCGTTTGTTTCATGGATACGGCCAACTGCCTAAATTGCGCCAAAACGTGTTGCTAGCTACAACTAAACTCTGGTACCGCCGTAGTGACCTGTTGATTTCGATTATCACAGCGCGGAGCGGTGGCTTTTTCGTCGGAACCTCCTTATCACTAGTTATATTTCACCGAGGCCCACCGCTCCGCTGCTGGTATTGATCGAAATCAACAGGTAACTACGGTGGTACCAGAGTTTAGTCGCATTGTCATCTTCTGGCAAATGAAGTAAAAATCACATCGTGCTAGAGCGGATAATTTGGCTCACTCGGCACTTTCACAAAGTTAGTAAGGGCTCCCTACACTGCCTAAGTTCCAGAAAAATCTGCATTGTGGGTCTCGAAACAGCGAAATTCTATTTACCATGCGTTCCTGACTGAAGGTTGGCACAAACTTGGTGCACCTATGTATTAGCATATGGCACCGAGCTTGCGCCAACGTTTACTAGGAACAGAACGTCTCTTTAGGATCCATGCCGACCGTACATTTCAGATGTCGTAATTCGACTTCTTTGAAACTCGGACTTTCGGGTTCTTACCTTTCGTATCCTCCCATAGAAAATCCTCAAAAATGTGGTCAGTCACGGTCCACATATCCAAATTGGGGAACCTCATCACTCGAATTCAACACTGCGCCCACACAGCTAGCCTGCACGCTAAACCGGGACACCGCCTGCACGCCGACACGCGCCGCGGCCGGCACAGCGACACGCGATGCGGCCGGCACCCCGACACGCGGCGCGATGACTCCTCCCAACCTCTATTGGGGCCTTCACCGGGTGAGAGGGACCTCCAGATAGGGTTCAAGTACCGCAAACTTTGATAACTGAACCGAGGACGCCGCTGCCATCTGACTTCTCCGCTTGAAAATGCGTCATATATATCTACTTCCCTCGAAGGAGGCTCGCTTCCTCTAAAAACAAGGTTGACACCAGTTTACTATAGTTGTGCCCTGGAAGAAAAGACCGAATATCGAATAGATTCGAATGACTCCCTTTTTTACGTCCGATTTTTGAATATATTCGAATGGCCTCTTTTTTTGAGGTCCGATTTTTGAATATATTCGAATGACGCTCTTTTTTCGAGGTCCGAATTTTGAATAGTTTCGAATTAAATCGACTCGAATATATTCGAATAATTTCAAAGCGACAAACTGAAAACAGGCCAAGTGAGCCGTCAGTGGATGATCGTAAATTATTCCAAGCGCAGGAGAGGCGGGGAAAACTCGGTGACTCTTCCATTCGCGCGCTTAGCACCATCTGTGTCAAGAATTTAACGATATTGTATGGTTTCTATCATATCTCTAAATAGCCGCGGCGTAGATGTTATTCCGCCATCTTTTGAGCGAAGCGCTTTTCTCTCCATTTCTAGCATACACCATATGTTTTTTTCAAAGACAACCGCTTCCCAGAAATAGGATACTTGCGATGCACTGGGAAAGTTTAAGAACACGTACTCTAATGAGCTAAATACAAGGTAAGCATTATAAGATCACTCAACAATTAAGCAACATAAAGAAAAAAGCGACATATAGAAGTGAAACAACTATGACACTGAAGTAGAGATGGCGGATGGGGGTTTATGGCGTGGCAGTGGATCAAGAAATGAACTCCAATCCACTCATCATTGATTGACCAGTTTCACCGTGTACAATTTGAGCGGGCGGATCGCTGGCTATCAAGGCCCTGGCGGGCGGATCGCCGGCGTTGCGGGCGGATCGCTGCTTTAGAGCTTGCCGGCGATCCGCCCGCTAGCGTGATCAAGTTTCCCAGGCGCCGCTATCCGCCCGCCAAATGCAGCGATCCGCCCGCAAAGGCTTTGATAGCCAGCGGATCCGCCCGCCGAGGCCACGATGAGCAGCGATCCGCCCGCAACTTGCCGGCGTACCGCCTGAGAAGCCTTGATTGCCAGCGGTCAGTCCGCACCTGTTGTCTGAGAGGTTAGCTGTTGAGAGTTACGCTGAATTGCTGTGGTAGAAGCACAGTGCGTCACAAAATGATCGCAATGCGTCCAAGTTCTAGATAGCTGAATTGCTTTGCGAAGTAGAATATTGTCTCTGAGACCATTCATGAAGGTCACATTATGTCCTGTTAAGTTGAGCCATGCATTGGGATCAGGGGTGTGCGGCAATGGAATTTAAAATTTCGGCAAACGGCAACGGCAAACCCCGAAAATGGCCGGCAAACGGCAGTATCTGTTTTGTGCCACAATGTACCAATTGTTAAGTCTGCCAGTTACTGTGTACCTGTTGTTTCATTAGCCTTTACAGGAATAAAAATCCTGCATCTCAAAACTAGTTGAAAGCTTCAGGTGACCAGAGACCGCCAGTAGCGATGTTCTCTATGTGTTCTGTATAAGAGTCACTATCAAATTCAACAAGACCGTTAGCTTATCCCTCGTCGGAGATAATTCTGCCAATTCCTCTCCGCTGGTTGGTGGCCCATCCTAGTCGATCCGGGCACGTGCAGCCAACAGTAAGCAAGCTCGGTTCGGTGGCAGTGTATGCCTGCCCACAAACTGTGGCCGATACCGGTGTCACATTCAGGTGCGAATAGATAGATGAATACGCGATGATTGGTCGACATTAAAGGCGCAGAACACCCAGGAAATTCCTTCCCAGTTTTTATGCTGAACACGGGGAGAGTCACACGCTGATCGCAGTGGTATCTCTGAAATCGTTCAAGACCCCTATGAACAGAGGTATGACTCCTTGATGGGTGAAAATTGGTGGACGCGTTGTCTCAGGCTTGTATTTCCCTTCATTCGCAATCGTTGCGCGAGAGCAGGCCAGGATAAGGAGCAGGGTCACAGGGTTGCGACTCGGCGCAACGGGGTCGTAAATTAATTGGAAATTTTTGAAAAAAAAATCGGAAGGGGGCTCGTACGATTTGGACCGAATTTGACCAAAAATTCGAACTTTTTCCCAACTTTTTAACTCTCAGAAAGCTTGAAGATTTCTATCTCGGGAGGAGGTCGTAAAATTTTGATCACCGGGGAGGGGACGTAGCTCCGCCGAAAATTGACGCAACGGCCTGCTCAACCCTGATAAGAAGACAGTAGGGCCATGTATGTACTGGGATGAACGAAGACTTGTAGGCAATTCATCTTTCCATCATCTAGCCGCTAACGAGCTCGAAAATCTGATAGGGGTGTGGCCCGTGCTGAGTGAGCGAAAGGGTGTGGGCCTGTGGTGGTCGCTTATATATATATATATATATATATATATATATATATATATATATATATATATATATATATATATATATATATATATATATATATATATATATATATATATATATATATATATATATATATATATATATATATATATATATATATATATATATATATATATATATATATATATATATATTTATATATATATTTCTTGAAAATTTGGCTTCCTGGCAAATAACGATTTGGTAAAGATAAAAGTTTTAAAAATGTCTTGAAATATCTTAAAGAGATTTGGCGTAAAATAGCCTTGAAAATAAAAAGGTAGGAAATGAAGTGAAATAACCAAAAATGTGATTTGGTGGTGGATCATTTCACAAGCTTCTCCGTTAAACTTATCAAAACGAAATCAAGCACGATATGGAAAGGAGCTTTGCGTTCACCTAGCTTGATCTATGCTGATTCCCTTATTGCAGCTTTCAAAAAGGGCTTAAGGTTTCCGTTGCGCGCTTAATTTTGTTTTGATAAGTTTAACGGAGAAGCTTGTGAAATGATCGACCACCAAATCACATTTTTGGTTATTTCACTTCATTTCCTACCTTTATTTTCCATTCTATTTTACGCCAAATCTCTTTTTTCAGATATTTCAAGACATTTTTAAAACTCTTTACCATTACCAAATCGTTATTTTTGCCAGGAAGCTAAATTTTCAGAAATTTCACATATTTTTCCTGAAGGTTCCTTTCTGACTCAATTTTGCTCCACGATTTCCATTTTGGAATGATGAAACATCTGACAAACCGATATTGTCGTATGAGTACAATTTTTGTAACTTATGACCCAAAACCATAAAAAATACCACTCATTGCTGCATTTCGAGCAACATGTGATAACTCGATATTATTGACCAGCGGCGTGGGGCGGCTGGCGCCGGCCTCTGCCGCTGGGGCCCGGCTGCGCCAGCCCATTTGCCGGCTTCGCCGGCATCTTGGGTATAAGGCAAAGAACTCGGTGCTTTCTTTCTTCCTGCGCCGGCCCATTAGCTGGTTTGGGCGGCAACACTTAAACCATCGGAAATCACAAAGCATTCCAAACCTTGCTACGCCCGTTTACCTCCTTATCTGCACCGTGACACACCGGTCGTTCTTCCGTTTTATAAGATCTTGAAGTGGCCTTTGATTTATCTTAATTTTTGTCATGATAAGGACAACCGCTGTTTGGACTTCACTAAACGTTTTCATGATCAACCGACCCCCTGCTACTTTTATTGCCAAATGAAATAGAATGATGTTTGTGTTTCATGGATGCAGATTTTGATTAACTCTTATTTTCATCGTATATAAACCCGATTTAGAAAAGCTAGTGCATATAAACAGCTAAGCAGTTGAATTGAGTGGTGAAGGGTAGGAGACCTGAAGAAAGGAGTGGTGTACGCTCTCTTTTAGACGCACATAGTGATTCTGAAGTAATGCGCTCTCTCTCTCTCTCTTCAGTCTCACACGTTTTCTACGGCGTCCAGCGCTCCCTTTTGGGTCTCACACACTTCCTACGGCGCGATCTCCCTCGGGTCTCACACATTTTATGCGGCGCCCCGCGCACTCCCACTTCGGTACCGCACAGTTTCGGCGGCGTCCGGAGCACTCTCACTCGGGTCCCGCACGCTTTCTACGCCGACCGGCGCCCTCCGCACTTTGGTCCCGCACACTTTGTACGGCGTCCGGCGCACTCTCACTCGTGTCCCGCACACTTTCTACGGCTTCCGGCGCACTCTCACTCGGGTCCCGCACACATTATACGGCGTCCTGCGCACTCCCACTTGGGTCCCGCACACTTCCTACGGCGTTCAGCGCACTCCCACTTGGGTCCAGCACACTTTCTAGGGCGTCCGGCGCACTCTCACTCGGGTCCCGCACACTTTCTACGGCGTTCAGCGCACTCCCGCTTGGGTCCCGCACACTTTGTACGGCGTCCAGCGCACTCTCACTCGGGTCCCGCACACATTCTACGGCGTCTGGCGCGCTACAATTCGGGTCCCGTACCCTTCCTATGATGTACTGCGCATCACTTCTAAGGTCCTGCACCCTCACCCTGACGTCCTGCCCACTGGAGCCCATCCCCGTAGGGTTGCCCGCCTTGAAAGTCAAGCCGAATAAAAGGTCAAACAAACACACAGAGAAACGCACACATACATACATACATACATACATACATACACACACGCACACACAAATTTACCAAAATATTAATAGGATAATTAATATTTGATCTTGCATGGTGAGAAGAATTTCCCGAACAAGTGACTTAAAGCCATCAACAATCAAAAATCAGTAACAGTAACAGGCGAAAAAAATCAATATTATTGATTGTTATTTATCGATAATGACTGATGAGCAAAATTTCCCAACCAAAAAAACCAATCCCATCAGCAATCACCACTCCATGCCGCATTTTGTGCAAAAAGCTCGAAAATCGATAATGTTGATTATCGATCAATTTCGTGTCACGAGTACGAATTCTGACAAGTTCCGTACTTACCTCCGTCGACCTGTGTTAGCTGGCTGCAGATCCACCCCACACCTTGGTTCACACAGCCGTATCATGTCCAAGCAGTTTTCGTGCTCCACGGCTAATTTAGTATGTAAATCCACGATTTTGAGGTACCCTTCAAAGTTAAGGTATCAAGTTCAAAATGGAATAGGAGCGACCTGCACCAATTCTAGTCTCCAGCCCAAAAATGAGCTTCCTAGCTCAATTTTAAGTGTACCCGCAAGATCGTGAACGCCGTCTGAAAAAAGGAGATTAACAACAAAACGAGCGGGTTTCAATTTTCTCGAAAACCAGTATGCTGTTCCAAACCATTTTTGGGGTGTATACCAACTTTTTACGCTCTTTTCAATGCAACTTAGCCCTAATTTCTGCGTTCACTTTGAACTGAGATTTCGAAAAAGGGGTTGCGCGCGTGGCCGATTCAAAACCAAATCTGAATTGCATATATATATATATATATATATATATATATATATATATATATATATATATATATATATATATATATATATATATATATATATATATATATATATATATATATATATATATATATATATATATATATATATATATATATACAGAATTCATGTCCGAGTGTGTACTTTGCGTTCAATGGCGAAAGTTCATACCGCATGATCAGCAGCTCGCGATTCAGGCTAGTGACCGGAGTCAGCTCTAAGCAATTTTCACTGTTAGTAGCAAGCAGTAGGCTCAGGACTCTTTTATTGCTCGCTCAAGATGCCCAAGATACGCCCTAAATGGTTTCCCCTTGTGAAGCTACTATAGGAATGTAGTGAGACTAGTCTAGTTGTGGCTGCAGTGCTCACTATAAAAGCAGCGTTTTAATTTTTGCCGGAAATCAAGAGCTCCGAGGGGCTTGTTGATCTTCTTCTTCTTGTCAGCCATGAACAGAGCATCGCATCAGAGGCGTGAGAAGCTAGCCACCTCACACGGCTTGTACCATAGATCTCCGAGCAGACAAGATTATGTAGAGCCTGGCCGGACATGAAGAAATAGATGCAATGAATCATGTCCAGCACATTGTTGATCAAATACACAGTATGATGAGAGGCACCCAGTGACAGTTCGATTGGTGCATGCGACGCGCACGACGAAAAGCCGCTGCGCTCACGCTGTCGCTGGAGCGCCACGTGCAGTGCGTTTAGCCAGCCGGACTGCTCTTGGGCGCTTCCCTTTCTCTGTATTCGGCCAGCAAGCCTGCATGAGGCCCATTACAATAACAATGTCGGCTAAGAACTAGCAGTGATTCGCTCTGTACGGTCCCCAAAACTTGAATGTGGTGTGCCCGCCCCACCCACTTCCCCTGTGGCTACTAGGGCCTCGATCGATGAGCCTCGCGCCTATCGATTTTTGGTGAGAAGTTGAAGGCCGCTTTAATTGTCGCCTTCCAAAGATTTTTCATTTTTCATCTTTACACCATCTCTTAACAAACCCAGCTCTGCCAGGGAGTCAACCCTTCATTTCAGCTAGTGATCTCGGAATCGAAAATATTATTTGAAGATCGCTGGGAACATTGTTCAATTTAAAAAAAAATCCGACAGAGTATTTGCAGAATTGATCAACTTCTTGTCCCAATAATTACCATTAGTCCACCAATCTCGACGATAAGCGGACTGATTTACACACGAGTTTTCAACTGGTTCATATGTTTAAAAAGGCTGCTTTTACGCTACATTTTTGACACTACGCGGATGGGTGGTAGCCATCGTGTGCCTCCAGCCCTTTGAAGAGGCGGGAGAAACGGAGAGACGCAGCCAGTGGGCTGACGCTTGCCCCGTGTTGCGTCCAATCAGGAAATCCTCTGCTCCTCCCCGTCTCCCCGCCTCCTTCAGTGGTCTGGATACACGATGGCCACAACCCCACGTGGATTTGTAACATTGGGAGCTTGCAGTAATAAGTATGCTTCTAGAAAGAGTTTTTTCTAGTAATTGTGTCATTCCTGAGAGGTGAAGAATTCCATGTTTAAACAATGACATTTCCAAACAATTACTTAGGGGAACCTCGCATGGCCTATCCTGAAACCATTTAAAAGTTGATCAATGTTTTCTGGTCAATTCTTGTCCGCTGTTTCCGAATCTGACATCGGATTTTGCAACGGACACCCCTGAACAGAAGTTATTAGCGTTTTTCAAGCTTTGTGAGAAGGTAAGTGTCGCGGATTGCGACGGTGGCTGGGGGCGGACCGTGAGGCCCCGGCCTGTTTCCACTACGCCACCAGCCACTTGGAGGTGGGACATGCCCGCGCCAGCCGCAGGTGCCCCCGCCCCTTCCTCCGCGCTGCCTAAATAACGCGACTGTCCCTCGGTTCAGTGGTCTGCCCGGCGCCGGATGGCGTTGGCCTACAGTACCCATTCGGTACTTTACTGCTTCGGGCAGTGATGGCCTAGAGCCGGCGTCTGGGCGCCAGCTCGGCCTAGACCGAGCGGCCTGGAGGGTTGGCGGAGGCACAACGGCTTCATGGTATCCGTCACCGCCAGAGATGTGCGGTTGACTAGTGGGAGATGCGCGATACTGCGCCACCACGTACTACGCAATCTATATTAGGCCGTGGTAGACTAATACGCTATCTACTACGCGCTGTGGGGATTGAGGGCAATAGAACCATTAACTGTAAGGCAGAACCTGTAGATGCCACAGGTTAGGTGTTAGTGTGTCCTGCTAAGGATAAAGGGTTAGAACTTAACACATACTGTGTACCTTGTAATTCTATCTGTGTTGGTGTTCATATAGCGCTGCTATATTGGTGTCAATATGTGTCGTGGCTTTGTGTTGTTGTGGTATTACGCTGGTATTACGCGGGACTATTCCTCCCATGCCCCCTCCCTATACATGTTGGTTGGGTTACGTGACTTGCTTAGTGCGGCTGTCCCAGGTTAGTGGACAAGGTGATCCCCAGTGAACGCGTGAGGACTCCGCCTGCTTAGAGAGGAGCAGGTTGCGAGATAAACTTGCGGTAACGGGGCGAGCTGACGGATGCATAGTAGCCATCGATGCGTCGCGATGGTGGGTCCGGGGAACCCTGAGTGGATCTGAGTGAGATCGCTTTTAGGTGTTCGCACACACCGCTATCCAGGGTTGTCATACCCGTGGGTAGGTCCATGCGCGATGCTTCTTCTTCTTCTTATCGGCCACATAGAGCTTCTCCCTTATAGGTGTAAAAAGGCAGCCACATCGCACAGGTTCAGTCCACGATATCCATAACTGTTAGAGAAGTTCGGCCATTTTGCAGGACATGAAAATAATAAAATGAAATGAATCTCGTGCCCTGGGTTGTGGCAGTCAGGACATTTCGTCGGGGATCGACGAGTCGATCTTATGGACGAAGGCCTTGAGGTGTGAGGAATGTCCACATCGTAGACCTGCCAGGATGACGCGTGTACGTCTGGGTAGGTCCGTTTCGCTGTCATCGATCGGGGTGGCACGTGCACCAAGAATTTGGATTTAGGGGAGCACTGGAGAGGTATTCTCTGACGAATCGGGTGTGCTCCATTTGCAGTAGTCTGACGCGATTGAGCTCCGACGTCGCCCAACGTTGGCGATCCAAGACAGAGACTGCAGCATGAAGTGGCGAGCGATTATGTCGGAAATGGGGACCAGATGATAGTAATGAGGAAATTAGGGTGTGTGGAATTCCTCACAATGCCAACATGGAACTGTTGGGCGACTGGAGTTGACAATGCTGCTTTTACAGGAAGCAGCGAACACTCTGATGATGTAGATGAGATACCGGTGTGGATCTAGGGCATCCAGTGATCACGCGTGAGAGCAGTGTTCTGTGCACGCTGAAGTTTGCTCCAAGAGGCTTCCTGACAGGTGTCTTGACCCATAGTTGGGGCTCCATATTCCAGCAACCGGCTGCACCATAGCCCTGTAGGTGGTTCTGCAAAATTTCCTTAGAGCTGCTCCTTTTATGTAGTGCCTGAAGCAAGCGAACGTAGAATGTTGTTATTACATGTGTTGGCAGGCAGCAGCTCTCGAATACGTGTGTTTTCGTGAAAACGCAGTGACGGGTCCAGGAATACACCAAGTAGACGAGAGTGTGTTTTGATAAGGGCAGCATATTTCCCCTTCCCAAAGAATCTTGGGATGCAGCTTGTGTTCGGCAGTCGCTGTAGTGCACAAAGTGACGCTGGACTTGGTAGGAGAGACCTTTAGCTGCTTTCGATCTGGCAAGGAACTCATGGCCAGACTGACGAAGGTATTTATTCCATCCTCAGCAGTGGCTCGATCGTGATGACAGGGTCAGTACAAATAATAGTGATGTCATCCGCATATAGACATAAGTGGATGTTTGTGACGACGGCTTCGGCACATCGTAGATAGAGTACAAAAGAAAAACAGGCTGGGAGATAGAACTCCTCCTTTGGTGGAACGCCTGCCTTCAGGGGCACAGACTTCGATAAGTGTCCATCAAATTTCACACGAATGGAAATCTGATTTTTGACAAAAGCTATCTGTCCATCTTTTTGCACCAGTCAGGAATAGTAGAGTCCAGGATCGATTTGGACAGCAGCGGAATACTGACGTTATCAGAAGGCAGCGTTTAAGTCAACCGCCACGACAATACTTCTACCAGCTGGAGGTTTCCAAGTGTTGAAGCCAGCAATTATGTGGTTCTGTGATGGACGTGAGTGCCGTAATGGTAGAGTGGGCCTTCTTGAAGCTATGTTGATGCAACGTTATGTCATGTAATGCTTCTTGAGGTGCGGGTTAATGAATTTCTCCGCTAACTTAGCAACTAGGGGACAAAAGGGAGATCGGTCGATGCGAAGTTGCTTGATCTTCTGGTTTGCCAGGCTTGAGGATCGGAGAAGAACAATTGCTTTGCTTCCCATCTAGCAGGGGATGACACCTGTGCTGAATGACGAGTAGACTAGGCCTGCTACAAAGTAATTCAAGGAACTCTTCCGGCAAGTGCTTTGAGATGGACGGCTGACACACCGTCGGGTCCCTCGGCTCGCGAGTTCTTCATGCGGACTTGATGAGGGAAGACATCTGCAGAGAGCAGTTATGGCAGGTACATCTTTTTCGGCTGAGTTTCCTTATATATGACCGGAGAGTGAGCCTGTTGGAACGATCACGGCGGGACGTCGCTGAAGCAAAAGTGTTTTCCAAGTCGACCATGCAGCGCTTAAGTCCGGACTCGAATTTTCCTGACGAGGAACTCAAGCTATGTTGCGATCCGCTGCCATTTTCACTTTCCCAGATAACCGCTTAAGAATGCTCCAGGTCTTCTTTGCATCAGTGGAGAAGTTCAAGGATTCTGTGAACTCCATCCAACGCATCCGCTTGTAATCATTCAGCATTTTGTTGATCTCATCAAACAGTCGTTGAATGCGCCTGGGATCTGCAGGATCAGCTCGGCGCTTCTCGTCCCGTAATTCGATCAGCTCCAGGACGTCTTTGGGAACGTTAGGGTGAAACGTTCTAACGCGCCCTGTGGGAATTGTGTTCTGAAGGCGTTGCGCATGCGGCATCAACAATGAACTTGTCCTTCTCATGAACGGAGCCGGTTAGCGGATGGCAGGCTACCCGACTGAGTAATGCTCCTCTTTAAAGCATGACCCAGTTGGCCTTACGGTAGTTGGGTTGTACAATTTGCTACATGATAGCCTATGAAAGGTGCCAGGTGACTGTTGAGAGACAAACCGTCAATGAAACACATATGGGTACATGATCGCTGGCCATAGCTATAGCAGTGGACCAGTTACAGCAAACAGCAAGAGAAGATGATACAAAAGTGACATCTGGAGAGGGACGGCCTGCCCGTGGAAGGAAGGCGAGTGGGGGCGTTCCTCGTTAATGGCAACAAGATCCACAATCCTCAGCCAAAAAAGCTCAAGTAGTTCCCTCTGTCATCGGGATCTAGAGAGGAGGAGAACCAGGATGTGGAGTGAGCATTAAATCATCGTCAGCCATGACAACAGAAGACGATGGGATGGCAGTGTACAGATTGCAAAAAA